>CM036140.1:23696469-24156456 GCA_002916485.2 Juglans nigra
CTTCGTATGTCTTTCCCTTCCTTTCCATTCTTGTATAACAGATGGACTCCGCATCTTTTGAAGAACACTGGTCTATGTTCACTAAAAACTTCAACTTGTAGATTTAATGGCGTAATGCAGCCATACATGATCATCGGAACCCATTAAATCAATATAACATCTCACATTAAGATAAAGGAAAGAACAATTAACAAGAACCGGAAAGAATGAGCAAAACTGGAACTTTCAAGAAGATCAAGAACTGAAGAGAGAAACCACAACACTTCAATTATTATTGCAGAGATTTTCGAGGAATCTGTAACCTCCAAACAAATAAATCCAATAGGACAAACTTTTATACAAATTTACATACCATACATGCCAACTAATTTATAATCGGCATACGACTTCAACCTTCAAAGTTGTTTAAAATGATCAATTTGGTCTCACAGTAATTGACTTTACTCTGTTTTAGCACAGATGTCTGGAAATTGATAAAGAAGTACCCAAAATAGAAAAGAATCCTCATAAATCTTATGTTTCCACCCATCAGAGAAAATATAAGCTGTGGTTCAGTGTTGAAATCCAAGAATCTCTTTCGTTTCCAATACCAGTGTGTGGTTATTTCGCTTATCTCAGCATCAAAATAAAACACCTAGACATGCCATGTTCTTTAGAAAACAGAACAACATACAATACAATTCCACTTATCTCCTCTAAAAGAGTACTGTGGTCCCTCAACATCTATTACCCATTCTTCTCTTTCCCTCAGCTGGACATTAACCGAACTCTTAACAATTTCAATTTCTAATAACTCATAAAGATAGTTGGTATATGTAGGATCATCATCAATTTTTGAAAAATAGATCATCAAGGACTTTTAACAATGGAATCCAATTTTTTTGAAAACACGGTGTTTTCTAACATTTAGCAGATAGTTGCTGTAATAAGGATATAGAAGAAAATTTTCAGAGCAACGCAACACTTGAATTCATCATCCAAGAAACAAACTATTGGCTATAAGTAAATGAACAAAGTAAAAGAGCCAAGTGATTATTGTGGAAGCATCCCTCAAAACTCAAATAAGAAAGCTTTTCTAGGGATCCAATGGAATTTTGCACTTCAACTAGTCTGTTGGAGCGTCCCTCAAAACTCAAAGTGCATATGTTCTACAGGTCATAACTAACAAACTTGAGAAGATTTATATCACCTCACTAAGATGATTATGATTGTTACAAATCATCAAATTATTATTTTTTTATTGGCACCTAGTCTGGAACAGCATCCCGACTAATCCCAGAGGTGCACAGACCCTTGGCAAGAAGTTTCCCGCAAGTGCACCAATCATAAAATTATATTTGCATATATAATGTTCCTAAACCCAAAAGTTGAGATCAATAGAGTGAGTTGCCCATAATTCCAACGAACCAACATGCAATTTTAGCACTATATATGAAACATATGACAGATCCTAATTTCAGTGGCAAATACCAAATCAAGTCTTCAAATACCAGAGAGTACAAACAAAAATGAAAGGAAAATCTCACCTGAAACTGCCTGAAATAGTTGGGTTGCCATGCTTTCTTGATACTTGAAACTACTTGAATTGTGGCTTAGTATCATGAGTACTCAATTCGTATTTACCTGAAACCTACTCGAATTGCACAAACTTGTTCTCAGTCAAATGCTGGATGGAGGTCTATGTAATTGTAGCATAAATAATGGGTTGTCAGGCTCCAATGCTACAAACATGGAAAAGCCCAAAAGAAATTTACCAGACAAAATGCAAAAGTACAGTCCCAACTTCATTCATTCCACACATTTATTGCTCTGATTCAATCTCCTCATGCGCATGAGTCTCTCTCTCCATACACAGTTTGGATGCAGAGACAACAGGGGAATAGAAAACAAAAATTGAAGAATACCAATTTAAGTGCAAAAGAGAATACCAAATGAGCAATTTTGGCAAAATTTTATTAGGGCCTAAAACAGGGCAATGTCTCAAAAACGGCATAGAGATGCAAGCTATTTTGGTAGCAATACAATGTGATGCTTCAAACAAACACCATTCAATCGACTATGAAATGGCTACAAGTAAATCATCATCCTAGAAACAAAATTAAATGTACAAAGTGAAAAGATTGTAAACTGGATATAATGTATTCTAGACAGAGCAATAATGTCAACACCAGCACTTTTATTTTTATTTTTTGGTATCAGAAAAGAAAGGGAAAAAATATAATACATAGAGAGGAGGAAATTAAATATTACTTGAAAATCAAAGGAACAGGGGCGACTTACTTCATCCATATTTCTTTTTTTATTTGATCTCATTTCATTCTTGTATACCACTTTGGCTCTGCAACTTTTATAAAACCGCACCAGCCCATCGTAATAATGATGGAGATCAAATTGAACTTGCAAATTGTCCAAAACCTTTAGTTCAAAAGATTGTAAATTGGAATATCCCACCCATACAGTATATCCAGGCGTATTTTCCTTCAATCCGTACCAATCTATATTAACCAATTGTACCCATTCTTGAATACAACACACATGATTTGAGCTGATACTGGTTATCTTAGCATCACCAATATCTGTCCTCCAACCCGAAGCATCTTTAAAAAATATTACGAGATATAATACAATTCCGCTTATCTCCTGCAAATAGTGTGGCCCCTCAATATCTATTACCCACTCTTCTTCTCCCCTCGGTTTGCCATCATCATTATCTTTTAAAAACTCATGAACATAACTCAACCACTTTGGAATCTGATTTTCTGGAAACAAAGTAGCATCATATTCATAGACTCCCTGTTAAACGTTAAATATAATCATCAATTTAATTTAAGTCAATACATGCATACTATTAAAAATGAGATCACACATACATACCTTCCACAATAATGGATTTTGCACTTTATCATTCCATATATTCAAATGCATTTTGTCGCAGCCATACAAAAAAATATTACTTAGCGATTTGATGTGGCTTCCATTGAATTCCAATATTTTTGATACTTCTCCAAATCTTTCTAGTGACTTGCATCCACGAACATTTACCCCTCTTATATTTGGTGGAAGTTCTATCAATGGCACAAGGCAAGATTAGTTAGTGTAACAAATTCTTTGATGCTTGTGGGAAGGCTAACAATTTTAGTCATCGATAGATCTAAATGAATCAAACTGGCGGAGGAGTTAAACATGGTAAATAAACTAGATGTTGGAAAGAAATTTGTTTCTGATTGGAAACAACTTTGAAGATTCAACAATTGTAATGCAGTGCTCCCATTGCTTGAATTCGTTGGAGGCGCCAATTCATGGAGTCGTTCTTCACCTAATGATATCTCCTCTTCCATTTTTGTAGACTCAATAGCCAGAAGGGATAGCCCATCATTCCCCATCTTCTTTACAAGATTTGGACAACCAGCAATGTTGAGCTCCTTTAAATGTTGCAAGAGAATGGAAGCAATATTTGGGAGACGCAGGAGGTTTTTGCAGCTTGATAGACGTAAATACCGGAGTCCAACTAGGTTCTCAATGGATAAAGGTAGTTCTTCTATTGCGGTGCCATGTAAACTCAATAGAATTAAAGATTCCATTTTACACTCGATTTTAGGAAGATAACGAAGGCTTGAGCAACCACCAAGAAGAAGCCAGCGTAAAGCTCTCGACTTGAGGCTTCTTGGAAGGATTTGGAGTTTAGAGCATCCTTCAAAATCCAACCTAGAAAGATTTTCCAAAGTTCCAATCGAATCATGCACGTCAACTAATCTCGTACAACATTGGACGGTCAATTCCTTCAAATTTGAGATGCTTGAAAGATCCGGAATCTTTTTTAAGAATTCACAATCATAGAAAGTCATAGTTGTCAAATTCTGTAAAAGAAAAAGAGGAAAAGTTTAATGGAGTGTACTACATAATTCAAAGAAAAAAAAAAGTTGTTGATGATGATTATAATTGTGTATGTACCTTGGGTTTGAATCCATCCCCTAACTCCTTTGCCAGGCTATCACGCATCTGAAAGACAATGAGTTTCTTTCCTTGGAACTTACGTGGCAAAGACTCTATAGGATATTTAGACCAATCAAGTACTCTTAACTTCTCTGAGAGATAATTGGGTCCACTAGAAAAACGTGCATTACGATTTATAAAGATTCTAAGTCTTTTCATATGTCGAAATGCTTCTGGATGCAAGCTTATCTCCTCATCGCCTTCAGGTAAATTTACTACTATGCCTTCAATTTTGTTTGGCCCCTGATATAAGTGCATGAAGTTGCTTAAGATATTTTACGAAAAATAGTATAGATTTGTACTTATCAATTAATATTACACACTATTTTTCTTTAAGATATTTTAAAAATAAGTAGTATTTATTGATTGTTGCTGAAATCTCCAATACTAAATTGACGCATGCTAAAATATAGAAGATTGTCTTTTTACCAACTTCCGTACTCTCCTATAACTTTCAATAAAACAAACGCTAGCTTGAGGAGACAGTAGACATGAAATTAGAAATAGGATATTTGGAACGAAAAAAGGACATCTAGATTTTTTTATTGACTTATTTTAATTATTAATTAACAAATTCTATATATATCTAAAAATTCATATTGATAATTTAAAGCATATGTATATATATGAATATGAGTACTGCTATATCCACAAAAAAATTACACAAAAATAATCCCACAAACTGATGTGTCTTCATCTGATCTATTAGATCTACTTTACAATAAAAGTAATTTTGTTATCTGAGAAACCACATCAACGTACGTCAGTTTGTAGAATTACTTTTATGTATTATATTTATTTTGTTATAAATTCATACGATCTATATTTTCTCAAAAAAAAAAAAAATCTACTAGGTTTCACATTTGGAAAAGGAAATAAATGTAAAACCCAAAATATTCTTTTTTTACTCTTACTGTACTTTCCTCCAACACTTCCCGGATATCCTCATGAAACCACAGTCTACTACGTTTGCTAGGTTCTTTGGGTGATTCTAGTCGAACAATTTCTCGTCCCATATCTTGTAGCAAGTCATGCATCCAAACACATTCATAATGCCCTTTAGTAATAAGAGTAATAAGACACTTGTCTATAAGCCTCTTGATTCCATGATCCGGAAAAAAATCACAACAATCAAATATTTTCATGACATTAGCCAAACGTTCCCCTTTGAAGAAAAACGCAATATCAAGGAATATTTCCCTCTCAGTATCATCCAGACCTTCATAACTCACTAAGAGTACATTCTGAATATTACCGATGGGAATGTTTTTATATTTATCCAATGCACTTTTCCAATAATGTATACTTTGACCTTTTAGATCTGAACCTAACACTGTTAAAGCTAGTGGAAAGACCTTGAGCATATTTTGTTACTTGTTTAGATAGGTCCATATAATTCTTCGGTGGTTCTTTTTCCTCAAAAGCATGCAAGCTAAAGAGTTGAAGAGCTTCATCGTCATCCAAAATCATCACCTCGTGCTTTGAATCAACTTTAGAATTTTTGAGTAAACATCGATCTCTTGTCGTTATGATGATTCTACTTCCTGAGCCAAACCAATCACGATCTCCAGCCAACCTTTCTATTTGGACCAACTCATCCACATCATCAAGAATTAGTAAAACTCTTTTAGAGCAAAGTCTATGCCTAATGACATTGATGCCTTTGTCAATATCCAGAACACCCAAACTTGTTCCTAAAATATCGTAAAGAAGGGTATTTTGCAGCTTAATTAGACCCCCTGCTTGTTTTGAAGTTTCTCTAACGTCTTTTAAGAAACAACTTCCTTCAAATTGAGAATTAACTCGGTTGTAGATATCTTTTGAAATAGTTGTCTTCCCAATTCCACCAGTCCCAAATATCCCTACAATGCGTATAATATCATTCTTTCCAATGCTTAAATGCTGATAAATATGTCGTATACGAGACTCTATCCCAATTGGATACTTGGCAACACTTAGAGGTGTTTGATTTACCATTCTGAAGTCCACCCATTGAATGATTTCCTTGATAAATTCTGACTCTTTCCTATCAATATTAAAGAGAACACAAATCAAAATACTTAGAGTACTTTTCACAATAGATGACGTATGAATATAATTAAGTTAACTCATTTTTTTTTTGTCCATAACAAAGTGTCAGTTTTAGATTACGATGTACAATGGTAGTCTTGCTCCTTCCTTAATCTGAACATTGTTTCATAATGAACTTAATCTAAAACTTATAATTTAAAATTTGTGAGTCTTTATATCTATAAAAAAAATTGAAACTAAACGTTATGTGAAACTAATCTTGTGGTAGTACTAGTACTAAATACTAAATCCCAGAATCAAAAAGGATTTCTAAAATTTGACCATGTTTTGCATATAATTATTCAATGCCAAAAATTATCAGAAATATCAAATAGTTTTCCTTTTGTATGGTATTTTATCTTCACCTGTTCTCCGATATGAATATTTGCCTCAGTTTTCCTCATAAATATCTCAAATATAGTATGCTCATACACATGAGAAAGTACATATAGGCAAAGCTTACCGGAAGTTCGCTAATGGGAAACCAGACAAATCGGCTACTCTTTTCAAAGCTACCTTCCATTTCAGCATCTTTGCGTTATCCTTGAGCTTATCTCCAAGTTTATTAAAGGATTCTCCAAAAATCCCTTTTTGATGCCGTACTTCTGATGGATCTATGTTGTAAAAAATTGGCAGAACAATTTGCTTAATTGTTTCCTTGCAATCAAGAATTTTCAATAGCTCGTCTAAGCACCATCTAGATTCTGCATAATTTTTAGAGAGTACAATGACAGAAATCATTGACCCTTCAATAGCTTTGAAAAGTGCCGGTGAAATCTCCTCCCCTCTTTCAAGAATGTTGTCTATGTAAGTATTGATTCCCCTTTGATCCAAAGCTTGGTATAGATGGGAAATAAAGTTATGGCGAACATCTTCACCTCTAAAGCTCAAGAATACATCATGATTCCATGGATGGATGGAAGGAGATGAAGAGGATGAAGAAGAGGAAGAAGCTCCTGATTGAAAGGCCATG
Organism: Juglans nigra; assembly: GCA_002916485.2. NCBI lineage: Eukaryota > Viridiplantae > Streptophyta > Magnoliopsida > Fagales > Juglandaceae > Juglans > Juglans nigra. The sequence continues at coordinate 23,703,506 of CM036140.1, forward strand.
GAAGAAGAAGACATGCTCTCAGTATGCACGATTACTATTTAGCAAGAGGTCCAATTATAGAGTTGAAGTACTTATGGAAAATAAATAATTATAGAGATAAAGAAAGTAGAAATTACTGGTTGGGCACAAAGTCAACCATGCATGCCAGCTAATTAATCAGCATACGACTGCAAAACTTTCAACCTTCAAATTTGTATAAAATGATCAACTTGGTCCCATAGCAATCGACTTTACTCTGTTTTAGCACATATCGATGCTGTTCCCACGTCTAGAAATTGTTAAAGAAGTATCCAAAATAGAAAGACTGGTGCTACTCCCACTAAAAATTCGTATCGAATAGTGTAAGTTTCTTTTTTTATAAAAAATATTTTGCGAACCTCTTCAAACATTTTTAAAAGTAAAATTACAGGGGATAAGAAGTTGTATGGGTCCTATGTTCTTGAAACAACATTATTGGCATGCCCAAGAAGAATTAAAATACTTCTTTAATCATTAAGTAAAAAAATTAAAAAAATAATTTAGTACAAAATATGTGTACAAAATTTCGGTAGCTCTATCATTTCTCAAATAAAAAAGAATCCTCATAAGATTACGTACCCACCAATTTTCAGCTCAGAAAATATATTATGTGGTTAAATGTCGAAATCCAACAATCTCTTTTCTTTCCAATAACAAGTGTGCGTGGTTATTTTGCTTATAATTGTCCAAAGAACATGACAAATTTTATGAACATCTGTGGCATTTGAAATAGTAAGGCAAGAGGTTAGAAATGCATGTACGTAGGATGACGTGTGAGATTAAGGCTGTGTTTGGCTACTTAAATCATCTCAAATTAGTTTACTACTATTCACAAATTGTAGTCTTCTATTAATAAATTATTCATCAGTATTTCACTTCTATTCATAAACTATTTCATTATTATTTATAGATGATCTTAAAATACTGATCTTAAAATCTAAAGTTGCTTTGAGTTGGAACTCACGTCAGTAAAATTACAGGGGATAATAAAATTGTATGGGTTCTATGTTCTTGAAACAACATTATTGGTTTTCCCAAAAGGATGTTTGAGTAGGTCCTAATTAACTTGATCAATTTGGTTTGAATTACTAATCCATAAGACATATCAATTGATGCAAGAGGATCTGAGTTAGATGATGCTATGTTATCAGATTGCACGTTGACCATGCTGAAATATCTTGAGGTGGCATATCAGCGCAAATGTGACAGGAAATCGTGAACTTTTCTTGATTGGGGTAGTTTTGGGCACGTTTCAGTATTTTGGCCATAACTTTGGATACGCAATGTGTGCATCATTTTTTAGACCAAATTACAATGTTTTCCCCTCGAAATCGCTATTTTTAGTTATTTTTTACCTTTTATGGTAATATTTCATTTATCATTTAGGGAGTGATGTTGAACTCGATTTGGGCCATATTTTTTTACAGATTACTTCTTTTATTAAGTATTTATTTTTGGTGTGAATATTGGGATTTTCCTAGTTTTGGTAAAATTTTGATACAGTCGATTTTTAGTTATTACAGCCCAGCTTGTGGGTTGATTTGGTCATTCTTGGATATTGATAATTTTGAATTGAACATAAAAGGAATTTTTTCTGTATTTTTGGGCGATTCTCTTGTCTTCCTTCCCAATGAATTATCTGTTGAAACTCGCCAGCAAAAAATCACTATTCTAGCTTCACAAATATGCACATCGCTAGGTGGGCTTTTCCAATTTTCCCGATATCACATCTTCGTCTCAATTTAATTCCCCCATAAATATCTCAGAAGTGGTTCAAAGAAATATCAAGTGAAACTTCTCGACAACTTCTTTGCTAACAACCATGCTAACTATTATGAGTTCAAAAGTCTTCTCAGCCCGTACTGACAACTTCTTCTCAACAACTTCTAGAAAATCTCAAAAGTCTTGAGTTCATATAGAAAATTAATGGGTGTGAGATCTGGATGTTTGTTTTACGCATGCAATAGGACTTGAATTTGAAACCGTGTAAAGGGATGCAAGTAGAGTACTTACCTAAAAGCTTCGAATGCAACTTTATTTAAATTAGTCATGTACTCTCTTTGTGATTAACTCGATCACGATTGTGCTTTTCAATGGAGACTTGTTGAGAGAAGAAAACAAAATTAAAGTTCACATGGAAAATATAATTAACGTATACAATGCATGGGTGATATATACCGAAGGCATATATCATACGCATTTGTACATTTATAAATAAATGTTTTTAAATAATAAAGTCAACTCAGCCTATTGTATGTGCCGAATGGATATAATGATTGGCCTAATCTTTGTTAAGACAAATATAAATGATTAAATGTACCACTTCTTTTAAGCTTAAACTTTTGGGACGTATGGTAATTTCAGTACATGATATCACAGTAAAGATTTGGAGTTCAAGTTTTGACTCTACACTTTACCTATTTAAATAAATTTTTTACGTGCTGGACTCATTCATTGAGGATGAGTTTGAGTACCGCCTACACATGAATGAGAGTGCTAAATATATAAATGATAAAATCTACTTATTCTTATCAACTTAAAATTTTTGGACGAACAGTGATTTTGCAGTTGTGACTAGGATCACCAGTTATGGTTTTGCTTGCATCCATAATTTTAATAATTCTGTTTATTCTAGCTATCACCATCTGAAAATGGCTTTTGAGATTGGACTCGTACGTTGCCCTTTATCTGTAAATCATAGAACGTTGGAATAAGTTTATCTCAATCAACTCCAAAATTTAAACATTTTACAGAAAAAAAAAAAAAAAAGTCAATTCTACATTGCCACACTACCATAAACCATATATATACAACTGTCCACTTAATAACTATAAACAAGGATGCTTGCTGCATGCTAGTGTTTAGCACAACACTTAAATTCATAATTCAAGAGACAACCAATGGCTACAAGTAAACGAACAAAGTGAAAAGCTTACACGCTAATCAAAGTGCAAATATATGAGCAAATAAATTAGGCTCTTGTTTCTTAATTAACGGAGTTGAGAAGATTTATATCACCTCAGTAAGATGATTATGATCATGTTGCAAGTCATAACATTATATTTGCATATATAGCGTTCCTAAACCCAAAAGTTGAGATCAATAGAGTGAGTTACCCATAAATGAACAATTTTAACATTATATATGAAACATATGACAACACTTAATTTCAGTGTAAATACCAAATAAAAATAATTAAAAACAGTATTGAGAAAATGTCTCGGGACCACCTCTCGGTGGCCAAGCAGTTCACATATCCAATACCGACCAAAACTGAGTGGTTGTAGTCATGGTCGTCGACATGATTAAAAAAAAGAAAGAATACAAGCTGGTCATGAGTGCTAGCATGCAATAATCCTATAAATAAATAAATAAAATAGCCAACTTGTAGGCAACTTCCTTATTTTGAAGAAAGTGTATTAATCAGGCCAATGTCGAATGCGTTGTGTCTTCATTTTTTTTTTAAAAAAAAAAAGGAAAATTAAAAGAAAGATGAGAAACTTGTTGGCAACTTCTTTGGAGCTTATTTTCACTCGGCACTGGAAATCAAGCACCAAGTTTTCAATTTCACCTCTCCATTTTCCCTCTTTCTCTTTTCTTATCTCTTTCCTCTCTTTTTTTCCCCTTCTCCTCCTTTCTTTTTCTCTTTTCCCCTATTTTCCATTGATGTCCTTAAAGTGATCAATTTGGTCTTAAAGCAAGTTGATACTTTTTGAAAAAAAAAAAAAAAAAAAAAAAAAAAGATGTTGAAGTTGGTCCATAGATTTCCATAATTCCATTAGATGATGACTTTGTTGTAAAAAGACAGAAGAATATCCCACATAGATACAACTTTGTTGTAAACTTTCAAAATTGTTTAAAATGATCAATTAATTGGTCTCACAGCAATTGACTTTACTCTGTTTTAGCATAGATGCTTGTTGAAAAGATGATCATGAAAATCATTCTATGCTATTCCCACGTCTGGAAATTGATAAAGAAGTATCCAAACTCTAAAATTCCCATACGATGCAAGTTTATTTAATTAAAAAAGAACAAAAATATTCATCATCCTATTAAATATGATAATTGGTAACTTAATTTGGTACTTAAATAGCACCTCACGACCATCAGTACTGGCTGTTAAATAGCACAATCACCCAATTATTATTTTAGTTTTTTGTCTTTTCTTCAACTCCCTAAACATATGGTTGCTCATTTCTCTATGGATTGTGCAGGTCTTGCTTCTATTCGGCACTAATATATGATCTGCACACTTCTTTAATCATTAAATAAATAAAAAATGATAATCAGTGATAATTGTCGGTAGCCACTCTCGGTAAGTGTGGCATTTTCCTTAATCTAATGGGTGTTCAAAACCGTGTAGATGGGTGCAAGTCGACTTACTAAACCAATAATCCATCATCGAAAGACGTTGGAGCAGATAGCTGTTAATGGAATGAATTTTCAATGCTCCCACGTCAGAAAAATTCAAAAGAAAGTTGATACTAAAATTTAACTAAAATAATCCTAATCGTTGAAAATTAATTAAAGTTCAAAACCGTGTAGATGGGTGCATGTTACTTTGGAAATTAACTAATTCCATGCAACTTTATTATTTAATTACTATATATATTCTCTTATTAAGCCAATCCATCCACCTTGATCCATCAATGTTATTGGCGTACGTGGGGGCCTGAGTGGATTGATGCAATTGAAATGAGTAGGTATTGTGTCCAATCCAATTGAAAGTTTTATATTTAATTATTTCTTTCTTATATCTAATTCGAACTAGTAATTGAATTTATAAGAGTCCAAGAATATTAAAGCTCCTTGCACCGGATCCATACTTTTAAAATAATTATTAGCTAATCCCAAAATTTAGATGAACAGAGATAATACGCTATATTTATTTTGAGTGCTTAATTAAATATAAAAAACACACACACATATACTATTATACGAGTTCATTTATGTTGGGGGTAAATATTCTAGACCCATCCAAGACTCACTAAGCCCAAATCATCATCAGGAAGCTAAGGGGGATAATAGAAAAGGGAGAAGGCAAGGAAAAGATTATAGAAAGAGAGAGGAAGAAGAGACAAGGAAAAACAAGTGTTAGAGGGAATAGAAGGAGATGATGGGAAAGAGAAAAAAATGAAAAAGGGGGTGAAAGCGAGTCAAACACACAAGGCAGGTGAATTGACATAAAGCTGAATTCCTCACCAACCACTGACAGGGGCTTAATAAAAAGGACACTTCCAGACGACCAAGGAGGAGGATGAGAACACAAAGAGGTAACCTTCAACCTGAGAATAAGAGCTTTATGATATTTTCTCTAGAAAAGTGGTATTCGGCCTCCATTATACCAAAAGAAACGAGAAATCCTAAGAGACTGTAAAATACTCATATTATATAGTGGATTTGCCCTCCAAACGACTATTGGATGTAGTCATTGTGCCAAACTGCGTAAATTTGTATATCTCTATCTCTATCTATATTTTTTGTATTTATTTTATATTCAATGCTATGAATGTAAGAACGAGCATTGCACCACTGCTCTGGACTGCCATCGAGGACTCCAAACCACACCGATCGAGGCTTGAATCGTCATCGTGTGCCGAAAATGACTCTTTCTTAAAGAAGCATCAGATACAAAGATCCTATAAAAGCGTCTTTATTTAAAAATATTGGTATCATAAGATAGTACGCAAAATCATTTATTTAAAATTCTCAAAGTCTATGCTATAAAAATAATAACTTAAAATCTCTTTACATGATCCAGGCCACTCTCACGCCTCCCTAGACCAAGTCACGTCCTGCAACTCTACCTTTATAAATATTTTAACCTGGGTTGATTTAAAAACATAAAACAAGCTAAAATGAGTAGAAGACTCAGTAAGAAACTCATCATGACGTAAACATACTTAACATAAGATTTTTTATAAAATATTTCATGCTGAGAACTAAAATTGTAATTGTTCATAAATATGTTGATGACATGCATGACTTGGATATATTTTTGGTATATAAACCAAATGTGTTAAAAGAAAAGATAGAAAGAAATTTCTTAATTGGCAACTTCCTATAGGTCTTTGTCACCAATCTTCCGGATGTTGGATCTTTCTCTCAATTTAATTTCCCAACAAATGTCCCCGAAGTGGGTCAGAAAAAGAAGAGAAAGTTGTCGGCAACTTCTTGGCAACAACCTCCATATGCAAGCCATGCAGCAAGCTTAATAATTAAATGAGAATGAGAAAACAGGTTTGAATATTCATAAAAGAGGTTTCTCAAAAGAAATAAGATGCATGGATAACACTAGGAAATTAAGTTTGGAGGGTGGGGTCCCAAAATTATTATAAAAGATAAATGGGAAGAAAAAATTAGTTAAATAAATGATATAAACTACAATAGTTTAGGAAATCAATAAATTAATTAAGAAGAATCAAAGGTCTAAATTAAGTTCACACTAGAATTAATTATCAGTATAGTAGTTTTTGTTCAAAGCCGTGTTTGTGGGGTCAAGTAATTTACTTACTAAGCAAATAGTAAAACACATCATAATTAACAACCTTAAAGTTTGAGTTGCAGATACCAAAATATCAACCCCAATAAAATTCCATAATCCACCAAAAAGAACCATTGGGGGACTATGTGCCTAGTTAAAATTCATACCCAACCTCAATAAGTTATAGCTTGTAGACTTGTCTAAAATGGCCCATTAAACTTAAATTAGGCATAACAAAATCATTCATATTTCATCCTTAGCAATATTGGATCGGGTCATTATAGGCATTGACAAAGAGCTTTCTCGACAACAAATAAAGCCTGGTCTTGACTGTGAATCATATATACCATGCAGAGTCTTATAAATGTAAGAAGTCTAGGTGCACTTTAATGGTAAGTTTTGAGACTGACGTCCAATAGACATGCAAAAAGGGTCCTTCACTATGCCGCCTAAGCTCTTACTACTTGGCGTGCCCCTAGTGCAATCTCATTTTTTTTTAAAAAAATATTTTCTAAGCATCTAAAAAATAACACAAATTCATTAGTAGTAACTTTTTTAAACATTTAAAAAAAATGAACAAATGTGAAGAGCCTAATGGACTGATGACATATAACCCGGTTCTCCAAATGGAAAATCGGGTTGGAAACCCCCCCACCCCCTTTATAAAAAAAAGAAAAAAAATCAAAATGAACTAGCAGTCAAATCCAAGGGACAAACACAGGAGGCAAACTAGCATTTTCCTCTAAAAAAAAAGCTAAAGGCACAACATACAAAAAGGTTACTATACGAGGGAGGCTGATGTTCGACGTTGAAATTAAGTAGAAAACAACACAAAATACAGAGACATTAAGAGAAATATGCATTATGCATAGCAATAAATTAGAACAAAGCTGCCATTAATGTGAAGAAATAATGTTGACCTCGGATGAGATGAAGCCAACAAAAATACATCCCAATTCCTAAACTACCACTAATTTGAGGGAAGCTCGATTCATCACCATTATAGTGGTCAATGTGAAAGCCTGAGATTCCATCAGCAATAATTTCTGCTAGGCCTCCCTGATCTACTGCATTCATCGAAATTATGTCGGTTGTGAATTGACATGAAAAGTGATACTTGGGGTCTAATTCCTTCCATTTAGCATCTGAATCTTCATACTTATTTTTTTCTTAAGTATGAGCAATAGTTCCCTGGGTTATTAACACTCCAAAGTTCATATTTAGAAAGTTGGTTGGGGATTGGGCAATAATAACTCTCTTGTGTGGGTGTAAAAACTGGATGAGACATGGTACATAGGGATCCTCTGATGCAGTCACTCTATTTCTCAATTAAAAACTCAAGTTAACTTGGAAGAAGTCCTACAACTTTGGACCAGACATTATGATTAATACATGTGCTAGGCTGTCCAGATTGAGTTTGCTTAAAATAGAATTGTGCAAGGTATGATGTGCAAAAGTGCCTATTGGTCGGTGAAAGGGGAAGCAGGAAACTCGGTACTTATGATTTATTTATATATTCAAAGTTTTGTGTTTTGTAAATTACTGTGGATGCATTCATACTAGTACTAATGCACCGAATCCCATTAGAACACTACAGTTAAGTGTGCTTGGACGAGTGTAGTACTTGTTGGGGTATATGTGGAGACTGGTTTGGAGCTGAAAAAGTGTTTGCTGAAAGTTGGCTCGACAGTTGGCTCGACTTCGCTCGACAGACCGCTCGAGCGAAGGCAAGTCAGAGAGGTTCGCTCGAGTCTCGTTCGACACTCCGCTCGAGTGAGACACAAACCCTAGTGTTCGCTTGACACTCCGCTCGAGCCAATGTTCATTTGGTTGTTCGTTCGAGTCGCGCTCGACACTCCGCTCGAGCGAAGTATGCAGATTTTGCCATATTAGGGTTTCCAGCGCCACTCACTATATATATGTCATATTAGACTTGTGTTGTACGGTCAGAAGCATATTTTGAGAGAGAACAATTGTCTTGTGAGTGTATATTGTGTGAGAGAGCAAAAGCCCTAGAGAATGTGAGTTGAGATTGAGTGATTGTAATCTCCTCTGGTTAATAAGATTTCTGCGGCTCCTGTAGACGTAGGCAATTTGCCGAACCACGTAAATACTGTGTCGTGTTCTTGATTGTGTTGCTTTTACTTTATTTGTCATCGTTGGTGTGTGTACTTTGCATAGTATTTCACAACAGTACTTGGATGGGTGACCTTGTGGGAAGACCTGGCCTCATGTTGCAACCCTCCTAATTTACCTATCAAGAAAATTCTAGCATTGGTAATGTAGATATGACCCATGGATGAATAAGAGGCAGTGACATTTGAGATGATGAGTTGAGTTTGTGGGTGTTTAATTGGATGGTATTGGTTTTGGAAATGGCCCCAGAAGCTTGCGGCAATTGTTCAGTTTCCACAACTGAAGTTTTTAGAAAAAAAGTCATTAGCGGCCAATGATTTCAGAAAGAACGATATTAATTGAAATCCTTGACTCCTCAATAGCTTTGAGAAGTGCCGGTGAAATTTCATTTCCTCTTTCAAGATGCTCATTAATGTAAGTATTGATTCCCTTTAGACACAAAACATCATATAGATGAGAAAGAAAGTTTTGTCAAACATCTTCACTTCTAAAACTTGAGAACACATTATAAGGCCATTCAGGAGTACTGAAAGAGAAAGAGGGAAAAGCTCAGAAACATTTATAAAGCAAAAAATGCAGATGATTCTGCAGAATGGATCATGATCAGTATCCTCTTAAACACAATACCTTGTTGGCTTCTACATATTTCATGGATTATAATTGTGTCCGAGGGAGATTGTGTTTTGAAAGGCATGCGACCTTTATTTAAATGAATAAACTATATAGTTCAAAAACAAAGAAAAAAAAAATAAATGAGAAATCTGTTGATTCCGTTTATTTAAATGAATAAGTGTCGGTGCACCCAAAAACTTTTCTACACAAAGATTGCGTAAATGTTGCAACTCAAGAATGTTAGTTGACAGGTGGATAAGGTTTTTGTAGCCTTTTATGTATACATCCTGAAGGCCAGTGAGATACCGAATGGATGAAGGCAATTCTTTTATACGAGCTTGTTCGAATTTAATGAATCTTAAGCATTCCATCTCACACTCAATATCAGGAAAACTTTGAAGGCTTGAACAATCTTCAAGGACTAGAGATTCTAGAGATCTCATCCTGAGGCTTCCTGGAAAACTTTTAAGTCTAGAGCATCCAAAGATGATAAAGAGGTCAGATGATCATGGGACCCAACAAAATCATGAACCTCAATTAAACTTTCACAATTACGAAGAAACAATTCCTCTAAATTTGGGATCCTTGAGATATCTGGAATTTTTGTTAGGAATTTACAATCATAGAAACTCATAAACTTCAGGTTTTAAAAATTCTGAAGATCAGGAAAAAACAGAGAAATTAGATTCAAAGAAGTTCGAAACTAAATTGAAAAGAAAAAGAGTGAATCTTCAATCTCGAAATCAACATTCTTAGGGAGCACACATGGATGAACTTTCACTTCAATCTCATAGGATTTCTATGAGCAGGTTGTGTATGAAATGTCATGGAAATCTAGTGAGATAGTAGGTCATGGAAAAGAGGTATTGTGAATACAATGGAAGCATTTATTCTTGTTGGGGCCTGAGGGGATTGATGCAGCTTACTTGGTTGAAATGAATAGGGAATATTATGTCAAATCCAATTCGAAAGATGATCATGAAAATCATTCTATGCTATTCCCACTTCTGGAGATTGATAAAGAAGTATCCAAAGTCTAAAATTCCCATACGGTGCAAGTTTACAAGCCAATGGCTACAAGTAAACGAACAAAGTGAAAAGCTTACAAGCTAATTAAAGTGCACGTGTTCTACAGGTCTTTGAGTCATTCTAAAATTATTGAGCAAATAAATTGGGCTCTTGTTTCTTAATTCAGTAGGATGATTATGATTGTTGCAAATCATAAGATTATATTTGCATATATAGTGTTCCTAAATCCAAAAGTTGAGATCAATAGAGTGAGTTGCTCATAATCCAAACCAGCCAACATATATGAGCCATTTTAACATTATATATGAAACATATGGCAACTCTTTAATTTCAGTGACAAATACCAAATAAAAAGTTAAAAACAATATTGAGAAAAATGTCTCGAGATGATCTCTCGGTGGCCCAAGCATTTCCCATATCCAATACCGACCAAAATCGAGTGGTTGTAGTCACGGTCATCGATGTGATTAAAAAAAATAAAACAATACAAGCTGGTCATGAGTGTCAGTATGCAATAATTCCTATAAATAAAATGGCCAATGTCGCGTGCGTTGTGTCTTCAATTAAAAAAAAAAAAGGAAAACTAAAAGAAAGATGAGAAACTTGTTGGCAACTTCTATCGAGCTTCTTGTCACTCGGGACTAGAAATCAAGCACTAACTTTACAGTTTCATCTCTCCATTTGCCCTCTTCTTCTTCCCATCGCTCTCCCTCATTTATTTATCTTTTATTATCTCTTTCCTCTCTTTTTTCCCCCCCCTTCTCCACTCTTTTTCTCTTTTCCCCTGTTTTCCCTTCTCCTCCTTTCTCTCTTTTCTTTTATCTTTCCTTTTTTCCATTGTCAAAACTTCTCCGACCCTCTTTCTTTCTATTTTCAGATTGCTTTCTATGCCTCTTCCTTCCCTTCTTTCCATTTTATTTTTATCTACTTACTTAAAAGGATACATATGCATTCTGGGATGGCTTTCACATGTCTTGAATGAATAAAAAAAAAAAAAACTTGCAATGCAATAGTTTTGAAGCATATAAATTTAAGTTGAATGTTGGTTTGCTTATTAATGTCCTCTTTATATCTCTATATATTTAGTTTTGTTCAAAGATTTCAGTGGAACCTCTTAAAAACATATTTGGGCTGTCAAAACTGTTATTTTATCCCCCAATTGTGGACATAACTTAAGAATACATCGTTAAATCCATTGAGGACTTGAAGAAGAAAAGTAGGGGAAGAGGAAGAGAAACAGCCGCCATGGAAAGCCATTGAAGAAGTCCTCGAGGATCAACTTGGTCACACTTGTTAGTAAAAGAGAAATGAGGAACTTCCTTCCAAAGAAAACTAATTGGAATAGAATCACATGCAACACCATTTGTAAAGCAAAAAAGCAGATGTCTTGGAATACGTCACCCATAGAACCTTAAAACAACCAACAATTCTATGACAAAATCAGTGTCATTCTATACTACCATTAGCAACATCATGAGTGGGGGGGCTCGGAACTAACCCAACAGATTTTAGTACTGCTGATGGTGATTTTATCCCCCAATTACTAAATATATTCTCTAATTAAGCCAATCCATCCTTGATCCATCAATATTATTGGTGTGGGGCCTGAGTCGATTGATGCAATCGAAATGAGTAGGTATTGTGTCAAATGCAATTGAAATTTTGATATTTAATTATTTCCTTTTTATATCTAATTCGTACTATTAATTGAAAGTTTTCTTTTAGTGTCACCTCTTTTTCCACGTTACTCTCCTTCATTTCTTTCTCTTTTCTTCTATTTTTCATCATTTCTGCCCCTCCCCCTCCCATTCCTTTATTTTGTTGTCTTTTCTTTTCTCTTTCCCCCTTTCTTCCCCCCTCCCCTCCCCTCCGCTCCCCTCCTTTCTTTCTCTTTTCTTTCTCTTTCCCTCTCCTTCTTCTTTTGTATTTTCTTTTTCCTCCCTTCTTCCTGACCCTTCCCCTGCTTCCTTTCTCTTTTCTGTTTTCTTCCCCCTTTCTTCCACTCTCACAACTTCTCTACTATTTTTCCTCTCTTTTTCTTCTTTGCCTCTTCCAGCTCCCCCTTCTTTCCCTTCTCTTGCTCTCTCCTTACTTTAAGATACATATGTATTCTATGATTACTTTCACACTTCTTGATTAAAAAAAAAAAAAATGCAATGCAACCTTTTTTGAAGGATATAAAATTTTAAGTTGAATTCATGTTGGTTGGTCAACATTGTCCTCTTTGTATTTCTCAGTGTGTGTGCATATTTGGTTAGAAGATTTTCGTGAAAATTTAGGAATGAGAAACAGTTTTCAGACAAGTTTTTAGATATTTGTTTATCGAGGTTTGTACCATTTGTTGAAGATCAAACTCCAATTATTATATAGATGATAAGGAGTATATACAAATAATAAGAATAATTTTACAAGTTGGTCATAGGGGTGAGCACAAACTTGGTTGGAGTAGAATTCCCCTAAGCTCGACTCTTACTCCAACTTGTGTAGGCTCCAATCCAACTCCGACTTGGCGGAGTGAAGTCAGATTTATTATACTAGACTTATTTAAATACTGGTGTCTAACTTATGCATATACTTAATTATGTATGGTAATAATACTATGATGTTTACGTGTACTAAAATATCATCAATCTATTTATATTATAGTATAAGTATACTATTTTATAATAATTAGCTCATACTAGTATATCATTGAATTTATTATATAAGTTATATTTATATAACTACATAACTATACTAATATATATGAAAAAAATATATAAATACATTTTTTTTTTTTTTTTTAAGAGAATGTAGTCACATGTCCAATAGTGACCCCTGCCCAAGTTTATTAATGAGCCTTTAGTTGTGGCGGAGGAATACCGTGATAACAATCACAGTACTTGGCATTTACAAAGAATTGAAAAATAAAATAAAACCCCTAGTACTAAAAAAACCAAAAATACCTATTAAGACTACCTCTAACCAAAGTCAAATCACACGACATGAAGTTAACAAGATACATTCAACACTTTCTAAGCTGAGGTAACCCACATGAATCTGTTCTGATGATCCCTTTCAACAGATGAGGGTGCTCCGTCTGACCTGACTATTCATGGGAAACACCACTACTTCCTAGCAGGGCCCAAAAAGTCGGTAGTCTTATTTCCTTCCCAATATATATGATTAACATAAAAATTAATCTCTCCCAACATATTAACTATGTCTTCCCAAAAGTCCTCTAGATACCAAATAGTACATCTTCCATTTTTAATCCAATTCACTACTATTAAGGGATCCATTTCAATGATAAGGTTATTGAATTCTCATCGTTTACAATGTTTAAGACTTGTCCAAAGAGCCATAGCTTCCGCAAGATTGTTACTACCATGCCCAAACGATTCGGAAAAAGCATATACCACATATTCTCAAACTCATTCCTGACTACTCCTCCTGCACCCAACATTCCCGGTAGGACTGTTCATCCGGGTTCCAACTCGGGTCTACCCGGATCCGGATCCGGGTTTCAAACCCGGGCCGAAGCTCGGGTAGGATTGATCCGGGTCAGACCCGGGTTGGAACCCAGGTAAATCCGGGTTTTTCAAAACCCGGATTCCGGGTTCTGGGTAGAACCCAGATTCTTTTTTTTTTTTTTTTTTTTTTTTTTAACGTCGACCATTAATGGCTTTTAAGGAGAGAATACAACACCAGGTTGTTTCCATTGTGAAAAACATTATCCTAAACACAATTCTGGCAATTAACATTGAACTTTCCAAAAACTATGGGTCTAAGCTCTATGCTCAACATATGATCCAGAGAGTTCTGAAGTTCCAAGAACTGTGATCTGCAAAAAAAAAAAAAAAAAAAAGAAAAAAAGAAAACATTTTTTGTTAGGATTAATCCACATCACCAGGAAAACACTTGATTTTTGCCCATAATGAATGAGATAAATATTTGTTAATACACTCATTGCACGTAGTATATTTGCAGTGCCACATCATAAAGATTCTGAACGAGAAACTTCAGGGCTTATGCATAATTTATTCCACGGGTAATAATTTTCTCAGATAAGGGGAAGGGGTTGTTTAGAGGTTAAGTTCATATAGAGGTTAAATTATAATCAAAAATAAAATATCATCTATGATATATTTTCTTGGCAACCAATCAACTTATGAAAGGAGTTAGAGTTCAATCCCAACCAATTTAGAGTAAGTAAGGTTGGCAAAAGGCAGCAAAACTAAGAACAAAATAGAAGCAATGATTTTTTTTTTCATCGGCCTAATATATATAGAATGTAGTATGTTTATATATGCCTAATGAACTGACAAGAATTCATTTGGTTGATAGAAGCTGGCATAAGCTGTGCAACTTGTATTAGAAAAACAACCCAAATAAATATAGCATATATTTCCTGCATAATGGCACAAGGGAAGATAGCCAACAAGGATATATGACACCATATAAGCAAAAAGAGGAGAAAATGGTCATCCTCCAGTACCTAATTCATTATTCCCCAATCAGACAACTCTCTATAACCCAGAAAAGCACCACACCAGCTATCCGATTACAAGGTGAACACGACCAAGTTCAGGTAGATTATCTTATTCCAGATCGATAGACATTATTCTACAAGACACAAAAGAGGTATCTCAGATGGATGGACTTTATAAAAACAACAAAGATTTTTATTCAAATACCACTTCTAAGATTTTATATAATTCCTAATGTATAAGTAATCTTACTAATTATATAATTAAAAAGTTACTAATTAATTAAAAAGTTACTTGAGGCTATATATATACACATTCTCTTAAAGCTCAAAATGCTTTAAATTACTTTTCTCTTCAACTAATTTTCAAGAGGGAGCCTAGAGAAAACTTATTGCAATGTGCTAGTTATACCACCCAGAATCTCTGATAATTGGAAGGCATTCGATTATTTCAGGTAGCATTCATAATTTACAAGCCCATGGAATTTATTAATTATAGGATTTGAAAACCCACATGTGAGACAATGTTAGGATTTAACAGTTTATAAATCAACCCAAACCCAGATCAAGCCGAGTCCTAGACTAACGATTGTGAACAACAATTTTTATCTTGCAGCTACTAGATCATATATAAGCAGAAATGATACTTTTCTCCCTTGGAAAGCCAAACCCAGAAATCCAATGGAGAGAGAGAGAGGGAGATAGAGATAGAGATAGAGAGAGAGAGAGTGAGAGAGATAGATTCACGGGGTCACGATGGAGGCAGGGACTTAAGGAAAGGCCGACCGGCGACAGAGATGCGGCGGAGGCAAAAGGGTCGCGGTGAGGAGGCACGGACAGACTTAGGGTTTCTTTACGCTGCGTAACGAGAGAGAAAGGAGAGAGAGAGCGAGAGAGAGAGAGCGAGAAAGACAGGCTCGGGGGGGCGGTTCGTTTAGGAATCGTAAAAGGACCCGAGTATCGGGTTTAAAACCCAATACCCGGGTTTGTAACTCATATCCGGGCCGGATAGGTCAGGATTTTCCAACCCGGGTTTCGGACCTGGCCTGGAAAAAACCCAGCCCAGTTGAACAGTCTTAATTCCCAGATTATTGATGTTAAGCCACCCTCTATTTGGCTTTGCCCATCTTACTACCTTAAAGACTTCCCTTTTCCTTGCAATAATAGGAAGATTCAAAGATTTTAACATCTTAATATCATTATCCACTAACCGAGAAGCCTTGCTAATTTTAGTACCAACCCAATGAATCCAATACTTTGCCGATCTCCATAAAACATGAACCTTTTCTTTCTTACCTTCCATCCTGGCTTTACATCTCCACCTCCATAAGTTCCAGGAAATGATCACCAGTACAAAGCCAATTAGACTACCAAGTTGTGATGATTTTGATGTTCTCCGAAACCAAGCCTCCATTGTTGCTTTCCAAGACCGGATTGGGACAAACGGAATTCGCAACATCTTTGAGCTGAATTTCCAAATGGCCGCCGCTATGTTCCCAGTATACAACACATGATTTATATCTTCCAAGACACCTTGTCGACAACACTCACACTTAGACACTAAAGGCACTCCTAATTGCTTTAGACAGTCATCCACACTCAGACTTGAATTTAGGGCTTGCCACGCAAACACAGAAAACTTTTTAGGAATGGCAACATTCCATATCCAATCCGACCATTCATATTTATGGTTACTCTCCTGAACAAGATTTCAAGCACTCCTAGACGTAAAAGAGCCCTCCAAATTGCCCAACAAGATAAGCTTATCTTCCCCTTATCCTCCGACCCTTAACTTCGTTGACAATATCTTCAGCTTTTTCAGGCCCTACTAACTATTCCAGTTTATCTGAATCTTAGCTATTATTCAGCACAACCTGTTTTACCTTCAAGTTCAACTCACCCACAATCGGATAATACTCCCTCAAAGGACCAGGACTCATCCAATTGTCTTTCCAATAGTACACATTCCTCACGAATTATCCACTTAGAATGCAAAAGAACAAAAAGCAATTCATTAGCTACAGATTTCCAGAATTGGGTACCTCTTGCAGCGTTAATGTCCAGCGGATGCACACCATGCACATACTTTGCACAAAAGTACTTTTGCCAAATAGAATCTGAACATAGGAAATTCCAGGCGAATTTTAGATGTAACGACCTTTGAACATCACCCAAATTCCTCAACCCAAGCCCTCCTTCATCCACCGGTTTGCAAAGTTCCTCCCATTTAATCCATTTTTCTTAGGACTCCCATTAATAGAGCCCCAGAAAAAAGTACTAAAAATCTTATTAATCTGAGTATAAACCATTTTCAGAACATGCATCACCGAAAGAAGATGAATTGGCATACTCGACAATACTTGCTTTAATAGAATCAATGTCACCCTAGCGAAAAGGAAATTAATTTTTCAACCTTCAATCCTATTACAAATTCTTTGAATAATATCCTGGAAATGTATTGACTTCAATCTTCCAGATACAATTGGAACCCCTAAATATTTGAATGGAAACACCCCTTTTGAGAACTGAGTGATGGATAAAATATGCCTCCATCTAGCATTATTAATATGTTTAGAAAAAAAAATATGAGATTTGGCGCTGTTTACCTGTTGACCCTACCATGAAGCATAGGTGCGCAAAGTACCAACAATCTCCAAATTAGAAGATTTCCCTCCATTGGAAAAAATTATCATATCATCAGCATATAATAAATGTGAAATTATAGGGCCATGTCTTGGTGAGAGTAACACTTTACTCTTTTATCTTCGAACTTCTTCTTAACCAATCAGTAAAGTACTTCCTCCACTAAAATGAATAAATACAGGAATAAATTATCACCTTGACGGAGCCCCCTCCACCCTTAAAGAACCCCTTTGTTGTGCCATTCATTACAATCGAATATCAAGGTATAGTAACACATTGCCTCAGAAGCTAGCAAGCTTTCAGAGAGAAACCAAAAGCTTCCAGTACACAAAGTAAGAACTCCCAATCAATCGTATCATAGGCTTTTGCAAAGTCAATTTTCATCAATATGTTACCTCCTCGAGCTTTTTCATTAATATCAGGAATAAGCTCCTGAGTGAGACTAACATTTTCAAAAATACTTCTACCTGGTAGAAAAGCTAATTGTTCGTTTGAAATTATTCTGCTAAAGAGTGATGTAAATTGGTTCACTAATATCTTAGAACATATTTTATAGTGATCGGCCTAAAATTCGCAAACGACGTTGGATTATGTACTTTCGAAATTAGAACAATATAAAAGGCAATGTAGAACCTTGGAAATTCAATCCCGCTAAAAAAATTAGTAATTGCTTCAAATAAATCATCTTGTACTAATGACCAACAATGCTGATAGAACCCCGGACCGAACCCATCTGGACCAAGACTGCTATCCTTAGGAATAGAAAATAAGGCATTTTTTACTTCCTCCACGAAAGGAGAACTGCCAAAAATATTATTCTCCTCATCGACACTTCGCCCACAATTAACGCAGCCAAGTTTGGCAAAGAACTTGACTGGTTTGCCTTCAGAAAGTCTTCAAAGTAGACACAAGCCTCCTCAAGGCTGCCTCCCAGCGTGTTAAGTACACGGCCATCAGGCAGTTTCATTTCCATCACCACATTATGTTTCCTGGACTGTAGTGCTTTAAAAAAAGATGATGACACTTCACCCTGCAAAGTCCAATCTTGCTTAAACTGTTGAACAAGGCGAGCTTCCTCCCTTTTAACCAGACATCAAGCTCCATCTTATTAGCTAATACATCCACTTCAACCTCTTCCGAAAACCTTTCTTGCAAACTAGCTTCACCTTCTTCCACTTTTGTCTCTAACTCTTTAATATGCCGCCCAGTCCAACCAAAGACCTCCTTGTTCCAAGTTCTAAGTACTTGTTTAGGCCTCTTCAATTTTTCTGCTAGCTTCCACAAACTAGTTCCATTAACCTCTACCTTCCAGGAACTTGACACACACCTCAAAAAATCCTTATGAGTAGTCCACATATAATGAAATTTAAAGGAGACAGGACCATACCTGGATGAAATCTCCGAGAGAACCAAGAGCATTGGAGAATTGAGGACCTCCTGGGCAGATAATGAGTCTTTACCGAAGGGAACAGATCCAGAAATTTCATGTGATACCCCGTATTTACGTGTATTTTGACTAAGTAAATTATTGCATTTATTAAGATTATGAGTTTTCTTGTTTTAAAATTTAGACGATTTACGTGATATTATTTTAAGATTTTTTAGTTGTTAATTCAATGTGTTTTCTTGTTATTAATAATTGTTCATTATTTAAATTGCTATTTATTTTAAATTAATTGATTGTTGGATTAAATTAATTTATTTTCATTGTACCATTACGTTTAAATTATTTTAATTGATTTGATGTTTTAAAATCATTTTTGTTGGATCATTTTCTGTGACCCAAGATGTGAGGATTGGACCTCATTTCTTTCCCTCTATTTTTTCTTTTCCTTCTTTTTCTTTCTTCTCCTTTTCTTTTCTCCCATTTCTCCCCCTGCTTCCCATGCACGCACGTCCCTCTCTCCCTCTTCCCGTGCGTCGTTCACCAGCCCGCCGCCGTGTGCCATTGTCCGGCATCACTACGGTGCACGCAGTAGGGATGGTGGTAAGTAGGGATGGTAGTTGTGTCCCGCCTGTGATTCCCGCCTACGGTGCACGCGGTAGGGATGATGGTAAGCAGGGATGGTGGTATAGTCTCGCCTGTGATTCCCGCCTATAGTGTCTGATAAATGGTTGGATTTTGTGTATATCATTTTCTAGGAAAATGTCGGATTATATTTTTGGCTAAAATGGGATTTTTGGCGTGTGTTGGAAATAAATCATTTTCGGGAAAAATGAGGTTTTGGAATATGCTTGTTGGTTGCATTAATGCATTTTTATCCCGAGGGTTGTTTGGATTATTACTTACCTATGGTACCATTTTATGGTATCGCGGATTTTGATGCAGATGAGGATAACGAGTCTTAGGCTTGGGCTTCATTGGAGGAGAGATCTGGGATTGCTCTCGTGTGTCGAGATTTATTTTCCTACTTGTTTCATATTTGACTTTTGTTATATTTTGGGATGACTGTATAACTTTTTTTAAAGGCAATTTGCTTCGAATATTTGTATTTAAATTTCTGGTACTTAGTTGGCTTATTTATATTATCCTTTGCGATTTTTATTGTGCACTTTTGCATGTTGCACACACTTGGCACTATCGTTGGGATGCGTGACCCGTGTTGTCATCATCCCGACGTCACGATTCCCATGTCTTTTGTACGTGGGAGTCGGGGCGTCACATTTCATATTACATAAGGCTCTATCAAGCCTTGCCCATGAGCGAGTCTTCCCAGATTGCGCATTATACCATGAAAATTTGTTTCCTAAAAAAGGCATCTCCATCAGTCCTCCATTGTCAATGAAAGAACAGAAGCCCTTCATTGCTGTAAGCAACCTCGGACTTCCACCATATCTTTCACTATCATTCCATTGGATATTAAAGTCCCCCAAAAGCACATGAGGCAACTGCAAGTTATCGATAACAAGCAAATCATCCCATAAAGACCTCCTGTCTAAGTACCAGCATTTTACATAAACAATTGAAATCAAAAAAAAAGAATTGATTAGCAAAGAAATATGCTGATTTGATGCGCCCACGACATCCACCTGTAGCCCAGCATTCCAAAAACACTAAATTTTGCTAGCCTGGTCCGCATTAGACAGACATTCACTAAACGATAGGAAATTTCTCTAATAACTCAGTTGCTGATCATCTCGGAACGGCTCCTCCAGAAAAAGAATACAAGGCTTATGTATACAAACCAATGACCGCAGTCGCTTTTTCGAGGTACAAATACCTCTTATATTCCAAAACATAATTTTATTCATCATTCAGGATGTTGAGAGGGCCTGCTCGGAGCCCTTGTAGAACTTCTTAACATTCTTTTAGGAATTACATTTTTCCTCGTTAGTTTAGAGTTAGAGCTTCCATCCTTCTCCTTTGCAGGATGCGCCAAATTGGCCTCATCTTCAGACTTCAACTCCAAACTGATATGTTCTTCGTTAAAAACCACCATATGCAAATCCTCCGATACAGAAACCTGTGGAACTCCTGGTTGCACCTCAATAGTATCTTTCAACCCGTCCATGGTAGGCGTAATCACAGACTTCGACGTCTATTCAGAGCCTGTCACCAAAACCAACTCGCTATCAGATTTGGCTCCACTTGGTTCTGCACACATCATCAGGTTTTTCTCATACATCAAGGGCTCGGCTTCCTCCCTATCAACCTCAGTCTCTAATGACACAAACCCTGCATCACTTCCATCCTTTAATGTATGATTATTGGCCTCTAAATTTTGCAGAACCAAGACAGGGGAAGACTCTATTGTCTTCCCTGGCTGATCATTCTTTGCGTTGACCTCATCCTCCTTCTCCTTAGGAACCCAGACACTATTCGACTTCATAGTCCTCAACTTCTTGGATTCTTTTCTTTCCTTCAGCTTAGACTTACAAATTTCAGATTATGTCCTTGCACTTTACAGCAAGAACAAAATGCTGGCAGGGTTTTATACTCCACCTCCTCAAAAATACTTGTAGGGTGCCTCGGCGTCCAAATCCAAATGGAAGAAATTGGATCTTGATCAATGTTCATAAGCACACAAACCCTAGCACCATCAGTTCTGGTCGCACACCGTGTTGCATTATCCCTCTGCACAAAGATACCAATTAGTGCCACAATATTACGTAGATATGATTCTTGATATAGATTTGGAGGGAGGCCAGGTAGCATAATCCACTGGCACCTGCGTCGGTTCCTCATCTTCTTTAAAAGCAATTGTCCATTGAAAGGCCCAGTATGCAGCCCCTTTAATGTCGCAACTCTCCCCTAAAAGGGCCTTCAAGAAATCTTCTTCAATCTAGAACCTTACAAAAACATTTTATGCCTTGCGCATCACAAAAACCACTGGTTGTGTTGAAAGGCCCCAGAATGGAATAGAAACCTCAGGGATAGCCTGAGGCATATGTAGAAGTAAGTCCGCAAACGTCCACTGCTTGGCTTGCGTTGGAGGGGGTTGGGAGCCCCCTGCATCAGTCATGCACGTAAAGTCCAATCCCTCCCTAGCTAGGGAGCAAACGTTTCCTGAGCTTTAGTTCTTTGAGCATTGGAGCGTTCTTAAAAGTACATATTTTTATAATATATGTAAAATATCGTAGTTGGATTCAGAGTTAGATTGTCGGAGTCAAAGTTAGAGTCGGGGCATAAAGTCAGAGTTGGTCCAGCGACACCTCTGACTCTGACTTTGACCGAAAAATCAAAAAAGAAATTCGATTCCAACTCCATTTTGTCGGAGTCGAAGCAAAGCCAGATTTGGAGTTGGATTTTTGAATTTTTACTTTGCCCTAATTGGTCAAATTCCTTAGAAAAAAGATAGAAAGACGGGCCCTAGCATTATAAAAAGGAATCAAAGAAAGATGATGAGAAACTTCATGGTAATTTCCTACCCGCCAACTTTGCTACTCAATATTAGAGCATTGGCCAGAAAACCATCGATTGGAGAACCTAAAAGTCTCTGGTTTATTTTGGTTTGATGATTGTCTCTTTCTTAAAAAAAAAAAAAAAAATTATATTTTACTTTGTCATATTACTATTCTTTTTAGAGAATGATTTCTAAACTATCAGTTATCATTTATATATCTTCTATATATTTTTTTTTAGGAATGATAAACTTCATTAAACTTAATAAAGAGTTACAGATCACAAAGTATCTGGACTAACAACCAGATCCACTAAATCCTCTAGTAGTGATAGTGCTGCTTTTGCAAGGCTATGAGCATAAACATTCCAGCTCTTTTAACAAATAAAACATTCCAGCTCACTAAAGAAGATAGTCTTATCTTAGTGTCACTAAGAATCATTCCCACCCTATCCCATCTATCCATTCGTTGCTCTAAGACTTTGACCTGATTGGGATTCAGAGATTTTGACAATTTTAATAATGCTTTATTAGCTAAACAAGCATGGAAAATTCTACAAAAGCCACATTCCTTGCATCACAAGTTCTTAGAGTGAAATATTTCCCTAGACGATGAGAAGAGTATCGTCCTCAGGGATTGGTAACTTACTTTTGATAAATACTGAAATTATACTAATCTTGACTTTATTTAGAAAAGTCACTAAGATTTTTGTAATTGCAAATTAAAATAAAATTAAATGAAAGAAAATACTCAAAGAAAAAGAAAGATGTTGTTCAAAGATCAAATTAATGGGAAAGAAAACATCTAGGAAATCGATTTCACCTAATCCTTCACTATACTTTACTCATCTAACTAATTGAATTTAATTCTCTCTATTTGTTAGCAAATCTCTACAAACATCCAAAAGCCTCTTTCGATAGTCAATTAGAAATTATTCTTGTTCATCATTTTACACAAGAGTATGCAAATTAATAAAGCAAGAAAGCAATAAGATCAATAATTTTAATACTACATAGGTTCATACAAGTCTTTCGATCTCTATATTTACCTATGCCGAAATATCCAATATCTATCCTATAATTCCCTCTTTCGACAACAAATCACAAGCTTAGAATCATCTAATTAATGTCCAGTTAATTAGAAGCAATAAGCTTAGAATAAATCAGACAAATATAGAAGAGAAGTACTTTAAATGAACATAGAAAAGTAAGCATAGTTCGGAACTAGATTACATCGTTTTCCTAGAATAAAAAAAATTTAGTTCATGCTAAAAATTAAATTCAACATAAATGAATTCACTATAATTTTTTTAAGAGAAGAATAGAAGAAAATGAACACTATGCTCCTTGTAGTTCCAGCCTCCCAAGTCGCAAGTCACAGCGTCCAAACATGCCAAAAGCCAAAATACTTCCTGTGTTATTTCGCCCCTGCTTCTTTTTCTTTTTTTAATTTCTTCTTTCTCCGTTTTACGTTGCTCTCTTTCGTCGGAAAAGTCAAATTCAAAAGCCCTCATCCAAAGACCAGCTCACTCCTTTTTGAATTCAATTCCGTGCGTTCAAAAGTCAAAGACCAAGGCTAGCCCACTCAAGCCTTGAAGATCAAGTCAAAGCCAAAAGAATTACCAGCATGTGTCTTGCACGTCTAAGAGTTCAACTTGCACACAATAAAGCAAATCTCCAAGTCAAACCAAAAGACTCCAATTGCAGGTCAGTCTGTGTGAAAGCCAAAATGAATAAAATCCCATTTGTGCCTAGCCGTTCGTGCATGTATTTTTTTTTTCTCTTTTATTCGGCAGCTCCTATATTTAAATAACATATTCATTTAAATGAAAGAGTTCTTAGACGATAGGCTTATAAAATTTGATCTTCATTTTCTTTAAATCTAAAATAAATTTAAACAAGGACAATGAAGTCTAAAATCAACAAAAAAATAAATAAATAAAATTAAACTAAAGTTTAAAGTTAAGAGGTGATAAAATATAAGAAATTATGCAAGTCATCACTCATCTATCCATTCGTTGCTCTAAGACTTTGACAATTTTAATAATGCTTTATTAGCTAAAAAAGCATGGAAAATTCTACAAAAGCCACATTCCTTGCATCACAAGTTCTTAAAGTGAAATATTTCCCTAGAACAGAATTCTTGAAGGCAAAGGTAGGTGCCAGCCCTTCCTTAATTTGGAGAAACATTTGTTTAGCTAGGCATCTAATTGAAAAGGGCACCATTTGGAGGATTGGTAATGGCCATAGTACACTCATTTGGCAGGAAATGTGGTTGCCTATTCCCTTTAGTTACAAGGTCCAATCTACAACACAGGTTCTGCCTGGGGATGTAAAGGTTGCTAATCTTACCAATCATACAGTGAAAGAGTGGAAGAAGGATATGGTTAGGGAGGTTTTTGGAGAAGATGAAGTTAAAACTGTAACGCCCATTCTTGTGGTGGCACATTTTAGAAAATGATTTTAGAAAGGACGATGAGAGTTACCGTTCAACTTAAAACTTTTTACTTCCATATCCAGGGTGCAAGACTCTACGTTATAAAATAAAATGTGTTTTGAGAATAAGAGAGGTTTACAGTGGAAAACATCGAACATAAAATAAAAAGGCCTCTCGTATATTCAGAACTCTCATGCCTAGACTTCCGTGCTCTTCCCCTTGAGCCTTGTCCATTGTAACGCGTTCTGCTCATTCAGTTCTTGTGGGGGGAGGGGCATACATAAAAACTAAAATGAGTCGAATACTCAATAAACATTATTTCATACCGTAAAGATATAGCAACATTGGATTTTAGTCATGCATTCGTCACACATACATACATACATGCATACGTACAAGATAATAAGTATACATTCATTTTGAAAATGTCACTGGGTGGGGATTTGATAAAAAGGGACGGTTTTCTTCTCGTACAATGTTTCTCCAGCTAGTGCCTTCATTTCTTAAAGAGTCTGAAGATTCGTGCATTCTCTTATCACTTTCCATCAACATTTACACACCGTTACGCCCCGTGTGCTGGGTTAGCAGATCAACCTTTGGACCCTGATTCTACCCATGGCCCGAGTTGGGAATCCATCGATCTGGGGGTAGCACTGGGTGCACTACCAGCACTACTTATACGGCATTGCAATTTGCCAATTCATTAGTACCCTACTGTGTTCATTCGTTCATGGTGGTCGTTACACATTTTCATACATCATGACATTCATTCATTCAATCATTTCTTCCATTCTTTCATTAGTCAGTTCATTCATGGAAAAGCATTGTTAAAAAGCATAAGCACATACTTAAACATCACGTCATTGGGGAATCATCAGAACCATTGTTTCGCAGAATCCATACCACCGGCTCGTGGCATCCATAAAACATACAGTTCACATGGACATTTTAAAACGCTTTCTTCACATCACTCAAAGCATCAGTTCGTAAAAAGCATGAGGCAGGAGCCCCACTTTTTCATTTTAAAAGGCTACATCCTATAGCTACTACGTATAGTCATCCATCACATGCATACAATTACGTACTTGGGTTGCATAAAAAGGGGCTGTCAAGAACGGCCATTACGTACATATACTTGAAGACTTGTACTTAGCAAGTTTTCGTAAAAAAAAATCATTTCATTTTTTTTTGTATCGTTTTAGAAAACTCTATAAGCGTATGGACATAATACTTACCTAGTCTCCATGCTATTCTCATACCATGCAGTCCATTCACGTGCGTGTCAAATGGCAACCAACCTACATGCATACACATAACCTTAGCGTCAATCTCTATCTAGTACATAAGCAACTAAACTAGAAATAGAACTACACTTTGCTTAGAACACTCTCCTTCTATCCCTGGGCTCTTATGTGTCTCTTACTATGCTCAAACCTTCGGGAATTCACTTACGGTCACTACCTCTTCTAAACTCAACGTCTTACTTTGAGTGTGTATCCACTAGAGTGATCCCATGATTCACTTTAGGGTTAAGACACTAAAACCTTCATCTTATTAACCTCATCCTGATGCATGACTCAAACCGGCTAAGTCACACATCCCAATCCTAGACAATATACACGTCACTTCCTACATTTGAGCCTATGCTTCCTCGTCATCATCATCATCCTCATCCATGCATATCACACAATTCTAAGCCAATTATGAGGTTTAAACATCGTGTAGCTATGCTTAGGACAGATTAACCATTACATATGGTACATCCATCCGGCACATGCATCTAACCAGATACACATGTACCCTACACCCTTTTATCACCTAAGAGAAACATATAATCCACTAACGCCTGCTTGTGTAAACAAGCTCCATACTCCAATACCAACCTTCCCTTACTCCATTGGTAGGACCCTTCCTACTTTCTGTCTCGCTTCAAGTTCATCCTATCACTTAACACGATCGGACCCCATTCACAACTACACCTCACCTCACCTCACCTCACATAGCTTGAGATTATTCCCAAGCTACACTGTGACCTTGTCAAGTCACTTGGCATCCCGTTACGTCACTCTCACACCATTTTATCAATTCACAAGTACAGCAGACATAACACTGCTACACAGTGACACCCGTCGCTGGAACTACAAGTCACATCATAGCTACTCCGGGACACTATTCTAAAGTTGTTGACACTTCACACGTACTCCCAGACATAACATGGCTATATAGTAACACTAGTTAATGGACTACCGGTCACATCACAACTGGTCAGGGACATTGTTCCACAGTTCCCAACACTACTCATCACGCTCTACGCTTCTCAACTACACAACCATCCATATCTTCACAATACACCACACAATGAAACGCTTCACCACATGGGGTACACTCCATGTGTACTTCCTTCACACTACACTACGCCACATAACCACTACGGTACACCACATGGTGCACCGCTTCACCACATGGAGTACATTCCATATGTACTCCCTTCATACTACACTACACCACATCATGACTACGGCTCACACGCTATACGGTGCATCGCTCTACCACGTAGAGTACACTCCATGTGTACTCCTCCCATTCCATACTATGCCACGAGTGTACACTCCATGTGTACTCTTCACATTCCAT
Organism: Juglans nigra; assembly: GCA_002916485.2. Taxonomy (NCBI): domain Eukaryota; kingdom Viridiplantae; phylum Streptophyta; class Magnoliopsida; order Fagales; family Juglandaceae; genus Juglans; species Juglans nigra. The sequence goes on from CM036140.1 coordinate 23,730,811, forward strand.
GCTATGCCACGAGAGTACACTCCACGTGTACTCTTCCCAATCCACGCTACGCTATGAAGAGTACACTCCTTGTGCACTCTTCCCATTCCACGCTACACTACGAGAGTACACTCCACGTGTACTCTCACCATTCCACGCTATGTTGTACTCTCTTCACATTATACTACGCCACATCATCACTATGCCACATACCTCACAACCACACTTCATAACATAGTCCACAACAAGACTACACAGCACACTACACAACTATGCCCAACACTTCACATACACGACCACACCACATCACCACACTACACAACGAACTCCACAAATACCAATAACACAGTCCACAACCAACCAACCAACCAACTAACATAATAACGAGGGTAAAGGGGAAATAGAGTAATGCCATCGTCGCGATAACTTGTGCGTTGCTCACTACTTGGCATGGATAGTGGCGTCGAAAGCCACTAGCTTGGCCAGTGACCGTTCCGTCGTGGTCACTGTCGTGACCTTACAATGAGACTATCTCGAGGATCGGATCTAGGGTTCTAGCGGGTGGATCTAGGTTGTGCAAAGGTGGTTGACATGACGAGGAGTTCTTTAGTGGCGGCTAGCCACGTATAGTGGTTGTTCACAGTGGTTAGGGGCTGTTTGGGTGTGCGGGTTGGTGGATCTGGAACGGGTGGTCATGGTGAGGCTCATGGCGGCCTCATGTTGGCAATGATGGGTGGAGCACGACGGCATTAGGGGCTGAGGCCATGGGTCTCGAACTAGAAAAATGTTGGGGCAGTTTGGCTGGCTATGGTAGGGCATGGAGGGGCTAAGGGAGGTGTTGGGAGGCAGGTGGTAGTGATGGAGTGGCAGCACAATGGCCCATGGCGGCGAATCTGGCCAAGAGGTAGAGGAGAAGCCGTGGGAGAGTGGGGGTGCATGTGGAGGCTAGGTGGCTCAGCTGGGCATGGGGAGGCTAGGGGTAGTCACCAGTGAGAGAGGAGGCTAATGGTGGTGGTATGGTAGCATGGGGGTGGCTGACTGCGGCGCTACGGGGAGAAACCCGTGCTTGTGGAGTGGCTGCATGCGTGGTCTAGGGAGGAGCATAATTATAATGATTTTTATAATGTGTGGTCTAGGGAGGAGCATATTAGATAAAATGATTTTTATAAAATTATAATAGGTTTGGAACTCTTCAAAAATATTATAATTGTCTTGGTTCTATAACACTGAAAATACCCCGTATAAATATTTCCAAGACATTTAAAATATTCGAGGGGTTTAAAACACTAGGTCTACTTTAAGGATCAACTACTACCATTAGAAGAATGCCTTCGAGGTTCTACGTGCAAGACAAGACTCACGATCGCTTAGAGAGAATGAGCAGACTGTTACATCCTTCCCTCCTTACAATAAATTCCATCTTCGGAATTTACTCACGATAGAAAGGAGGAGGAGAGGGATGTTACAATCCTTCGCTCCTTATAATAAATTCCATCCTCGAGATTTGCTTACTTTAGAAAGGAGATGGGTGTGAGAAAAACTATCCTTAAGATCCCAATTAGTTCCACTAGTGTAGATGATAAACTTATCTTGCTAGGAACTAAAGATGGGGTCTTCACAATGAAAACTACATACCATCTCCAAAAGGAGCTAAATGCACTGATGAATGGTCAATCCTCTTCTATGGTTAAAAAAAAAATAGATTGGACTAACTGTCAGAGCTTTAAAATCCCAAATGCAGTGAAGACATTTCTGTGGAGAGCTTGTCTCAAGTCTTTACCCACAAGATTTAACCTCGCTAAGAAGAAAATTTTTGAATCATTAAGTGTCCTATATGCCTGTGTAAGAATGAAACCGTGATCCATATTTTGTGGAACTATCCCTCTGCTATGGATGTGTGAAGTCAAGGTCCAACTGGCTTGTAGAAAAGTTCTATCAGACTTGAAAATTTTAGTGACTTAGTTGAGGCACTAATCTCCACTTGTGATCAAAAGAATATTGAATTATTTGCTAAAACAGGTAGAAGCATTTAGCATAGGAGGAATCAATTTATTTTTGAGAACTCCCTTACTCATCCATTTGGTTTGGCTAAGACAGCTAAGAAATCTCTCCAAGACTTTAAAGCTATCCAACAACAGCCTAATGCATCTTCTTGAGGGTCAACAGAGGGGAATGGTAACTAGAATCCTCCTTTTCCTGGTGTAATCAAGATTAACTAGGATGCAGTAAGTGAAGGACAAGGAAGGGTAGGGTTTCGCATAGTGGCCCGTGATTCTCAAGTAGAGTGATGGCTACCAAAAAACTTTCAAGAGCAAGCATTTTTTATCCCTTACTTGTTGAAGCTCGAGGTGCTTTCTACGCTATGGAAACTAGCTATTGAACTGGGATGCTGATCACTCATCTTGGAGGGTGATTCTATTTTTTTGTTCAACTTTTTTCTGACATTTTATCCCCTCGACTTTCTCATTTTTCACTTTGTCCTTCTTAAAGCAGAAGTAGCTCTCTCGATGTCTCCGCAGTCGTCGTGCAATTTGTTATGGTTCTAATAGTGAATGGAGAAGTAACCCTTGTGAATTCAGAAAGTATAATAGAAATGGATGAACTAATTGTAATTGAAAGACTATAAAAAGAGGTATCGTGAATACAATGAGAGGATTTATTCCCTGGGGTCTGAGTGGATTGATGCAACTTACCTGGTTGGAATGAGTAGGGATTGTGTCAAACCCAAGTGAAAGATTGATATTAGTTATTTACATTTTATTAATTGTTCTAAAGACTGAAGAATATACCACAAAGATAAAACTTTAAATTAAATTGATTAATTTGGCCCCACAGCAATTGGCCTTACTCTGTTTTAGCACAGATGCTTGTTGAAAAGATGATCATGAAAATCAGTCTATGCTATTCCCACGTCTGGAAATTTATAAAGAAGTATCCAAAGTCTAAAAACTCAAAAGTCTAAAGTTGATACTAGAATTTAATTAAAATAATCCGTGAAAATTAATTAAAATTCAAAACCGTGTAGATGGGTGCATTTTATTTTGGAAATAAACTAATTCCATGTAACTTTATTATTTAATTACTATATTGTCTTATTAAGCCAATCTATCATTGTCCCTTGATCCATCAATATTATTGGCGTGGGCGTGAGTGGATTGATGCAATTGAAATGAGTGGGTATTGTGTCAAATCCAATTGAAAGTTTGATATTTAATTATTTTCTTTTTATATCTCATTCGTACTATTAATTGAATTTATAAGAGTCCAAGAATATTAAAGGTCCTTGCACCAGATCCATACTTTAAAATAATTAATAGCTAATCCCAAAATTTAGATGAACAGAGATAATACGCTATATTTATTTTGAGTGCTTAATTAAATATAAAAACACACACACATGTATATACGAGTTCATTTATGTTGGGGGTAAATATTCTAGACCCATCCCAAGACTCACTAAGCCCAAATCATCATCTGAAAGCTATGGGGAGACTATAAAAAAGAGAAGGCTAGAAAAAGATAATAGAAGGCGAGAGGAAGTAGAGACAAGGAAAAACAAGTGTTAGAGGGAAAAGAAGGAGATGACGGGAAAGAGACAAAAAAAAAAAGGGGGAGAAAACAAGTCAAACACAGAAGGCAGGTGAAGCGACATAAAGCCAAATTCCTCACCCACTGACAGGGGCTTAATAAAAATGATACTTCCAGACGACCAAGGGAGAGGACGAGAATACAGAGTGGTCATCTCCAACATGAGAATAAGAGTTCGAATGTGAATGGAAAACAAGTTTGAATATTGACAGAAGAGGTTTCTCAAAAGAAATAAGATGCATGGACAACATGACTAGGAAATAAAGTTTGGAGGGTGTGGTCCCAAAATTATTATAAAAGAAAAATGGGAAGAAAAAATTAGTTAATTAAATGATATAAACTAGTGTAGTTTAGGTTAAGTTTTGCACCCAACGTTCAATATATATATATATATATATATATATTTGTTTTGCTGAATCGTTCAATAGATTTATAAAAAATGATATAAACAGAAAGAGAAATTCTATTTGCAGTCCTGAGTGGGGGATTGCGTTTGCAATCTCATTGATGAATGGGGGTAAAAGGAAAAAAAACATTATTTTAAAAATGATATTATTGTAATTTTAAATTGAAACAAATTTCTAATGGCCAATCTTTAAATTCTAAAAGAAATAACTCATTTAATAAAAATAAATAAAATTTAACCTAATTATCGAGTCTAATTAAAACTCCTAATCAACCTCAATAATTTATTGCTCGTGGACTTAGGCCTTGTTTGATCTAAAATGTCACCGCCGGTTTCTTTCTTCTCTTTTGGTATCTAGAAAGAAACTAAAAAAGAAAGAAAAAAGAGAGAACATACTCATTTTAATTGGAAATCCTACCTGCAATCCAAGGTCATCATCAATGACCAACATGGGCGAGTTGGGATATCATTAATTCATCCATTTTTAAAAGCAGTGCGAGTTGAAATGAAGATCATTTCAAGTCAACATTATTTGGCTGCAGCTTGCATACCCCTAACAAAACCCCAAAATGCCTATTACATTCCCATAGTGGCAAATATCCTTAACTACTCTGTATCAACATGACTAAATTGTTCTGTTTGATATGGATTTGGATTAATTTGCAAAATAGTTTAGTCTCTGCTTATGCCAACTATTGGAGAAACGGGATGGTTGGTTGGAGTATAGGCCAAGCCACATGGTCTATACTCCAAAAGGACCAGCCAATGACATAATTGGAGTCCTATTGGAACATTATAAATATCAAGAACTTCACATTTCCAAGAAATGTGGGATCCCATACACAACTTACCGTTATCATATTGCAACTTTTTTTGCTAAAGAATGTGCAAAAGAGAATTCAGGGTTGTGTCTCAACTTCTTGAAACTGTCAAGGGGTTGGTTGATATTAGAAAGAGTTGACTTAGCATATTTGAGATGTAAGCAAGTCTGTATCAATATTTCATTGTTTTGTATATGTTGCTCTCCAACTTAATGGGAGTTTTTGAATGAGATAAGTGGTGTTTTCTGGTTTTTTAGCAAAGTGTGTTTAGCATAAACTTTCTGTAATAAGGCTATAAAAGAAATATTTCAGGGCAGCACAACAGATGAATTCATCATGCAAGAAACAAACTAATGGCTATAAGTAAATGACCAAAGTGAAAAGCTTACAAGCAAAGCATGAAGATTTCCCCACTTTTGGCAAGATAGACGGTTACCTCCAAATTGTTCCATCTTATAAATAACGAGAGAGAGAGAGAGAGAAATGGATGACATTAGCAATAGTGTAGTGGTCTTAAGATTAAGCTCTTTTAAACGTACATGTCATTATCCATCTCAAACAAGTCGAAGCTCTAACTACAAATCTACCTTTGGATCATCATAGTCCTTCATCACCTTATCTGGAATAGGTCCCTTGAAAATTAACACATGTTACATTAGTGCACATGTTGTACAGGTCCCTAAACCCAAAAGTTGAGATCAATAGAATTGAGTTCCCATAATCCCAACCAACCAACATGAGGAATATTGCCAGTACATATGCAACCCCACGAGTAGATTCATGGCAATTTTTTAACATCATATATGAAACAAATGACAACACCTGATTTCAATGGCAAATACAAAATCAAGTCTTAAAGACCAGAGAGAACAAATAAAAATGAAAGGAAAAAATCACCTAAAATTTCAAAGAAATAGTAGCAACAGGGGCTGGCAATTTAACAAAGATATCCCAAGTAAAAGAAATAAAAGCAACAGGGGCCTGCAGGCCACTTGGGCTACAGATGCTAAACCTTGAAATGGTTGTATATGTTGAATAGAGCTGACAGGTTTTGACAAATATGATGAAACCAGAGTTGTTTCTTCTCACTACTGCACAAGTGCTTTCATGTTCACTAAACTCTAAACCGTATAAAACTTCAGTATCTATTCTTATTTGGTTGGAAAATGAAACCAAGTAAAAAAACTCATATTTCATATTTCTTGTAGAGAAAGTATTATAGGCATATCATATTTCCTTTTTTGCCCTTTTGTGCTCTGCTAGGGTTTCCAAATTGAGAGGTGCGCCAAATGGTAGCTGCCGGGGGTCCTGTGCCAATGGTGACCGCTAGGCCGATGCGGACATTCGCCGACATGGTGGCAAAGTCCCTGCAACCTTAACTGAAGTTGAGATCCCTTTTTGTCCGGCCAGGTTAATTGATGGTGAGTTATGTGTGCTTTTTTCCAAAGAAGAGATTGAGAGATCAGCTGCCCCTTTTTTGTACTCCATGGTTTTCAAATTCCTCAAGTAGAGACCTTCCCTTGATAACATCTGTGCAGTCATACGAAGTCGATGGGGTCTAGAAGTTCAACCTATGGTCTCCTCTATGAGAAAGCCCCAGAATATATTTGTGTGGTTTTCTAGTGAAGAAGATTTTGTGAAGGCTCTTTTCAGGGAAGCTACAGATGTCAATGGAGTGCCTTACTGTGGCTTTCATTGGTATCCAGAATTTGATGAGGAAAATGAACCTTCACTGGTGCCGATTTGGGTTTTTCTGCCAGGTTTGCCTCCAAATTTTTACCATGAATCGTTTTTTAAAATTATAACTGCTTCTCTTGGGCTTTTTTTACGCCGTAACAATGCCTCAAAATGTGCCACCAAAACTGATGGAGCAAGAGTATGTCTTGAAATGGATGCATTGATGGAACCTGTAAAAGGGCTTTGGATCGGTACGCCCCCCCCCCATAGTTCTAGTAAAACTCTTCCAGCCTTTTGCTCTAGTTGTCGGGTTCAAGGCCATAATTTTAAAAGATGTGCAAGGAAAGAGGGGGCTAAGAAAGTTAGTGTGAAAACAGGGCAAGTTTGGAAACCCCAAAAACCAGAGAATGTGATGGAAAACTCTAAGGAGGCAGAGTTGTTGCCATGAGTGGAGTCTGGCATGGTTGATTTTATGGGGCCTGGTCCTAGTTGTTCAAAGGAGAATCACTTGGTAGACGAGCAAGGGTCAAGTGGTAGTATTATGATAGAAACTGAGGGGGAGCAACTTGATAACAACAAGGCTATTACGAACCCTGAAATGGAGATAAATACCTTGATGTTGTGGTCAAACCAGAGAGATGAAGATCACATTGTAATTGGGAATATGGACAGATCCGAAATGGAGGGGAATGGTTCTTTGATGTCGGCTCCTGTGGTGATGGAGACAATGAACAATTTGTGTCAACATAATCATGTCAATGTGGTGGAATATCATAATGAGGTTGTGCCAAGATTGGAGTCTGGGCTAGGTAATTTAGGGGGGGCTGGTCCTAGTATCATGAAAGAAATTGAGGAGACTATGGTGGCATCTTAAATAGGCTCATGAGTAATTTTTTTTGGGGAACCTCGAATGGTAAGCAAAAGCGTAAGTGGGTGGCTTGGCAAAAAGGGGGCCTGGGTTTAAGAAAAATAAAGGAAGTTCAATCTTCTCTATTCATGAAGATGGCTTGAAACTTCTTGTCCCAAGACTTGTTATGGGCTAATTTTTTCAAGAATAAGTACTACAGAGGCAAGCATGTGACTTTGGTGGATAGTCATGAAGGTTCATTATTATGGAAATGTGTTATCGCTATTGTTCTGAAGGTCCTTAGTCACGTTTGGTGGCGTATTAAGCATGGACAGGGGTCCTTTTGGCGTGATCCTTGGGTATGCCATATGACCCGGGTAGGTCCTGGAAAGCTAATATGGAGCTATGGTTTCGAAGGGCAAATCACTCATCGCAAAAAGGTACATTGTTTGGTTTTGTTCCTATTTTTATAACTTGGTCCCTTGGGTTTGGAGATGTAAAGCGTGCATGGAAGGGAAATTGAATAATGTGGATAGTCTATGGAGAGTGATAAAAGCAGCTGTAGTTTGGGTTGGTTTAAGATTGCGTGCTAGTAAAAAGTTTAAGGAGGGGGATGAAAAAACTTTGCAAAATTATAGTATTCCAATAACTGTTGTTTCTAGCCCGAGAGTTTGTCTTGTGAAATGGAATAAACCTTTTGCGGGGTGGTTTAAATTAATTGTGGATGGGAGTTCTCTGGGTAATCCTGGTTGGATAGGAGCTGGCGGCCTTGTTAGAGATGATAAGGGTCGTCTGATATGGGCCTTTGCTAAAGAGTTGGCTTTTGGGACTAACAATGAAACTGAATTACGAACTTTCTACTATGGCTTACAACATTGCAAAGATTTGGCCATTCAAAAAGTTGAGATTGAAGTAGACTCTTTATTAGTTGCTAATTGGTTGGAGAAAGGAAGATGTAGCATATGGTACCTAGAAGATTATTGGGACAGGATACAAACTATTCTATCTACAATGGAATTTAAGATCAGGCATATCTTTAGAGAGGGTAATGTAGGGATGGATTTTGTAGCTCGTTAGGCTTCGGATAATAAATCAGGCACATGGGCGACATTCTAGGATGTTCCGCACAAGCTTAAAGGGTCGTCAAAGTCGACAAAATGGGTCTTCATGCCTTCAGACTTCAGAGACTGTCTCAGGTTTGTTGTTTTTTGTCGTTCGGTTTGGTTTTTATTTTGTTTGAATATTGTTGGTATCCTTCGTTTTAGAGGTTAAGGTTTTTTTGTACACTTGGGTTTTGGGTTTTTTTCTTATCTTGTAACCGCCAAGTGTTCTATTGTTACCACGGTTTTCTTTCCACTATAAGTGAGGGTTTATTAATAAAAGTGGGGTGGGACCACTCCTAGACATGTGGCTCCAACTCTTTCTAAAAAATAAGAAAAGAAAGTAAAAAAACTCGAAATAATTTAAACGAATGGACAAGAAAGTGATTTTTCAAATTTTGGTATTCTTTGTTGGATTAGCAAAGCAATGCAAATAATCATCCTAGAAAGGCAAGATTATTAAAATCTATGAAATCATATTCTTCACAATCAATGTGGTTGTCCTCTTTCTCAATGCACATGCAACCCGAGTAGATTAAGGGAATTTTAACATCAAATACTAACCAAATGACCACCTTTATTTCATTGGCAAAGATTAAACATATATGGTCATTATTCCAAAATAAAAAATCGGTATAAACATATATGGTCCATCATACACAAAAGTTTATGGGGACTAAAATAGGGCAATGGAAAAAAAAAAGGCACAGAGTCCTTTGAATCATCATAGTCCTTCTCCACTTGATCTAGAAGTATGATACCCCAAGTTTAAATATCAGGTGATTTTTTTCATAAACTTAAGTAGCAATTGAAAAAAATCATTCGAGAAAAGAACAGAGATGATTAAAATCTATAGAAGAAGTCCTTCATAGTCTCCCTCAACCCAAATTTTAGGTGCTTGGCAACAATTTATTTGTGTACTTGAAAGTGAAGCAGCATGAGCAATACTGTCAGTAAACATGAGTATAGTTGTATGATAAAGTCCATATTGTTGTGCCTTTATTTTTTTTCTTTTGAAAAATTCCATTATCAAATCAGTGCATAGACCACATCATCAAAACATAAATTTTAAAATTTAAATGTTACAAGTTAAGTCTTATCATTTAAGTGATGTGAATGGTGTGCTTTACAGACTGGCTCGTGAATATAATAACTGTTTTTTGGTATTAGAGAGTAACGGAAAAAATTAATACGCATAGAAGGAACAAAATTAAAATTTGATCTTATTGATCGAATTATGTCATGTGGATGGTACATGGTGTAAAGACTTTCAAATAAAATTATTTTTGCCAGAAAACATACATGAAAGATATCCCAACCAAAACACAGTACGAACAAGGGCGACTTACTTACTTGGGGTTATCATTAATTGAATTACTGTTGATCAGGAGTTTTTGCAACATTGGCTTCATTCTTGTATACCACTTTGGCTTTGCAACTTGCATAAAACGACACCATCACAACACGTCGATGATGGTTGGGATAAAATTCAATTCGCAAATTGTCCAAGACCTTAAGGTCAAAAGATTGTAAATTGGAGTACCCCACCCATACAAAATATCTTTTGTAGCTACAACTACTAACCAATCATACCTCTTCTTGAATACTGCATGCATGATTTGAGTTGTTACAGGTTATCTTACTGGTTATCTTAGTATCAACAGTATCACTATCAATTGAAGCTTCTTCTTTACAAAATATTACTAGATACAATAGAATTCTGCTTATTTCCTCCAAATTGTGTGGCCCCTCAATATCTATTACCCACTCTTCTTTTTTCCTCGGTTGGACATAATCATCAAGCCCCTTCACCATTTCATTATCTTTTAAAAACTCATGAACATAACTGAACCTGTCTGGAACACGATTTTCCGGAAACAAAGTAGCATTATAATCATAGAGTCCCTGTTAAATGTCAAATATCATCATCAATTTAATTTTGAGTCATGCATGCTATTAAAAATGAGATCACACATACATACATACCTTTCACAATAAAGGATTTTGCACTTTATCATTCCATATATTCACATGCATTTTGTCACAGTCATCCATTTGAATCAATTTTAGCGATATGATGTGGATCCCTTTGAATTCTAATATTTTTTATACTTCTCCAAATCTTTCTAAAGACTTGCATCCCTTAACATTTACGTACCATATATTTGGGAGAAGCTCTATTATTTCTTCAAGTTTATCACAATCGCAGAAGAAAAGATGAATTAGTGTAACAAATTCTTTGATACTCATGGAAGGCTAACAATTTCCGTCCCCGATAGATCTAAATGATGCAAACTGGTGGAGGAGTTAAACATGGAAAATAAACTAGATATTGGAAAGAAACTTGTTTCTTCCATTTTTAAAGACTCAATAGCCAGAAGGGATAGCCCATCATCCCTCATCTTCTTTACAATATTTGGACAACTACCATTCTCGAGCTCTCGTAAATGTTGCAAGAGAATGCAAGCAATTGGGAGACGCATAAGGTTTTTGCAGCCTGATAGTTGTAAATACAAGAGTGCAACGAGGTTCCCGATGGATAGAGGTAGTTCTTCTATTGCGGTGCGACATAGATCCAATGCAATTAAAGATTCCATTTTACACTTGATTTTAGATTAAACCTGCGTAAAGATCTCAACTTGAGGCTTCTGGGAAGAAGTCGGAGTTTAGAGCATCCATAAAAATCCAACATAGAAAGATTTTCCAAAGATCCAATGGAATCATGCACCTCAACTAATCTTGTACAATTTTGGACCCTCAACTCCCTTCAAATTTGAGATGCTTGAAAGATCCGAAATCTTTTTTAAGAATTTACAATAAGAGAAAGTCATAGTCGTCAAATTCTGTAAAAGAAAAAGAGAAAAAGTTTAATAGACTTTACTACATAATTCAAAGAGTAAAAAAATTGTTGATGATGATTATAATTGTGTACGTACCTTGGGCTTGAATCCATCCCCTAACTCCTTGACCAGGCTATCACGCATTCTCAAAATAATGAGTTTCTTTCCTCGAAAATTAGGTGGCAAAGACTCTAGAGGATATTTATACCAATCAAGAACTGTTAACTTGTTGGAAAGATAATTCCACAAGAAAAACGTGCATTACAATTTATGAAGATTCCAAGTCTTTCCATATGTCGAAATGCTTTGGGATGCAAGCTTATCTCCTCATCGCTTTTAGGTAAATCTACTACTATGCCTTCAATTTTGTTTCGCCCTTGATATAAGTGCATGAAGTTGCTTAAGATGTTTTAAGATATATATATATATATATATATGGGTTAATTACACTTTAACCCCTCAAACTTTCAAAATGTGTACTCCAGCTTCTCTGACCAAAGGTGCTCCTGTGAGAGAGAGAGATGGAGACACTCTCCTCAAATAATGAGACTTGATGATCATATCTCAAACAGATGGCTACACAAAATTGCAGGGAAAATGGGTTGGAATGCCAAGACGCAGTTGTAGATTCAGGGGCTCTATATCCTCTTCCAAAACTTGCTATAGTGTCCTCCAAATTCGAAATTGGTGGCCACGGTGGAGGAACCCCTGTTATGTCATGTGTATGAAGTGGAAACCTGACTGATCTTTCCTTTCCTATCCATTCTTGTATAACAGATGGACTTCGCATCTTTTGAAGAACACTGGTCTATGTTCACAAAAACTTCAACTTGTAGATTTAACGGCGAAATGCAGCCATACATGATCATCTAAATCAATTAAATCAAGATAATATCTCTCTGCCATATCTTCTTTGGGGTAGATCTCCATCCGATCGTGAAACATGGATTAGTACCTTCGTTGGGGCAGATCTCCAGAATGGGTTCAAGAACGACACATATAGCAAATCCTCTTAAAATAGTTGAACCAATATAGACGCTCCTCTTTTCTGAAGACGCCTCAAGATGGCTGAAGGAGTCCAATTTATTCTTCGTATGGCTAAACCAGTTTGGAATCCTATTCCCCTTAAAATATAATGTGTAATGGCATTCCTCAATCTCACAGTAAGATAAAGGAAAGAACAATTAACAAGAACCGAAAAGAATGAGCAAAACTGGAACTTTCAAGAAGATCAAGAGCTGAAGAGAGAAGCAACAACACTTCTCTTATTATTGTAGAGATTTTCGAGGAATCTCTAACCTCCAAACAAATCAATCCAATAAGAGTCTGAACAAGTTTTCCCTCTTCCCGTTGGGAATTTATACAAATTAGCTATCCTGCCACTCTACAAATTGTTGTTGATCAATAGTTTTTCCAAGATCATCGGCTTCATCCATTTTTCTTTTTTTATTTGCTCTCTTTTCATTCTTATATACCACTTTGGCTCTGCAAGTTGTATAAAATGGCACTATCCCGTCATAGGGATGATGGTGATAAAACTGAACTCGCAAGTTGTCCAAAACTTTTAGCTCAAAAGATTGTAAATTGGAGTACCCAACCCATACATCATATCCGAACCAATCCAAATTAATCAATTCCACCCCTTCATGAATATTGCATACATGATTTGAGCCGTTACAGGTTATCCTAGCATCACCAATAATTTAATGAACATTTGTGGCCATTTGAAAGGAATAACAATCTTAGAAATAGTAAGGCCATAATGAAGAGGTAAGAGTAGCAAGTAAAGTTGCTAATGATCTGGAAATAAATGCATTTCTCATACAAATTGGCCATATAAATCATGCCATGTTCTTTTAAAATACAGAACAATAGACAATACAATTTCACTTATCTCATCTAACAGAGTATTGTGGTCCCTCAACATCTATTACCCATTCTTATCTTCCCCTCACCTGGACATTACGGCAAAGATACTTGCTCTCTAGCTTAATGGGAGTTTTTGAATAAGAAGAGGTGTTTTTGACTTTTAGCAAGTGTTTTTAGTAGCTACTTTCTGTAATAAGGATATAGAAGAAAATTTTTGGGCAGCACAACACTTGAATTCATCATCCAAGAGACAAACTAATGGCTATAAGTAAATGAACAAAGTAAAAAGCCGAGTGATTATTGTGGAAGCATCCCTCAAAACTCAAATAAGAAAGCTTTTATAGGGTCGAATGGAATCGTGCACTTCAACTAGTCTGTTAGAACATCCCTCAAAACTCCAAGTGCACATGTTCTACAGGTCTTAACTAACGGACTTGAGATGATTTTTATCACCTCACTAAGATGATTATGATTTTTACAAATCATCAAATTTTTATTTTTTTATTGGGACCTGGTGTCCGGAACAGCATCCCAACTAATCCAGGATGTGAAGTTTCTGCAAGTGCACCAATCATAAAATTATATTTGCATATATAATGTTCCTAAACCCAAAAGTTGAGATCAATAGAGTGAGTTGCCCATAGTCCCAACGAACCAACATGACCAATTTTAACACTATATATGAAACATATGACATATACTAATTTTAGTGTCAAATGCCAAATCAAGTCTTCAAATACCAGAGAGAACAAACAAAAATGAAAGGAAAATCTCACCTGAAACTGCCTGAAATAGTTGGGTTGACCTGCTTTCTCGATACCTGAAACTACTGGAATTGTGGCTCAGTATAATGAGTACTCAATTTGAATTTACCTGGTTTGCTTTCTCCGAAAATAGAAAGAATCCTCATAGTTTTACATTGGTAATGACGTAGCAAGTAGAGTTGGTAATGATTTGGAAAGAAATGCATGTAAGTAGTTAGAATTTCTCATACAAATTCGCCATATCATTGGCAAAAACAATCATAATGAGATCGTACAGTGTAATACTTGCCTTTGCCAGATTAGCCAAATAATGCAAAAATTAGAGCAAAATCAAAACCCAAACCAAAACCAAAACCATACATGTGGCATTCAATACTTGGGTTGCCCTTCACAAACTTGTTTTCACACTACAAGAAAACTGTTTATTTATTGCCAGTTATTTCTTGCAAAAATGAGTCTGTTTTTGTCCCAAATAGTCATTCTCGCCGCAAATAATCTGTCTTAAATGCCCTTATTTTTTGTAGTGTCAATCAAATGCTAGATGGAGCTCTGTGTCATTGTGGCATCAACAGTGGGTGGTAAGGCTCCAATGCTGCAAACATGGAAAAGCCCAAAAGAATATTACCAGACAAAAGGCAAAAGTATAGTCCCAAATTCATTCATTCCACACATTCATTACTTTGACTCAATCCCCTCATGCGCATGCGTCTCTCCATATAGAATTTGGTTGCTAAGACAATAGGGGAATATAAAACAAAAATTGAAGAATACCAATTTAAGTGCAAAAAAGAATACCAAATGAAGCTATTTTGGCAAAACGTTTATGGGGCCTAAAACAAGGCAATGTCTCAAAAACAACACAAAGATGCAAGCTATTTTGGTAGCGATACAATGTGATGCTTCTAACAAGCACCATGGAATTGACTATGAAATGCCTATAAGTAAATCATCATCCAAGAAACAAAATTAAATGTACAGAGTGAAAAGATTGTTGTTTTGGTATTAAAAAAGAAAGGGAAAAAATATAATACGCAGAGAGGAAGAAATTAAATATTACTTGAAAATCAAAGGAACAAGGGCAACTTACTTACTTCATCCATTTTTCTTTTTTTATTTGCTCTCGTTTCATTCTTGTATACCACTTTGGCTCTGCAACTTCTATAAAAGCGCACCATCCCATAGTAACGATGATGGAAATCAAATTGAACTCGCAAATTGTCCAAAACCTTTAGTTCAAAAGATTGTAAATTGGAGTACCCCACCCATACAACATATCCAGTCCTATTTTTCTCTTCCCAACCCATATTAACCAATTGTACCCCTTGTTGAATACAACATACATGATTTGAGTTGTTGCTGATTATCTTAGCATCACCAATATCACTCCTCCAGCCTAAAGCATCTTTAAAAAATATTACGAGATATAATACAATTCTGCTTATCTCCTCCAAATAGTGTGGCCCCTCAATATCTATCACCGTCTCTTCTTCTCCCCTCGGTTTGCCATCATCATTGTCTTTTAAAAACTCATGAACATAACTCAACTACTCTGGAATCTGATTTTCTGGAAACAAAGTAGCATCATATTCAAAGACTCCCTGTTAAATGTTAAGTATCATCATCAATTTAATTTAAGCCATGCATACCATTAAAAATGAGATCACACATACATACCTTCCACAATAAAGGATTTTGCACTTTATCATTCCATATATTCTCATGCATTTTGTTGCAGTCAGACAATTTAATCAAAACTAGCGATCCGATGTGGCTTCCATTGAATTCCAATATTTTTGATACTCCCGGATCTTTCTAGTGACTTGCATCCACTAACATCTACGTCTCTTATATTTGGTGGAAGTTCTAGTATTTCTTCAAGTTTCTCACAATAGCGCAAGGAAAGACGAACTAGTGTAACGAATTCTTTGATGCTCGTGGGAAGGCTAACAATTTCAGTCTCCGATAGATCTAACTGACGCAAACTGGTGGAGGAGTTAAACATGGTAAAGAAACTAGATATTGGAAAAAAATTTGTTTCGGTTTGGAAACAACTTTGAAGATTCAACAATTGTAATGCAGTGCTCCCATTGCTTGAATTCATTGGAGGCGCCAATTCATGGAGTCATTCTTCATGTAATGATATCTCCCCTTCCATTTTTTGTAGACTTAATAGCCAAAAGGGATAGCCCATCATCCCTCATCTTCTTTACAAGATTTGGACAACCAACAATCTCGAGCTTCTCTAAATGTTGCAACCGAATGCAAGCAATTGGGAGACGCATAAGGTTTTTGCAGTCCAATAGATGTAAATTCTTGAGTCCAACTAGGTTCCCAATGGATAAGGGTAGTTCTTCTATTGCGGTGCCATCTAGACTCAATTCAGTTAAAGATTCCATTTTACACACGATTTCAGGAAGATCGCGAAGGCTTGAGCAATCACCAAGATTAAGTTCATGTAAAGATCTCAACCTAAGGCTTCTTGGAAGAATTTGGAGTTTAGAGCATCCCTCAAAACTCAGATTAGAAAGCTTTTCTAGGAATCCAACTGAATCATGCACCTTAACTACACTCTGACAATATTTGACAGTCAATTCCTTCAAATTATAAGTGCTTGAAAGATTAGGAATTTCTGTTAAGTAACTACAAAACTCAAAAGTCATGGTCGTCAAATTCTGCAAAAGAAAAGAAAAAAAGTTGAATGGAGTTTAATAAATAATTTAAAGAAAAAAAATATTGATGACTATATGTACGTACCTTGGGCTTGAATCCGTCCCCTAATTCCTTGATGATGCTATCATGCATTCTTAAGACAATGAGATTCTTCCCTTGAAAATTACATGGCAATGACTGTGAATAATATTTAGACCAATCCAGTACTCTTAACTTGTCAGAGAGATAATTGGGTGTACAAGAAAACCGTGCATTACGATTTATAAAGACTCTTAAGTCTTTTCATATGTCGAAATGCTTCGGGATGCAAGCTTATCTCCTCATCGCCTTCAGGTAAATCTACTAGTATGCCTTCAATTTTGTTTGGCCCCTGACATAAGTGCATGAAGTTGCTTAAGGTATTTTATGAAAAATAGTACTCTTTACTTATCAATTAATATTACACACTATTTTTCTTTAAGATATTAAATAAATAGTATTTATAGATTGTTGAAATCTCCAACACTAAATAGACGCATGCTAAAATATAAAAGATTGTCCTTTTATACCAACTTACGTACTTTCCTATAACTTTCAGCAAAACAAACGCTAGCTTGACGAGACAGTAGACATGATATTAGAAAATATGAGACATTTGGAACGAAAAAAGAACATCTAGATTTTGTACTTTTGTTGACTCTTTTTGATTATTAATAAACAAATTCTATATATATCTACAAATTCATATTGATAATTTAAAGGATATATATATATATGGGTACTGCTATATTCACACAAAAATTACAAAAAAACAATCCTACAAACTAACGTGTTTTCATCCGATTCATTAGATCAATTTTATAATAAAAATAACTTTATAATCTGATAAAACACATCAAGCTACGTTAGTTTGTGAAATTACCGCAGAGAGGAAGAAATTAAATATTACTTGAAAATCAAAGGAACAAGGGCAACTTACTTACTTCATCCATTTTTCTTTTTTTATTTGCTCTCGTTTCATTCTTGTATACCACTTTGGCTCTGCAACTTCTATAAAAGCGCACCATCCCATAGTAACGATGATGGAAATCAAATTGAACTCGCAAATTGTCCAAAACCTTTAGTTCAAAAGATTGTAAATTGGAGTACCCCACCCATACAGCATATCCAGTCCTATTTTCCTCTTCCCAACCCATATTAACCAATTGTACCCCTTGTTGAATACAACATACATGATTTGAGTTGTTGCTGATTATCTTAGCATCACCAATATCACTCCTCCAGCCTAAAGCATCTTTAAAAAATATTATGAGATATAATACAATTCCGCTTATCTCCTCCAAATAGTGTGGCCCCTCAATATCTATCACCCTCTCTTCTTCTTCCCTCGGTTTGCCATCATCATTGTCTTTTAAAAACTCATGAGCATAACTCAACCACTCTGGAATCTGATTTTCTGGAAACAAAGTAGCATCATATTCAAAGACTCCCTGTTAAATGTTAAGTATCATCATCAATTTAATTTAAGCCATGCATACCATTAAAAACGAGATCACACATACATACCTTCCACAATAAAGGATTTTGCACTTTATCATTCCATATATTCTCATGCATTTTGTTGCAGTCAGACAATTTAATCAAAACTAGCGATCTGATGTGGCTTCCATTGAATTCCAATATTTTTGATACTCCTGGAAATCTTTCTAGTGACTTGCATCCACTAACATCTACGTCTCTTATATTTGGTGGAAGTTCTAGTATTTCTTCAAGTTTCTCACAATAGCGCAAGGAAAGACGAACTAGTGTAACGAATTCTTTGATGCTCGTGGGAAGGCTAACAATTTTAGTCTCCGATAGATCTAACTGACACAAACTGGTGGAGGAGTTAAACATGGTAAAGAAACTAGATATTGGAAAAAAATTTGTTTCGGTTTGGAAACAACTTTGAAGATTCAACAATTGTAATGCAGTGCTCCCATTGCTTGAATTCGTTGGAGGTGCCAATTCATGGAGTCGTTCTTCATGTAATGATATCTCCTCTTCCATTTTTGTAGACTTAATAGCCAAAAGGGATAGCCCATCATCCCTCATCTTCTTTACAAGATTTGGACAACCAACAATCTCGAGCTTCTCTAAATGTTGCAACCGAATGCAAGCAATTGGGAGACGCATAAGGTTTTTGCAGTCCAATAGATGTAAATTCTCGAGTCCAACCAGGTTCCCAATGGATAAAGGTAGTTCTTCTATTGCGGTGCCATCTAGACTCAATTCAGTTAAAGATTCCATTTTACACACGATTTCAGGAAGATTACGAAGGCTTGAGCAATTACCAAGATTAAGTTCACGTAAAGATCTCAACTTAAGGCTTCTTGGAAGAATTTGGAGTTTAGAGCATCCCTCAAAACTCAGATTAGAAAGCTTTTCTAGGAATCCAACTGAATCATGCACCTTAACTACACTCTGACAATATTTGACAGTCAATTCCTTCAAATTAGAAGTGCTTGAAAGATCAGGAATTTCTGTTAAGTAACTACAAAACTCAAAAGTCATGGTCGTCAAATTCTGCAAAAGAAAAGAAAAAAAGTTGAATGGAGTTTACTAAGTAATTTAAAGAAAAAAAATATTGATGACTAATTGTACGTACCTTGGGCTTGAATCCGTCCCCTAATTCCTTGATGATGCTATCATGCATTCTTAAGACAATGAGATTCTTCCCTTGAAAATTACGTGGCAATGACTGTGAATAATATTTAGACCAATCCAGTACTCTTAACTTGTCAGAGAGATAATTGGGTGCACAAGAAAACCGTGCATTACGATTTATAAAGACTCTAAGTCTTTTCATATGTCGAAATGCTTCGGGATGCAAGCTTATCTCCTCATCGCCTTCAGGTAAATCTACTAGTATGCCTTCAATTTTGTTTGGCCCCTGACATAAGTGCATGAAGTTGCTTAAGGTATTTTATGAAAAATAGTACTCTTTACTTATCAATTAATATTACACACTATTTTTCTTTAAGATATTAAATAAATAATATTTATAGATTGTTGAAATCTCCAACACTGAATAGACGCATGCTAAAATATAAAAGATTGTCCTTTTATACCAACTTACATACTCTCCTATAACTTTCAGTAAAACAAACGCTAGCTTGAGGAGACAGTAGACATGAAATTAGAAAATATGAGACATTTGGAACGAAAAAAGAACATCTAGATTTTGTACTTTTGTTGACTCTTTCTGATTATTAATAAACAAATTCCATATATATCTACAAATTCATATTGATAATTTAAAGGATATATGTATACATATATATATATATGGGTACTGCTATATTCACACAAAAATTACAAAAAAACAATCCTACAAACTAACCTGTTTTCATCCGATTTATTAGATCAATTTTATAATAAAAATAACTTTATAATCTGATAAAACACATCAAGCTATGTTAGTTTGTGAAATTACTTTTATGCATTATATTTATTTAGGTATAAATTCATACGATTTTTATTTTCTCAAAAAAGAAAAAAAAAATCCACTAGGTTTCACTTTTGGAAAAGGAAATAAATGTAAAACCCAAGATATTCTTTTTTACTCTTACCGTACTTTCTTCCAACACTTCACGGATATCCTCATGAAAGCACAGTCTACTACGTTTGCTAGGTTCTTTGGGTGATTCAAGTCGAACAATTTCTCGTCCCATATCTTGTAGCAAGTCATGCATCCAAACATATTGTTCAGACTCTTCAATAGTAATAAGACACTTGTCTGTAAGCCTCTTGATTCCATGAACCGGGAAAAAACCACAACAATCAAATATTTTCATGACAATAGCCAAAGGTTCTCCTTTGAAGAAAAATGCAATATCAAGGAATATTTCCCTCTCAGTATCATCCAGACCTTCGTAACTCACTAAGAGTACTTCTGAATATTACCGTTGGGAATGTTTTTATATTTATCCAATGCACTTTTCCATTGATGTATACTTTGACCTTTTAGATCCGAACCTAACACTATTAAAGCTAGTGGAAGGCCTTGAGCATATTTTGTTACTTGTTTAGATAGGTCCATATAATCCTTTAGTGGTTCTTTTTCCTTGAAAGCATGCAAGCTAAAGAGTTGAAGAGCTTCATCGTCATCCAAAATCATCACCTCGTGCTTTGAATCAACTTTAGAATTATTGAGTAAACGTTGATCTCTTGTCGTTATGATGATTCTACTTCCTGAGCCAAACCAATCACGATCTCCAGCCAACTTTTCTATTTGGACCAACTCGTCCACATCATCAAGAATTAGTAGAACTCTTTTAGAGCAAAGTCTATGCCTAATCACATTGATGCCTCTGTCAATATCATGAACATCCAAACTTGTTCCTAAAATATCGTAAAGAAGGGTATTTTGCAGCTTAATTAGACCTCCTGCTTGTTTTGAAGTTTCTCTAACATCTTTCAAGAAACAACTTCCTTCAAATTGAGAAGAAATCCGGTTGTAGATATCTTTTGAAATAGTTGTCTTCCCAATTCCACCGGTCCCAAATATCCCTACAATGCGTATAATATCATTCTTTCCAATACTTAAATGCAGATAAATATGTTGTATACGAGACTCTATCCCAATTGGATACTTGGCAACGCTTAGAGGTGTTTGATTTACCATTCTTAAGTCCACCCATTGAATGATTTCTTGGATAAATTCTGACTCTTTCCTATCAATATTAAAGAGAAGACAAATCGAAATAGTTAGAGTATTTTTCACAATAGATTATATGCAAATATAATTAAGTTCAAGTATATAGCATTTTTCTTTTCTTTTTTTCTCTCCATAACAAAGTGACAGGTGTAGATTATGGTGTACAAGGGTAGTCTTGCTCCTTCCTTAATATGAACATTGTTTCATAACAAACTTAATCTGAAACTTATAATTTATGAGAATTTATGAGTCTTTATATCTAGAAACAAATTGAAACTAAACGTTATGTGAAACTAAAGTGCTAGTGGTAGTAGATATTTAATCCCAGAATCACAAAGGACTTCTAAAATTTGACTACGTTTTGCATATAATTATTCATTGCCAAAAACAATCATAAATATCAAATTGTTTTCCTTTTGTATTGTATTTTATCTTCACCAGTTTCCCGATGTGAATATTTGCCTCAGTTTTCCTCATAAATATCTCAAATATAGCATGTGCATACACATGAGAAAGTACATATAGGCAAAGCTTACCGGAAGTTCGCTAAAAGGAAACCTGACAAATCGGCTACTCTTGTCAAAGCTACCTTCCATTTCAACATCTTTGCACTATCCTTGAGCTTATCTCCAAGTTTATCAAAGGATTCTCCAAAAATTCCTTTTTGATGTCGTATTTCTGATGGATCTACGTGGTAAAAAATTGGTAGAACAATTTGTTTCATTGTTTCCTTGCAATCAAGAATCTTCAATAGCTCGTCTAAGCACCATCTAGATTCTGCATAGTTTTTAGACAGTACAATGATAGAAATCATTGACCCTTCAATAGCTTTGAAAAGTGCCGGTGAAATCTCCTCCCCTCTTTCAAGATTGTTGTCTATGTAAGTATTGATTCCCCTTTGATCCAAAGCTTGGTATAGATGGGAAATAAAGTTATGGCGAACATCTTCACCTCTAAAGCTCAAGAATACATCATGATTCCATGGATGGATGCAAGGAGATGAAGAGGATGAAGAAGAGGAAGAAGCTCCTGATTGGAAGGCCATAGAAGAAGTCATGCTCTCAGTCCGTAAGCGCAATTACATTAATTTAGCAAGAGGTCCAATTATAGAGCAGTACTTATGGCAAATAAATAATTATAGAGATAAAGTGGGTCAGAGAAAGGAGAAACTTCTCGGCAACAACATCGACCATGCTGATGCTGTTCCCAGAGCAATCGACTTTACGTTTTAGCACAAATGCACATGGCTGGTGGGATTAATTAATTGCAAGAGATGGAAGGAAACTGCTTTCAAAAGCCACAAAGAAGCGAAGATCACAAAGATGGGATTAATTAATTACTCGGTTTCTAATTTAATGTGATAAATTTTCTACTCTCGAAAATCCCGAAAGTCTTGAGTTCATACAGAAAATCAATTAGAATAATCCTAATGGGTGTGAGATCTGGAGATTTGTTTTACACAGTAGGACTTGAATTTGAAACCGTGTAAGGGGATGCGAGTAGACTTACCTAAAAACTTTCAATACAACTCTATTTAATTCACAGGCTCAAAATGGTGTGTATATGGGTGCTAGCTGGCTTACCAACGAAAACAAAATTTAATAAAATCTTATATTATTTTTAATAGGATAATACTTTATCCACCGACAAAAGTCATCTATGGTAGCTACCTATGGAATTTTTCTTTTTTCTTTTTATTTAGTGATGAATGAAGTGTTTTTTAGAGATGTTCATGTAAATTTTTTTTAAAAATATTTAAGAGTATAAAAAAATGTATAAAAAAAAAATTGACCTTATCAGTGACATCTCTCGTCGATTCTTTGTAATAATATGCTGTCACATAATATATCAAATTGTGGCACTATTTTTAAGATTATATACCTAAGGCATGTATCATACACATTTGTACATATATAAATTGATTTTTTAAATGATAGAGTCAACTCAATGTTCGCCTATTGTCTGTTGTTTGGATATAATGATTGCCCCAATCTTTGTTACAAAAAATATAAATGATTAAACCTACCACTTCCTCTAGGCTTAAGCTTTTGAGACGAGTGGTACTGCTTTCACATGGTATCAGAATAAAAGTTTTGAGTTCAAGTTCTGACTCTACACTTTACCTATTTAATTAAATTTTTTACGTGTTGTGCCTATTTGTTGAGTGGGAGTCTAACCTACACGTGAATGAGTGTGGCGCCCACGACCCCCATGTAAGGAGACACGAGAATCGAGACGTCGGGATGATGACAACAGGTTCACACATCCCAACGTTAGTGCCAAGTGTGTGTACATGCAACAATGTACAAAAACAATGCAGCGGATAATTAATATAACTAAGTATCAGAATTGTTAATACAATTTAAACAGTCTAGTAAAAATGTTTAAAAATTATACAGTCATCCAAAATAAATATTTTACAAGTCTCAAACCAAAACGAGTGATCCCAGATCACTCCTCAGGCGGAGCCGAATCCTCAGGCTCACCCTCAGCCTCTGCATCAAAATCTACGTTACCACAAAATGGTACCGCAGGTAAGTATAACCCAAATAACCACGAGATAAAAATACATTAATGCTACCAACATGCATGCATATGATGAGATATGCATTAAATCCAAAAAATACTATTTTTTCCGAAAATAGATATTTTCCACACACGCCAAAATCTCATTTTGGCCCAAAAACAATACTCTGTCATTTTTTCAGAAAATGACCCGAATTAATAAAATCTCATTTTCCCAGAAAATGAATTACATAAAAACCTATTAATCACATACGCTATTTTCCCAGAAAACAGCTCATTATTCCATTAACCAATGCACCATGATCTCGCCTAGGGATCATCCGCACGTCCTGGCTTCGTAGCGATGCTCAGTTCTGCGCCCAGCGCTTTCGTGGCCAAGCACCCACTACGCAACGAGTGATGCCCAGTTCCGCGCCCAGCGCGTATGTGGCTAAGCATCCTCTAGCCCCCACCAGCAGAGGGGCCACAGAGTCGGCACGAGACCATCTCGTCCAATCCCATCGTCGCCCAGCGACAATCCAGGGGACGTCACTCAGTATATTCCGCTCCCGAGTGACCAGAGGAGCTCCACCGAGATAATACCTCATCTCGGCTTGGGGTCGTGATACACACGCACCCAAAATCCTTTAACACATGAAAACCCAGTTTTCATGAAACACATGAACATGAATGCATGTACACGAAAACTCAGTTTCCTTTACAAACATGATCATGCGTGCAATATGTCATGTACATGAACAACACCAAAACCAACAACCAACAATTCACAATACCAACCAAACACACAACTCCGTCCACCATCCATCCGACCCCTGAACTCCTCGGACTCAGTCCGGCATGTCCAACCAGTTCGCAATAATATGAGTTAGTGCAAAAATATATTTAAATCACAATAGTTTTTTCGAAAAATACTTACAGTGTTATATAATAATTTCCGAAGGATCACGGTGGTGCAAAAGGTGGCGGCACAGCAACGTAACAGTGTAAAATACACAGTGGTCGTGGGTCTCAAATACCCACTTTGGAATGGGAACAAACTAAGACTCGAAATTGATAGGGTAGGGCCTAGAGAGATCGGTGAAGCCAATGGTGGTGGTGGTTTGCCGTGGGTGGCGGCGCAAAGGGTGGTTTTAAGGCCAAAAAGTCGAAATCGAAGATGGAGTTGAATGTGCTTCACCGGTGGCGGATCGGAGCTGAGATTGGGTCCATTGGGTTGATCGGAGGTCGAGGATGAAGTGGTGAAGAGATGGTGGCCGGAGGTGGCGCAACGGCGGCGCTGGAGCTCAAGATGCGCCGCAGCTGGGGGTTGCACGTGAAGGCTATCGGCGACGATGGGGGAGCTGAGATTTAAGGGGAAGGGTCGCCGGCCGATGGGGAGGTGAACGAAAGGGGCGGTGTCGGTCACGGGCGGCTCACGACGGCGGGCTGGGTGGAGGAGAAATTGGACGGGAGAGAGGGAGGGGGGTGCGTCGCGCGGGGGGGGGGGGGGGGGGAAGCTGGGGGACGGAAAAGAAAAAAAATGAAAAGAAAGAAAAGAAAAAGGGAAAAAGAAAAATGAAGGGAAAGAAATGAGGTCCAATCCCCACATCTTAGGTCACAAAAAATAATCCAACGAAAATGATTTTAAAACAGCATCTCAATTAAAATAATTTAAACGTAATGATACAATGAAAATAAAATAATTAAATCTCACAATCAATTAATTTAAAAAGAAGAACAATTTAAATGTACAACAATAAATAAATATTAAGAAAACATAACAATTTAATTTTCACAATTTAAAAATCATAAAATAAACCATTTAAAGTATCCGATAATTTTAAAACAAGAGAATAAATTTTTGAATTATTAAAATAATCCTTCAATAAAAATACACTAAAATACGGGGTGTTACAATGAGAATGTTAAATGAATATCATTGATTAAATCTACCTATTCTTATCAATTTAAACTTTTTGGACCAGCGGTGACTTTGCAGTCGTGACTACAATCACAAGAAATGGATACTGCAAAACAACCGATTGAGTCTATCTGGATGGGAGTCCCTCATCAACCTAGTAGTAGACTCCAACATGTGATCTATGAAAATCTTTCGGCTTATTGTTGCCACTGCTAGGTGCAAGGCCATAACATATGGAAATGCAAGTGGGTGAAACAAAATGGTGTTAAACCTATTCTAGATAATATTAAGGATGGTAAGCGATGGTCTCGAAAAGAGATAGAGAAAATGAATGATGTGCCTTCCCCTGTTAGAGTTGAAACAGAGTCCCCTCCGATGATTAAAGATGTTGCATCTGGTGCGAAACAGCAGGACTAGCCTATTATTATAGAGGAGGTGGAGAAAGGGCCTGAGTTGATTAAAACTGATATGATTCTGCATAAAGGTGATCCGAGTTCAAGTGGCCAAATGAGTCAAATAAAATCATAAAACTAATTATTGGATCGAACCAGTCTAAACAACCCCTTATCATTGATATCATCATCTTCCCAAGCTTTTTTAACACAATCAAAAAAAGATTCATGTGAAATCCACGTTTGTTGGAATTTAAAAGAAGGGAAGCCATAGCTGGCCATCACCTTTTCTATCCAAATTATCATTGGAGCATAGCTTTAATCACAAATCACCTCTCGGTCTCATTACAATCTAAAAGATCAAACAATAATTAGCTAGAAAATTGTAAGTATTAAAAATAAGGAATGAACACTCAATCATGAAAATATTGAAAATACAATAACTTGGAATATAAATTGTGTGTTCAATGTTAGGCTATATCAAAGCTCTAGAAAATAGAATTAGTTCATAATGGAATTGAAAAGAAAAAGAATAAAACTGGTATTCTACATTGAAGTAGGTTGATGAGGCATGCGGCTCTAGCCTCTGCACTCCAGCTCCGCCTTCTAAAAAAAAAAAGATAACTGCTGCTACAATTTAACCTTAACATATGGAAAATTGTTTCTAAAGATAAATGTTAACATAAAAGGAATTATCCCAAAAATAACGAGATTATCTAAAATGAAGATTCAGTGATATGCGGGTTGAATTGTGAGGTTCAGGAGGATTCGATTGCCAACAGATTGATTGCGAAACTCGGATTTGGTGGTCAGCAATAGATTGATGCCAGTCGGGAGGAATTATCCCACTGAGTAGATGTTGTGTGTGCTGAATATAACTAGTGTGGAGGTCACAAAGACCACACAGCCCTTTCCTCGCCTATCGAGTGGAAAGACTCCCGACCAGATTGAAAGACTCCTCTCACATTTTCTAGTTGTTGCCCACGATGTCTTTTAGGTTGGTCTTTTAAGTTGGTCGTTAGACTAGTCACCCAATCTAACCGCCTAGACCCTTGTTGCCAAGTCTTCGCGCCTTCTGGTTGTGCGTTTCCTCGCCTACTGAGAGATAAGTCTTCTCACCTTTGGGCGAGAGAAATCTCTTTGTTGCCCACGGGAGAAGGCTCATTGTCCAAATCTCATCGACTCTCTTCAGATCTCGTTGCCTCTCATCGGTCTAGATCCGTAGTCTCTCTTTTATACCGAAATGCTCTCATTTTGCACTAAATCTTCTTATTCCTTCAAATTCAAGAAAATAAATAAACATATGTAACAATAAAATAAAATCAATAGTATTGAAGGGAAAATGACACATTTCATAAATAAAATAGTGAAAAAAATCTCAGAAAAATAACACTTATAACTATTTTACTACTATTCACAGATAATCAGAGATACTAATGTTAGCATCCAAAGTTGCTTTGAGTTGCAATTCATGTCAGTAAATTTACAGTGGATAAAAAGTTGTACAGGTCCTATGTTCTC
Organism: Juglans nigra; assembly: GCA_002916485.2. Taxonomy (NCBI): domain Eukaryota; kingdom Viridiplantae; phylum Streptophyta; class Magnoliopsida; order Fagales; family Juglandaceae; genus Juglans; species Juglans nigra. Next base: position 23,758,389 of record CM036140.1, read on the forward strand.
TTTTTTTTTTCTTTCTTTCTTTTATGGAAATAGACTTCATTTCATATAATAAAACCGAAGTTACAGCTGTGACTTATCAATCCAGGGAAAAACCCAAACTATAAGCTAAACTACGCATTTGCTCTAGGGCTCCCCACACACAAATTTCTTTATGACGGGCATTGTCTTAACTTCTACAAACTCTCTCCTGACAAACCCTCTGATTTGTTTGAGAGAAAAGTACTTTGTAAAGACAGAGCTAACGACCCCCTCCTCCAACAGAGGAGAGGGACGACCACCCTCCTTCCTCCAAAGGAAGAGCGAGACTCTTTTGCTATGGGCACCAAGTCCAATAGCCTATTCATTTTTATTTTTACGTAAAACAAACAACAAAGCTGAAAATACATAGGACAAACTGAAAAGCAGAACTACAAACACAACATAAACATTTGGACTAAACAAAACAGTGGGCAAGGATGCTGTAGTGGCGTGTGAAGGACACGCGCCACTCTGGGAGTATGCCCGATTGTCGATCTTGAAAGTCCCGGAGTCGCTGGCCCAAAAAAAGCCATGAGTGGCATCGGCAAAAGGCTTCTCGAGGTGGTGTGTGGACTCACACTCAACCCACGCGTGTGTGCTACGCACCACTCCTACTGGCTCCGCATTCGTTAGTCTGGAAGATCGGCAGCTGAGGAACACCATGGTGGGGCACATGTAGGCTTTTGGTAGCCGAAAAATCCCATATCGGAGTTTGCCCCTTATTTGACCTAGAAAACACACAAAACAAAAACAAAAAAACACTGGAAGCAAACTCTGGGCAGAAGGGAAGGGAGGGAGGGAGGGGGGAGGAACCGAAGCTCCCACCCCCCCTCTAGCTGGTTTCGTTTTTTGGGTAAGTTGTTAGAGAGAAGGGAGAGGTTCTTTCTCTAAACGGCATTATCCGTGACGAGATACATGTTCTTGAAACAATATTATTGGCTTTCCCAAAAAGATGTTTGAGTAGGTCCTAATTAACTTGACCAATTTGGTCTTAGCGACAGAGAAAATTAATATGGAACACAATTGAAGTACTACTCCATGGGACACACCAATGCCCATGGATAGGTGGATTTGTCTCAATTTAGGTCTCGTTTGGATGTTGAGATGGTCTCAACCTATTTCATTTCATCTCAACATCCAAATACCATTCAAACACAAATACTTTTTAATTTTAAATTTTTAAATTTTCAACTTTTTCATATAATTATTACCTAATCTTTACAACTTCCCCAAACTAATTCTCAACATACAAAAAACATACAATCCAATATATTCAGCTTTTTCTCTCTATTTTCCTAAAACCTAATAAAACATCTTAACTCAAATAATTTTATTATTATTTATAAATTACTTTAAACTTTTCATCTCGTCTGAACATTCAAACGAAACCGCCTTAATTTCTCCATAAATATCTCAGAAGTGGGTCAAAAGTAAGAAGATAAACTTATCGGCAACTTCTTGGCAACAACAACCATGCTGATCTAGCTAGCCACCAGGTCAATCATAACACTGTATTCAAATTCAGGATTATATATGGGGATTAATTAATTAAAAGAGATGGAAGGAAACTATTATAAAACACCTGACCCATTCCATGCATCCAATTTGTCATATTTGCTGGTGAATGGAAGCCACCCTATCAAAAGCCACAAAGAAGCCGCCAATGACCCGCTAGTGTTAATTTATTTAGCTAATAATAACAACAACTAAATCATTATTTATTTTTTTAAATAAAAATATTGTTTAAAAAAATAAGTCTGAAATGATATTATTGGCGTGGGGAGATCGAAAGATGTTGGAACGTTTATTTTAATGTGATAAATTTTCTATTCTCTCACGCCAGAACATCCGGCCAAAAGTCTTAAGTTGATCATACGAGAAATTAATTAGAATAATCCTAGTCGGTGTCAAATCTCGAAGTTTATATATATATATATATATATATATATATATATATATATCTATATTTTAAGTAGCAGGACTTCAATTTAAAACTGTGTAAAAGGAAGCAAGTAGACTTAGTACCTAGAAACTTGGAATGCAAATTTAATTAAATTTGTGTAATCTCTTGATCTTTAGCCGATCCATCCTCCTGATTAACTCGATCGACATGTTTGATTGTGCATTTCAATGGATACTTATAATTGAGAGAAGAATCCAAAATTACGCAGTAACCCTCTAGCTAACATTCACATGGAAAATATAATTAACGTAATGCGCATACTTTCAAAACCACAAAACCGTGTATATGGGTGCTAGTTGACTTTTTTTTTTTTAATTTAATTTAATTCTTTTAAGAAGAGCCGGTAGCTACATGTCTAATAGTGGCCCCGTCCCAAGCTTATTAATCTGTCCTCACTTATGGTGGAGGAATACTGTAATGCCCGTCCTTGTGATGGGATTTTTTATAAAAAATTTTTACAAAGGACGACGGGAATTACCGACCGATTTAAAAATCTTTTTACTTTCTTTCCAGGGTGCAAGACTCTACGTTTATATCATAAAATGTGTTTTTAGAATAAAAGAGGTTTACAGCAGAAAACATTAATCTTTCAATAAAAGGGTCCCTCGTGCCATTAAAACTCGTGCCTAGACTTCCGTGCTCTTCCCCATGGGCCGTGTCTGTCCTGATGCGTACTTCTCATTCTGTCCCTGTGAGGGGGAGGGACATGCATACAAACTGAAATGAGTCGATGACTCGTAAGCATTACTTCATGCAGTTAAAATATAACAACATAGGTTTTCATTCATGCATTCATCATTCATACATACTATACGTACATGCGTGCGTGCATACGTGCGTTTGTTGAAAACTTCACTGGACGGGGTTTTTCTTTGAAAATGAACTTTCCTTTCGTAAAAACGTGTCTCCCGTCAGTGCCTTCATTTCTACAAGAATTCAGTGCATTCTTACACACGTGCGTTCATTCGAAAACATCACTGGACGGGGTTTTCCTTTAAAAAGGGACTTTCTTTTCCTAAAATGTTTCCCCCGTCAGTGCCTTCATTTCTTAAAAGTTCGTGTGTTCATGCGTACGTGCATACATGCATTCATACATTCTTTCTTATCACTTTCATAGGCTAGTACACACTGTTACGCCCTGTGTGTTGAGATTAGCGGTCTTCCTTTGCATCCAGACTCCGCCCGTGGCCACGGGTTGGGAATCCCTTTCATAGGGGCAGCACTGGGTGCACTTCCAGTACTACTTACCCGGCATTGCAATCTGCCTATTCATTGGTATCCTTTCATTCATTCATGTGGCCGTTACGTATCTTCATACATTAAAGCATTCATGTCCTTCTTTGCTTTTCATTCATTCATTCATGTCAGCTCTAAAGAGCTGGAGCTTTCATTCATTCATGCCAGCTCTAAAGAGCTAGAGCTTTCATTCAGATCTTTCTTTCATTTGACAGTCTTTTCATGAGAAAACATTCATTTAAGATTTAGTTCATGAGAAAACATTCATTTTCGTGAGAAAGCATTTCTTCTCATGAGAAAACATCGTTAACAGTTCGTTCGTGGAAAACTTCTTTTTAAAACATACATGAGCTTAGACGTCGGCTTTCGTGGCATCCATAAGCATCACCTTAAACGTCATCTTTCACGGCATCCACGAGCATCACCTCATTTTAAAACATACATGAGCTTAGACGTCCGTCTCATGCCTTCCGTGCAGTTCGTGGAAAATACATATAATAGATACATCGTATAGTCATCCATTCACATGCATACAATTGATACTTTCGTTGGGTAAAAAGGGGCTGCCAAGGAGGGCTGTACATACGTATACTTTTGAATACTTAGCATTTTCTTTCGTAAAACATCTTTTGTGTCTTTTCGTAAGGCATCGTGAGGAAAAGCATTTCTTTTCGTTTCTTTATATTTTAAGAAGACTCTAGAAGGGTATGAACGTAACACTTACCTAGACTCCATGCTACTTACATATCATGCAGTCCATTCATGTGCGTGTCAGATGGCAACCTACATGCATACACATAACCTTAACGTCATTCGCTATCTAATGCATAATCAACTTAAACTAGAAATAGAACTATGCTTTGCTTAGAACACTCACCTTCTATCCCGTGCACTTACATGCCCTTCATTATGCTAAACCCTTCGGGGACCACCATGGTCACCACAACTTCCAACTCAAGGTCTTGCCTCGAGTGCTTATCCATTAAAGTGAACTCATGATTCACCTTAGGATTATGACACTAAGACCTTAGTCTTACTCTTCTTACTAACCACATTCGACGCATGATTCCAACCGATGGAATCATGCATCTCAATCCTAACAATACACCCGTCACTACCTTCATGCACCTTAGCCCATACTAAATCCTCATTCCCAACCATACAAGCCACACGACTCTAAGCCAACTCTGAGGCTTAAGCATTGTATAACTGTACTCAGAACAGACTACCCATTACATATGGTGAATCCGTTTGGCACACATGTCTAACCAGATTACACATGTACCTTACCCCTTTATCGCCTAAGATCAACATATAATATGTTGATCACCTGCTCGTAGGGATAAGGGCCATACTCTGATACCAACCTTCTCTTAACCCGGCTAGCATGACTTTTCATGCTACCCGTCCCTTGTGACAGTTCATCCCAACACTTAACATGACAAGGCTCCATTCACCATTACGCCTTATGTCACGTCATATTGCTCGAGACTATACCCGAGCTATACCATGACCTTGTCACGTCACCTGACATCCCGCTACATCATTCTTACATCAACTCCTTAACTCACCACGAGTACGGTTCCTCACATACTCCTGTCACATCGTGACATCTCGTCACGATCCTGCTACACCATTTCTACACTAACTCACCCATCATAAGCACGACTGTCAATAACCACGTCACTTCGTGACGTTCCCCTGTCATGCATCCGCTGCGTACTCTTATACTTGTTCTGCTACTTCACGCATATTCCTAGCCATAAGTCCATCACGGTGACACTTGTCACCTCAAACTACAGGTTACGCCATAACTACTTTGAGACATTGTTCCATAGTTTCCAATACTATTCACCACGTTCCACGCTCATCAATCACACAACCATCATTATTTCTGCGACACGCCACACGGAGTGTCGCTGCCTCGTGGAGTACACTCCACGTATACTCCCTTTTCACATGCTACAACCTATCATCAATATGGCATACCCGCCATACGATGCATTACTTTGCCACATGGAGTACACTCTACGCCATATCACCACTATGACATACCCGCCATATGGTGCATCACTCTACCACATGGAGGTGTACTCCATTCACACACGTTACGCCACATGACCATTATGGCATGCCCGCCATATGGTGCATCACTCCACCCCATAGAGTACACTCCACGTGTACTCTCTTCACACATACTACAATCTATCATCAATATGGCATACTCGCCAAACGATGCATTACTCTGCCACATGGAGTACACTTCGTGTGTACTCCTTTCATACACTCTACGCCATATCACCACTATGGCATACCCGACCATATGGTGCATTACTCTACCACATGGAGTACACCTCACGTGTACTCCATTCATACACGTTACACCACATCACCATTATGGCATACCCGCCATATGGTGCATCACTCTACACCACATAGAGTACACTTCACGTATACTCCTATTTCACATGCTACAACCAATCATCTATATGGCATACCCGGCATACGATGCATCACCCTGCCACATGAAGTACACTCTATGTGTACTCCCTTCATACACTTTACACCATATCACCACTATGGCATACCCGCCATATGGTGCATCACTCCACCACATGGAGTGCACTTCACGTATACTCATTTTTCACATACTACAACCTATCATCAATATAGCATACCCGCCATACGATGCATCACTCCACCACATGGAGTACACTTTTCGTGTACTCCCTTCATACACACTAGGACCCATCACCATTATGGCATACTTGCCATATGATGCATCTCTCCACCACATAGAGTACACTCCACGTGTACTCTCTTCATATACGTTACGCCACATCACCATTATGGCATACTTGCCATATGGTGCGTCACTCCATCACATGGAGTACACTTCATGTGTACTCCATTCACACACCACGCCATACAGAGTACACTCTACGTGTACTCTTCCCATTCCACAATACGCCATGAGAGTATATTCTACATACTCTCCTTATCCTACACGACACCACACATATAGTACACTCAACGTGTACTATTCCCACTCCACATGCCACGTCACCAATACAACACATACTCTGCAACCACACTACACCGCACACTGCACAGCACAATCCCCAACTACGCTCCACACTTCACAGCACACTACACAAATATGCCCAACACTTCACTACACATAATGCCCAACACTTCGCTACACGGCATATCACAATACAACAAACTCCACAATACTAACAACACAGTCCACAACCTAATCAACTAATCAACATCTAACATAAATAATTGAGGGATAGAAGGTTATACCATCGACGGGATAACCAGTGCATTGCTTGCCGATCGTCACAGTCGATCTTGCCGGAGGGTCGTACGTGGTGGCTAACCCACGTAAGGTGAATGTTTGGGCGTTTGGATAGCTAAGTGTGGTCTTGGAAGGGCTCGTGAAGGCCTTGTGATGGTGGCAAGGAGCGTAACACGGCGGATCTAGCCATGTGCAGTGGCGGTCAGTCACTCCCAGTGACTGTCCATCACATGCTGTGGTTACCCACCACCAAAAGTGGTGGTTTGGACCTGGGGTTGGCTATGGGTGGTGCGGTGGGACTCATGGTGGCGTCGAGGTGGTGCCATGGTGGCTCACGGCGGCGGTTCAAGGCCGTGAAGTGGATGAGAAGTCGTGGGGGTGTGAGAGAGAGTGTGCGTGCATGGGTGGCGGCGTACGGTGGTGGAGGGTGTGAAACCCGTGCTTTGGAGAGGGTAGAGTCCGTGCGTGAGTGAGAGGCTTGAGAGAGGTGGAGAGCTTGGCTGACTTGGAGGAGTTCGGGGAGGAGCTATGGTGGCCAAGGGAGGCACTTGGTGGCCGTGGGTGCAGCGCACGGCCGCACTAGAGGTCGCGCACGTTGAAGCCGTGCGTGGGTCTCTTGTGCATGCGTGCTACTAGGAAGGTGGCTGCATGGGAGGGGCTGAGTTCGCTAGAGAGTGATGACCAGTGGCAGAGGAAGCTACCGTGGAGGTGGTGGCGCCGGAGGACGGCGCACGGTAGCGCAGTGGCCATCAAGCCCGTTCGGGCTTTGCACTTCCAAGGGAGAGGAAGAGAGAGCGTGAGAGGGAGGGACTGCCAAGTGGAGGTTCGCCGGAGGGAGGAGGTGCCATCGATGGTGGAGGTGAGGCTCACCGGTGCACGGTGGCGCCAGGCTGTGCAATGGGAGCTTCGGAGAGAGAGAGGGGCGCTGCGTACTACGTATGCCGAATGAGAGGGAGGAGAGAGAGGGCTGGGAAAAGTGAGGGAAAGAGAGAGGGGATCTGGGTATTTAATCCAGTCCCTTCGTCTGGAGATCCTCAAAACGATCTAACGTTGAGATATTAAAACAGTAATTTGAAATTGCGTAAACATTAACTTAATTAAAAGCACTTAGAGGAATTAAGGTAGAATATAATTTAAACTAACTTTAGTTTATAAAATAATATTCTTCATCATTAATAAATGATGAAGTCTTATTTAATACATTTAAAAGGATGAAACCATTTAATTAATTAAAGCTTTCAACATAATTTAAATCCCATAATATTTTAAATAGTTGAAATCATTTTAATAATAATATTAAAATGATTTCCAACAATTATAATATTTTTGGAGCTCTTCAATAATATTATAATTGTCGTATTTAAAATCAAGCTTAGTTCAATAACACTGGAAATACTTCTTATAAATATTTCCAGTTTATTTAAAACATTGGGCGTGCCTTAGAAGTCACATAATATCTTTTAAAACATGCCATCATGGTTCGATACGCATGACAAGGCTCGCAGTAGTTAAATGGAAGGGGCAGACAGATCACATAATCTCTGCCCTCGGGATTTGCTTACGTCATAAAAAGAGAACGTACGTCAGAAACAAGAAGCGTACGTAAGAAAGAAGGAGCAGGGTATTACAAATACTGTGGTTACAAACCAAGTATCTGGGAGTTTACAAATAGGAAATAAAAAAACCTGCCAAACACAAAACAAACAAAGCCAAAACACAAAACCAAAAGCAACAACAAACTCTAAACAGGCATAGAATAAAAACCATCTAAACAAGCCTAAAGAAAAAATAGAAAAAAGAAACTTAGGTACGTATAGAAGGCAGCCTTGCCTTGTCGATTCAAATAACTCCTTTTAAAAACCTCGGCAAATGCTGGAGATCTTTTTAAATAACATTACTTCCTAACTCGCCTTGTTTCACCAAAAAATCAACCGCTTGATTCCCTTCTCTGAATTGATGTAAAGCATGGATATCCATTCCTTGCATTTCAGAAATAAACTCATTCTGATAGTCCCATAAATACCATAAAGTGCATTTACCGGTCCTGAACCAATCCACAACCAATTTGGAATCACTTTCAATAACTACATTGAAAAATGATAGTCTTTTACAAAGCTGAATCTCTTCCAACATAGCTCTCACTTCAATTCCATTATTAGTACCAACACCAAAATGAGCCGAGAAGATTGCTTTGAAATTTTCATCCATATCCCACAAGATACCTCGACCTCCCGAAGACCCTGGGTTATTACGACTACTCCCATCGCAATTAAGCTTGATCCATCCCGACAGCGGCTTTGACCATTTCACTAGCAGACATTTCCGGGCAACAAGTTTCGGCATCTCCAAATTTAACTTTTTTAAAAAATAAAGATCCTGCTTATTAAGTTGCCTATGCACTTTCAATTCACCCACCATATTATTGAGCCATGATTAAGCCCAAAGAATAATACGGTAGTTGTAGTACAGCTTTGGGGTGTCAATTTCACATAGAGACAAATTAAAAGAATTGTAGAAAGAATAAAGAAACTAAAGAAAGAGATTAAATTATTAATGAGAAAATAAAGATTAATTTTAAATGCAAATTAAAGTGAAACAAAGTGACTAACGGAAAAAGTACTCAAGTTTGACAAACAGTAAAGCATCAGGATTCCCTTGCACAATTATGGTATTTTAATTATTCTTAATTCATTGAATAACTCAATTGGGAACTCAATTCCTAATATTCTCAATTGGAATGTATAAATTTATAAACCAAGATCAAACCAAATGTAACCATTTGAAAAATCATTCACCACTTTTAAAATACGTAAATTATATCACTATTGAGAAAATCCAATGACGACAATATACTCAGGAAGCGATATTGCAGTAAAGAATTAAATCAATATAGACAAATAATTGATCAAACATAATCAAAGAGTCAATCCATTCAATAGAAAAAGCATGACTGAATCTATAAACAAAATAAATTCTATGATTATTTGGAGAAGAAAACATTAACGATAAATTGAGAATGATAAAACAAAAGAGTTTTAGTAATTGAAAATCAAATACATAAATCAAGAATAAATTAAAAATACCATCTAATGTGCAAGTTCATCCCTAACCTTACTTGAGAATTTAGTTATCCATAAATATAATGAACAGCAAAAATCTCAAGAAAAAAATAAAGCAAACGGTGGCCATGGAAATTAATTTTAGATCTTCCTCCTTCAAACTGAGCCGTCTCCCCTTCTTCTACACTCCCAATTTCATCCTATTGATGTGCTTAAATAGGGTAGGAAAGAAACCCTAATGTCTTCGTATTCCTGCACACAAAATCGCCTAAATTTTAAGACTCAACTTGGCAGCCATGTACGCGCTTCAAGAGTTCGAATTTGGAAATCCTTATTAGAGACAACTTTGTATCTCTTTAAGATAGCTTTTGAACACATCAAGAATCACATTAATCCGATATATGAGCAAAATGTTATGATTAAAATAATAAAGTATATCCATTCTGTCTCTTAGCGCGTTTTGGACTCTAATCTGAATTACTCTCAAACCCCATCATTATCCTTATTTGAAGAGTCCTACACTCCTTGAAAGTTCTTAGGTTGTTCCAACGTCTTGCCCACTTGAAAGTTCTTTGAATTTGAATGGGTTTGGACTTGCTCTTTTATAGACTCTGAAATTAAATATAAAAATCTGCTTAGGAGTATCTCAAAGTAAATAGAAACTCAATTCAAGAATACACATTAATTCCAATCATTTCTATTAACATTTTAGCATTTTAGTCCAGTACTAGGGTATTTAGAGTGCACTTTCGTACACTTATTACACCCCCCCAACTTGCTTATTGCTAGTCCCTAGCAATTTCTATGCTAAAGCGATGAAAGAGATGATAATCACTAAAATAGGCCACTAATTCATATTTTCCAAATTCACATATCAAAAACAAACTAAGGAATCCAATAACCCATCAAGATCAATCCACTTATAGCAATTTACAAAGTGTGTGTGTGTTTTCCAAGCTATAACCATCTTACCACTAACCTTGACACATGCAACATCAAGAACATCTCAAGCAAAAGGTTCAACTCCATAACTCACGGGTATAATAGTGTTTCGTGTAGGGGCTCTTTCTATGGAGTTGACAAATGGTGTACACACAATCACACAGAGATTTAGGTAATTATGAACAAGCAACAAGCAAGCATTGATCTTATGATAGGAACACTGACAAATGAGAATTCAACCATTCTTTCCAAAAACTTACCTAGGATCAGAACGGTCAACACAAAAGGTTGTAACGTGGCTTAGGTTCGGGGCTATATGAAAAACAATGAAAAATGATTCAAAAACTTCCAAGTACATACAAAGGGAATCTTATTAAATATCTTAGTAGACCACACTTCTCACTTGATGTACTATTCAACCTTTCAAATCATCAAATAATGCCTTTTTTTTTTTTTTCCCTTTTCCTTTTTTTTCTTTTTATTTTCATCATTTTCTTTTTATAATTTGGTGATCAATTACATCTCACCCTAGTATTTTGCTATTTCTACCCAGCTTTGGTATTTTTGCTTTTGAAGCTCACTCACTTGAATATCTTGTAACTTGTGTTCTTCCTTTTTTTCTCTCTTTTTTTTTATTCCTTTCAAAAAGAAGAATTCCACATCTAGTACACACTTGGAAGTAACAAGGATAGGAAAAATTAGTGTATAAGCTATACTCCAATGTGGAGAGGCATGCATGTAGGCATATGAAAAGAAAATGTTACATGTGTTTATTGGCTCAAAGTTGGCTACTAGGGGTCTATAATGGAAAGGGTTAGCTTGAAAGGCTCAAACGTTGATCCTAAGTTGACCTTCGTCATATCCTAAGTATATCCACCATCTTACCACAAACCATGTAATGATATTCTCAAAAGAAGTGTCCAATTCAACATATCAATGAACGCTTATCACAATTTATTGCATTTGTAGACTCTCAATCCTCTCCAAAACTCACATTAATACTTAAGCAAAAGAGTTCTCTAGCTACATGTGTCAAACCACCATCTCACCACAAAGCTTGGATGAATGCATTAAAGATTCTGTGAATGCCTCAGCAAAAAATGATTATGGTGGGTTTGATGAATTCACCAAGATGCCTATGAATGAGAATGCGTACACATGTGAAAAAGATGACATGTGACGCAAAATTAAAAAAAAAAAATTTGACACGTGAAAAAATATGCCACAGAGTTTCAACAAGCATTTTCAATACTGAATTTGCACCACCACCCCCCAAGTTAAATGAACCATTGTCCTCAATGTTTAAGAATCAAATTTGAATGGGGAATAACTAAAAAGGGTAGAATACACCTAATGAGTGATGTGGATAGCTCGCTAAGCACCAAAGATGGTAACCTAAAATGACAAAATGAAACTAACCTGCAAACAAAAACAAAGAAAACAATAGCAAACAAAAAGGAAAATAAAGAAAATAAGAGAAAACAAAAATAAAATAAAACAAATAAAGAAAAACATACATGCGTAGTGTGGTCAAGGTTGATAGACTGGATCCACAAGTGGAATGTCTTCCACTTCCGGAACTTGTCTATCAATTAATACTTTAAGGCGTTGACCATTTACTTTAAAGATCATACCATCCTTAGGATCCTTTATTTCTACCACCCCATTTGCAAAAACATTCTTCACAACAAAAGGGCCAGTCCACCTAGACCTGAGTTTTCCTGGGTGCTTATGGAGTCTAGAATCATATAAGAACACTCGATCATTAGGCTTAAACGTTTTTCTCAAAATATTTTAATCATGAAACGCTTTCATTTTAGCCTTATAGATTCTAGAGTTCTCATAAGCATCATTTTTCAACTCCTCTAACTCAGTCAACTGAAATTTTCTAAGCTTAACTGCTTCTCTCATGTCAAATTGAAACGCTTGATGGCCCAATAAGCTCAATGCTCGAGCTCCACAGGTAAGTAGCAAGGCTTTCCAAAAACAAGCCTATAAGGTGACATGCCTAAGGGAGTTTTCAAAGCTATACGGTAGGCCCAAAGCGCATCAATTAGTCTCAAAGACCAATCTTTGCGATCCAAGTTGACCTTTTTTTCTAAAATTTGTTTAATTTCCTTGTTTGCAAGTTATACCTGTCCACTTGTCTGGGGATGGTAGGCAGTAGAGATCTTATGTACCACCCCATATTTTTTCATCAAAGCCTCAAAAGAACGGTTGCAAAAATGTGTACCCCGATCACTAATGATAGCATGTGGTGTACCAAATCGAGATAACATATTCTCTTTGAGAAATTTAATTACCGTCCTATTATCATTACTCCTGCAAGCTACTGCCTCTACCCATTTTGACACATAATCTACTGCCACAATAATATACTGGTATCCAAAAGAAGGAGGAAATGGTCCCATAAAATCAATGCCCGAACAATCAAAAATTTCAATCACCAAAATTGGGCTTAAGGGCATCATATTACGACGGGACATAACTCCTAACTTTTGACAGTTTTCACATGAGCAACAATAGATGTTTGCATCCTTAAACAAGGTGGGCCAATAAAATCCACAATGCAGAATTTTTGCAGCGGTTTTCTTCATAGAAAAGTGGCCCCCACAAGCTTAGGAGTGACAAAATTCCAAGACGCTAGCAATCTCTTCATCAGGGATGCAACGCCTTAAAAATTTGGTTAGGGTAGTATTTGAAAAGGAAAGGGTCATCCCAATAGAAATTACGTACCTCAGTCATGAACTTCCTCTTGTCCTAAGCGTTCCAATCCTCCGGTATCTCACTTGTAGCCAAATAATTCACAATATGAGCAAACCATGGTAGAGTAGTAATAGAAAGTAAATACTCATCGGGAAAATCATCCCTGATTGGCAGGTGGTCAGATGTAACACCCCCTTCCCAAAGGCTAGGAGTGTCATGTACTTTTCATAAAAATAAATCCAGCAATAGATCTTCAAATTTCATAAATGAAATTAGAAAATTTATTTTGTAGAAAAGGTCTAATAAAATATCTTCCAAAAATTTAAATGAAATAAATTGAACAAAATTCATGTCATAAAAGCATGTTTTATTTTAGAAAGTCTGAACTAAAATTTAATGCTCCTTCTATTCCAGGCCTGCCTGCTCGTATTCATCATCCTCACCTGGGTGGTTAAAAACATTAAAACAAACAAAAATGAGTCGAAGACTCAGGAAGAAATCCATCACAACGTAAACATACTAAACATAAGGTTTTCATAAAAACTTTCATGCTGAGAGTTTAAATTCATGACTATTCATACTGATGCTTGTGCTATGCATGACTGTTTTAACTGAATTAACTGACTAATCTGACTGATTTATCTGATTTAACTAATTTATCTGAATGGCCAACACACTTAACCCTGTGTGCGAGGTTGTGCACCGGCCCTACATCCCAGCGGCCGCAAGGGGAGCAGCTGATAGTATTCTGGAATACTATGGTGGATCACGACTGAGTTCATGGCTTGCACATCCACCCTGAAACTGAACTGCATTGGTACCATGCATCTGAATGGCCATCTTATTAACTAATCTGATCTTATCTTTCACTTGAATTTAAAATGGCTTACGTGTCTTATACACATGAGATGCATGACATAATACATACATAATTATAATTTCTGAATCTGAACACGATGCGGAATGACATGATCGTATGCTATGCTGGATAAAATGTTTGCATATGACATGAGTGGTTCATAAATAATGGCTGTCAATGAACTGGCTTAAATAATAATTATCTATAAACTGAACTGTGATGATCCTAATTTGTGATCAAATTACTTACCTCGCTGCGTTTCTTCTTGAATAACACTTCGTAACTTGAGACCTATATGAAATAATAACTATCACTAAATTTGTTTGGAAACACATAAGCACTAATATCCTACTTAACTAAATTCACATCGTAGAACATAATCAAATAAATATTCTGTTTATCACAAAAATCAATGAATACTGATATCTTAAATTATTTACAATACTAATAGCATATTCTTACTTTGAAAATATAACTTAGTATAATACTTTGAGATATGATCAAATCTATTAAAGTAAATAATAAAAACCTAAATTCTTAAAATAGGTTTTCCTTTCTTAACAATTTTATTAAATCTTATAAGAAACCTAATAAATATTAATATTGTTTAAATATTCTTAACATAATAATTTATTAAAATTCTACTAAATAGACAATGAATATTAACAAAATATTAGGCTCAATAATATACTTTTAAAACATATTTCAAATTCTTGCAACACTTTCTTATAAAAATGAATATTTGACTAATATATTCATTTAAGAAAACTGACTTTTAAAATGTTAAGCCCAATAAAATTAGTAAACTATTGCTGAAATAAAATAAAATCAAATACAAATTAAAATACATGTCCATTTAAAATAATTAGAATAGTTTATGTAAAATAATACAACCTAGACCAAACATAATATTATTTTCTACATGAGCCCAACAAGATGAGCTCAAACACACGCGCATAAGGGCCTAGGGCCCATCAAAACCCACGGTTTCTACTAAACCGAAAGACACGGGCTTAAGAAGAAAATAGAAAGTTTGAGAGAGAGAGAGAGGTTCTGCGAAAGGAGAGCTCACCGAGAGAGGGCTGAGTCGGCAATTCTGGGCTGCTGGCGGGGTCACGGCAGAACAGCTGGAGGGGGTCGTTTAGTGGTGGTGTGACGCCGAAGGAAGTGAACCATAGCAGTGCAACTGTGGTGAGGCACGGAGGGGTGAGAGGAAAAATAGCACACGGCGTGAGGGAGAGGGCAGACCCACTGCGAGGCCGTGAGAGGCTTGCGACGGACTGGTGGTGCTGAAAAGCCCTTAGCGACGGTTTCTGTGGGGTCTCAACATGATGGTGCTCCCGGTGGTGGTGGTGGTCTGCAGGTGCTCACATTGGAGACGTTTGAGTTGCTCTGTTTTGGAAGTGGAAAACAGAGGCTCGTCCATGTGGTGCGTGGTGAAGCTTACTGTGTTGTCCGAAGAGTGGGATCGTGGTCTCTTGAGGTTGTCGATGGTGGCGTAGGTGCTCACTTCGGGAGAGGGGTTGAGTTGTACATGGAGGGGGAAAGCTTGAGGCTTGCGGCTTGGAGTTTTCTCTCCATCCAGACGTTGTCCGAAGAGTAATATACGTGGTATATTATAGGTGATCGAAATCAAGAGGATGCTCTACAGTAAAAGAGGGGCGTGCATGAGCATAGGAGTGGAAAGACGGCGGGTTGGGTTTTCTTTCCAGAAAGTGGAAGTTAAAAGTATGAGAGTTATCCTAATAACAATAATAAAATAATATTTATAGCTATATGAAAAGACAATTACATAAAAGGAGTTATTTTGCGGCCTAAAGAAGGGATCGGGTTGTTACAGTATGAGATGTGTCCTCAAAAGTGAGCCTCGAATAGATAATTAGCCACTACGTTCTCCAGTCATTTCTTATCTTTGATGGTGATGTCAAATTCCTGCAAAAGTAAAATCCACCATATCAGTCGCGCCTTAGCATCCTTCTTTGTAAGAAGGTACTTAAGGGCTGCATGATCTGTGAAAATAATAACAGGAGAATCAATCAAGTAAGCACAAAACTTATCCAAAGCAAACACTACAGCTAGCAACTCTTTTTTAGTGGTGGAATAATTCATCTGAGCACTATTTAGAGTTCTACTAGCATAATAAATAACAAAAGGCTTCCCCTCCATTCGCTATCCAAGAACAACAGCTATAGCGAAGTCACTAGCATCACACATGATCTCAAAAGGTAAAGTCCAATCAGGTGGCTGCATTATGGGTGCTGAGGTAAGCTTGGAAATTTGCGTTTCAAAGGCCTCTTGACAAGCTTGTGTCCACTCAAATGGGGCATCTTTAGCCAGGAGGTCACATAGTGGTCTAGATATGGTGGAAAAATTCTGTATGAACCTCCTATAAAAGCCCGCATGTCCAAGAAAGGATCTCACATCCTTTACTATCCTAGGTGTAGGCAACTTAGAGATTAATTCAATCTTAGATTGATCAACCTCTATCCCCTTAGAAGAAATAATATGCCCTAAGACAATACCTGAAGGTACCATAAAGTGGCATTTCTCCCAATTCAAAACTAATTCCTTCTCCTCACAACGAGTCAACACTCTCTCTGAATTCAATAAGCATGCATCAAAAGAAGATCCAAAAATAGTCAAGTCATCCATCCATAAAAACTTCCATGCAATTTTCAACCATGTAACTAAAAATGCTCATCATGCAACGTTGAAAAGTAAAAGGTGCATTACACAATCTAAATGGCATTCTATGAAAAGCATAAGTACCAAATGGACAAGTGAAAGTGGTTTCATCCTGGTCTTCTAATGCAATTTCAATTTGATAACAACTAGAATAACCATTCAAGAAACAATAGAAAGGATGACCAGCCACACGCTTAAGAATTTGATCAATAAAAGGGAGAGGAAAAATGGTCTTTCCGGGTTGCAGCATTCAATTTTCTATAATCAATGCACATCCGCCACCCAGTCACAAGTTTTGTAGGGACTAACTCTCCCAAGTCATTCTTCACCACAGTAACACTAGACTTTTTAGGAACAACCTGTATAGGACTTACCCATTTACTATCAGCAATAGGATATATCATTCCTGCATCTAATAGTTTCAACACTTCATTTTTCACCACTTCTTTCATAGTAGGATTAAGCCTACGCTGGGGGTCTCTACGAGAGCTAGTTCCTTCCTCTAAATTAATTTTCTAAGAACAGACCAGGGGACAACACCCTTTATATCAGCAATGCTCCTACCTAATGCTGACTTATGCTCACTTAGGGTCCGAATTAATTTCTCACCTCGAAGACTAAGACAATTCAGATGAGATAATAACAGGAAAAGCATCACCTGAACCAAGGAAAGCATGCTTTAAACCCTTAGGCAGAGGCTTCAATTCAACTTTGGGTGCTTCCACACTTGAAGGAATTTGTTTTTCACCTTTCTGAGGCAACTCCTCAAACTTCGGTTGCCATGCCCGAGTGCCGTAATCCTGAGTTCTATCAAAAATTGCACAAATATCAACTACTAAGATGGATCACTGATAGAATCAAACTCAGAATTAACAAGAAAATACTCAAGGGGATCAAAATCATGAGCTATAGAAACTCCCCTATCCACGAGTGAGTCAATCATGTATGTCTAGTGGCTCTCATCATCATCTTCTGGCTGTTTTGCAATATGAAAGATACCTCGAGAGTCATGTTTCCAAAAGATAACTTAATGAGCCCATTCCTGCAATTAATAAGAGCATTAGCAGTGGCAAGGAAAGGCCTACATAAAATCAATGGAATTTTAGAAGTGGTATCAACAGCAGAGCTAGTGTCAAGGATTAGGAAATCAACAGGATAATAAAATTTTTCAATTTGAATTAGAACATCCTCTACCACACCCCGGGATACTTTGACTGAACGGTCAGCCAATTGCAATACCACAGTGGTTGGTTTGATTTCTCCCAACCCCAACTGTAAATAAATAGAATATGGCATTAGATTCACACTAGCTCCTAAATCTAGCAAAGCTTGCCCAAACTCATGATTTCCAATGTTGCATGCAATGGTTGGACAACCAGGATCCTTGTACTTGGGAGGAATCCGCTGCTCAATTAGAGCACTAACTTGCTCTGTCAGGAACGTTGTCTTCTTCACATGGTGCTTTCTCTTAACTGTACACATCTCCTGCCTTAGATTCTCTAGGATTTGCTTTGTTAGGATCCGAAGTTCGCTTGCTTGATTTTAAAGCTTGAGGGAATGGTACCGTAACAGGACTTTTTCTCACCTCAGGTTCCTTGGTCAACTCGGCATCACTACTATCTTGATCCTTTTCCACAACCTCTGATTTGTTCGTTGTTGGAATGTGGAATGACTTACCACTTCTCGTCACAATGGCATTCACATCCTTCAACTTCTCTTGTGCCATGTGTTGACCATGGGGTGCTGACTGAGCCTGAGAAGGGAACCTACCTCGCTCATTCACACTCAAGAAGCTCATCAATTTGGACACTTGGCTCTTTATCTCCTTATTTTCTTCAAAAACCTGCAAAGTTTCAAATTTTTGGTTAGTCTTACCCTGTGCCTCAATAAAAGCATGCAAAGTGTCTTCTAAAGGATTCCTAGAAGATCAAGGTGCAAGATATGGTGTAGGGTATGATCTAGGGGGTTGTGCAGGTGGCTGGTTTTTTGACTTCCAGCTTAAATTGGGGTGATTGCACCACCCCGGATTATAGGGTATCGGAATAAGGTGCAAAAGGCTTCTTGTACATACCTAAGGTATTACATTATTCCTCATACATCCCTCTCATCTCAGCAAATGTGAGACACTCTTGGGCGAGGTGATCTACCCCGCCACACACAAAACATGGTCCAAAACACTCTGCATGATTAGCCACATGTGTTGGCTTTAAGTCCTTAGTCTTTAACACATCTAGCTCCCTAGTGAGCATCTCAACCTTAGCCTTTAGGCTATCCTCTTCCCTGAGATGGTAAATTCCACCACTATTTGGGTTTCCTACAGGTCGTGACCTATTTGTGCTTTCAGTAACACTAGATCCAGTCCAAGTGTGAGCTTTTTCAGCAAGCTCATTAAGGTATTCTATGGCCGCATTAGGATCTTTATGTAAGAACTCACCATTACACATCATCTCCACAAATTGGCGCTCTCTAGGTGTAAGTCGCTCATAAAAATAGCTCACTAAGCTCCAATTCTCATACTCATGGTGAGGACACATACTCAACAACTCCTTAAATCTCTCCCAAGACTGATACAAAGTCTCACTGTCCTTTTGTGCAAAGGTGGAGATTTGCCTTTTTAAAGCATTGGTCTTATGTTGGGGAAAGTATTTATTAAAGAAGACCTGAGTCATCTCATTCCATGACCCAATAGATCGGGGTCTCAGTGAGTATAGCCAACTCTTAGCTCTATCCTTCAAAGAGAAAGGAAAGAACTTAAGTCTCACAACGTCATCAATTGCATTTTGACTATGAAAAGTCGCAACTACTTCCTCAAACTCCCTAATATGCACATATGGATTTTCATTTTCCAATCCATGAAAAGTAGGGAGTAACTGTATCATCCCTGTTTTAAAATCCAGTTGGCTAGTACTAGCTAGAAACATGATGCATGATGGTGTGGCTGTGCGTGTAGGGTGGAGGTAATCATGAAGAGTTATAATGGGTTGATCTTCGTGTTCACTCATTTCTTCGGGACTAGATGGATTGTCAAATAAAGGATTTAAAAAGCTTAATTCTGACTCTTCCACAGGCCTACAAGCAAATCTACCCAAGGTGTCTCTATATCTGTGCATGCAAGGTAACAAAATACTAAAAACTAAAAATACTATGAAAGGAAAGAAAATAATAATAATAATGCAACAAGCTAAAAGAGGGAACGAAGTTACCGCTTTTACAAACTGCTGAAATAAAAACCTAAAGAATAATGATGCAGGAAGTCAATCTACCCATAACAATGGCTGAATGATGCAGGAAGTCAATCTACCCATAACAAGCGGCACACCCAAATAAATCACAGGGAATTGTCCTACCTTAAATCCCGTAACTCTCAACAAATCATGCTTTCGATTTGGATTATAAATTTAGAGGGAAAAATCACTGATTTCTCATGACAAATCTTTTCACCCGACCACCTTTCATAAGTGATAAGAATCTCAACAAGTCTCTTAATAGACTTTTTCCCCCATTAGAAAAAATCAACAGATCATCAGCATACAACAAATGAGAGACTAAAGGAGCCCCCGGGTGAGTAAATCCTCCACTCTAACCATTTTCAAAATTTTTCCTAAGCAGCCTTGTTAACACCTCCTCCATAATAATAAATAAAAAGAAGATAAAGGATCCCTTGTCGAAGCCCCCGAGCAGTTTGAAAAAAATCTTTAAAAGTCTCATTCATCATCACAGAAAACCATGGCGACTTAATACATTCACCAATCAATTTACAAAAAATATTAGAGAAGCTGAAGGACTTTAAAACCTCCAAGAGAAAACTCTAGTCCACCCTGTCATAAGCCTTAGCCATATCTATTTTTAACATGACATTATCACCCAAAATTTTCCTATGTAAGGAGTGTACCATCTCTTGGGCAAGCGTGATGTTTTCAAAAATACTGTCCCAGAACAAAACCACCTTGTTCATGAGATACCAACTTATGAATAACCCAAGTCAATCGAGACACAATAATTTTTGAAAAAATGTTATAGGGCACTAAACACAAACTAATAGGCCGAAATTTATCAAAACTAGAAGGATTAGGCACTTTCAGGATCAAAACAATAAAGGATGACTTAAAGAACCTGATTAAATGGCCACCCCTGAAAAAATCCCTGGCAACTTCAATAACGTCATCTTTAATGATCTCCAACACTTTATGTAGAAACCAGACCCGAACTCGTCTGGCCCCAGACTGCTTTGCTGAGGAATTGAAAAAGTTGCCTCTTTCACTTCCATCTTTGTTGGCTCAGCACACAGCATATTATTAACAGCTTCCGAAATAACAGGATCAATCAAGTTGGATAAGTCAGCTTGCACCGTTTCACACGACGTGGAAAGGAAGTCTAAGAAATACAGTGCAGGACCCAAATGGATAGACTCAACATTATCAAATGTTGTACCATCCGATAAAACCATCCAAGAAAGATGTGCCTTTCTACGCCTTTGATTAATCACAGAATGAAAAAACCTAGTGTTCTGATCTCCTTCCATCAACCACTTCTTTTTAGCAATTTGTCCCAACCGGATTGTCTCTCTCTTTTCCCAGGTAGCAATCTCCATGTTAGTCACAAGATAATCCGTTTCCACATCTTCATAACATCCGAACTGCAGTTGGTTTTCTAAAATTTCCTGCCTCTCCTCAAGAGTTTTTAAGTTCTCATCAACCCTGCCAAAAACGTTTTGATTCCATGCTCATAATGCAATCTTAGTTCTCTTGAGTCTTGTAGCTAGTTTATGCAATCCAGAATAGGCATCATGTCTATCCCAAGCTTCCTGCACACAATCTAAAAAAGTCTGATGTAAACGCCACATATTTTGAAAACAGAAAGGAATTGGACCATATAATGAAAAAGGCCTCTCTAGATGAACCACCATAGGACAATGATCCAAGGTTTTCTGCTTCAAATAGACTAACTGAGCCGAAGCACCATAGAAGGTGTTATTGATGACCACTTTATCTAGCTTCACCCAACTTCTGTTTACCCCAAAATGACCATTACACCATGACACAATATGCCCAGTACTTTGAAGATCAAACAAACAGGATTTATCCAAACAATCATTAAACTCTAACATAGAAATTAATGGCCGAGGATGACCACCAATTCTTTCAGAGTCTATGCAAATAGCATTGAAATCGCCCATTACCATCAAAGGCACATTATTCAACTGTCGATTCTCCAATTCTTCCCATAAACCTCTTCTTTCCGTGTAAGAACATTTAGCATAAACAAAGGTTATAAGCAACCTTTGATTCGCCGAAGACAGCCATCTTGATATCGTTTGAGAAGTACAAAACACCATCTAAAACTCATTCAACTCTAAAAAATCCACAACTTGCCACCCCCTGATTCATTGGAACAAAAATAATTAAGATTCAAAAAAGAATTGGTAGCAACCATACAGTTATTACCAACAAAAGGTTTCGCAATCGCACAAATATTAATATCTTTTTTTATAATTAATGACTTTAATCTCCTCTTCAAACTCCCCAACCCTCTAACATGCCAATAAATAATTTTTCCAATTATAAGTTCAGCTTTTGTGATCGGGTGTGAACCCATGGGGACTTCCTCACCGTCTTGTCTAATGTAATTTTTTATTTTTTTCGTACTCGATCGATCAGCTCCTTCAGAATCATAGGCCTTCTCTTTACCCCTTAATCCTGTTATTTATCCTTCTTCATGCTCTGAAGAATATCCCATAGCTAATTCCCCTTGCAATCTGTTATTAGAAATCACATTCGCCTTCTCAGCAATCAGGGTCCATGGCATGTCAGAAAATTCCTTGTCTTGCATCTGCACAAGCTCCAGCGCCACTTCATTTTCTTTATCACACCAAACCTCCTCACATTCTTCATCACTAACATCATTTTGATTTTCCTCTATTTTCTCTAAGTCCTGTAGAGGGTCCTTTGGCATCTTAGCACCTTCCCAAACTGATCAAATTTTACAAACTTACCCTCAATGTTCGTTGTCGTCCCTGCAGTTATAATATTATGCGCTTCATCAATATTTTCTACTTGCACAACATTTGCATTCATATCCTCTCGTGTGACCTGCAATCTAGCGTCCGGTAATTCAACATTTGCTTCCATCTCCTTGTCGTCTTTGGTCCCGAAGAACTACCCGTAGTTTTAATATTTTTTGGCTGCCACACTCTTTTATCTTTTGGCTTCCCATCCTCCTTGCACTTTTCCCCAACCCTACAGACCACAGCCGTATGTCCTTGTCGATAGCATTTCATACAATAAAAACTTGGTTTTTCATATCTTGCCTCTTGCCAAATACATTTAGTAGGTGAAACTACAATCGGAAATCCTTTCATTGGTTCCACAATCAAATCTACCTCCACACAAATTCTAGCACCCGTAGCTCTCGACTGGCTCAAAGTCGCATTATCCGTCCCAAGGTAACTACCAAAACATGTTGAAAAAATTTGAAGACAATCACGACGATAAAGATGCATAGGCAATCCTGGTAAGAAAATTCATTAAGGAGCCAATGGAGATTCTTTATGTAAATCAAAGTCCTTTGCCCATTTGAATAATCGAAAAATGTTTCCTTCCATGACTCTTCCTTCATGAGCCCATCTATGCACAAAATCATGTTCATTATTCATCTGAATTAAAACATGATAATCATCCATAAAGCTAATCATTGGAATCTCTACCAAACCCCACTTTTTCACCACTTTCAGTCTGATCACATCAATAGAAGGCCGAACACGCATGAATTTCATAACAATCACAAACTTGTATTCTTCCACCGCTTTCGTGATCTCTATTTCCAAAAAAAATGAATCCTAACTCACCGTTTATGTCCATAGGAATTCGCAATGGAATTTTGAAAGATGAGTTCTCTGCCGGTTTTGAGATTGCCGAAGCATATGATTTTGACATACCATCTCCAGGGCCAGCGTTCCCCGCTGATGGCAAGGGCATTAGAGGGGCTAAGCTGCCAAAAAATGGCTAACCCTAGTCGTCTGACTGCTAGAAACCACCCCAAAACAAAAAGCCCAAGAAAATCACACCTTCCAAAACAGAAAGATTTGAAAGGAGAAAATCGCCCCAATCGCTCTCTCGCTCCAAGTTGGCCCCACGTCAAGTATAGACTTAAATTTAACTTCCAATATGGGTGCTAGTTGGCTTACCAACAAAAACAAATAAAAACAAAATATTATATTATTTGTAATAATATGCTCTCACATAATGTACCAAATTGTGGCTCTATTTTTAAGATTATATACGTACCTAAACCATGCATCATACACATTTGTACATATATAAATTGGTTTTTTTAAATAATAAAGTCAACTCAATTTCAACCTATCTTTTGTGTTGTTTCGATATAATGATTGTCCCAATCTTTGTTAAGATAAATATTAATGATTAAATCTACCACTTCTTGATCTAGACTTAAGCTTTTGAGACAAGTGGTGCTTTCTCGTGGTTTCAGAACAAAGGTTTTGAGTTCAGTTCCTAACTCCAGTTTACCTATTTATTTAAATTTTTTACGTGTTTGTCTCATTTATTGAGGGGGAATCTAACCTACATATGAGTGGGAGTGTTAAATGAATATAAATAATTAAATCTACCTATTCTTATCAACTTAAACTTTTTGGGCGAACAGTGATTTCGCAATCATGACTAGGATCACAAGTTATGATTCTGTTTGCATCCATAATTTTGATAATTCTGTTTATTCTATAGCCATCTGAAAATAGCTTTTGAGGTTGGACTCCTACATTTCCCTTTATCTTTAAATCATAGAATGTTGGAAAAACTTTTTTTGGCCCAAAACCAATGACCCAAGCAACCTATCCCCTAACTAGCTAACTAAATAAAGATGAAATAAATTCAAGAACTGCCTTTGATATCATGATCACAATTTCTCAAAAGTTGAAGTATTCTCTCTATGTTTTGATATATCTGGACTGAAAATGAGATATCAAATAGGTGCCCATGAGCCAATCTTAGTCACTCCAACTGTCAAACCTTTTATAGAAAAAAAAAAAAAAATGCCAATCCTACATTGCCACACTACTATAAACCATGTTCCAAACAAGTTGTACAATACCATATATATACAACTGTCCACTTAGGAACTATGGCAAAAGTGGGGTGAAAAAAACTAATAAGAAACACTTCAATTCGTAAGGGTACTTGCCGCCATTGTTTAGCACAACACTTAAATTCATAATCCAATAAACAAACCAATGGCTACAAGTAAGCGAACAAAGTGAAAAACATACAAGCTAATCGGTAGCACAAAATACAAAGGGTTAGTACTTTATGATCATGCTGGTGTTGGATGATGAATTTAGAAAATAGCACAAAATACAGAGACATTACGACAAACTATGTATTATGCACGCATATCAACCAATTTTTATTTGTTATGTATATGTCGCTCTCCAACTTAATGAGAGTTTTTGAATGAGAAGGGGTGTTTTCTGAGTTTTCAGCTAGTGTTTTTAGTAGATAGTTGTTGTAATAAGGATATAGAAGAAAATTTTCAGGGCAACACAACGCTTGAATTAATTAATCATACAAGAAACAAACTACTGGCTATAAGTAAACGAACAAAGCAAAAAGCCAAGTGCTCATCTAAGCACCATCTAGATTCTGCATAGTTTTCAAAGAGTACAATGATAGAAATCATTGACCCTTCAATAGCTTTGAAAAGTGCCGATGAAATCCCCTTCCCTCTTTCAAGATTGTTGTCTATGTAAGTATTGATTCCCCTTTGATCCAAAGCTTGGTATAGATGGGAAATAAAGTTATGGCAAACATCTTCACCTCTAACGCTCAAGAATACATCATGATTTCCTGGATGGATGGAAGGAGATGAAGAAGATGAAGAAGAGGAAGAAGCTCCTGATTGAAAGGTCATAGAAGAAGAAGTCATGCTCTTAGTACATATGCACGATTACAATTTAGCAAGAGGTCCAATTATAGACTTGCAGTAGTTATCGCAAAAAAATAATTATAGAGATGGGTCAGAGAAAGGAGAAACTTCTCGGCAACTACTTATTGGCAACAACGTTGACCATGAGATGGGGGCTGAGTGGATTGATGCAATTGAAATGAGTAGGTATTGTGTCAAATCCAATAGAAAGTTTGATATTTAATTATTTCCTTTTCATATCTAGTCCGTACTATTAATTGAATTTATAAAAGTCCAAGAATATTACAGCTCCTTGCACCAGATCCATACTTTAAAATAATTATTAGCCAATCCCAAAATTTAGATGAAGAGAGATAATATGATATATTTATTTGGAGTGCTTAATTAAATATAAAAACACACACACACACACACACACACATATATATATACTATTATATGAGTTCATTTATGTTGGGGGTAAATATTCTAGATCCATCCCAAGACTCACTAAGCCCAAATCATCATCAGGAAGCTAAGGGGAGAATAGAAAAGGGAGAAAGGCTAGGAAAAGATATTAGAAAGAGGGAGGAAGAAGAGACAAGGAAAAATAAATGTTAGAGGGAAAAGAAGGAGATGACAGGAAAGAGAGAAAAAGGAAAAAGGGAGAGAAAGCGAGTCAAACACACAAGCCAGGTGAAGCGACATAAAGCCGAATTCCTCACAAACCACTGACAGGGACTTAATAAAAAGGGCACTTCCAGACTACCAAGGGGGAGGTCGAGAACATGTGGATGTTGTGATGTGGTTGAATTCTGTCAATTTAACTATACAGAGTTTCTCTAGTAATCATGTGGATGTTGTAGTTAGGGATGTTGGTGCTGATAAGAACTAGTTTTATGTGACGGGTGTTTATGGTAATCCTGAGGTTTCCAAGGAGGTCTCAGACTTGGAATTTATTGAGAAGATTGTATAATGGTCGATCGGGTCCCTGGTTACTAATGGGGGATTTTACCTAAATCTTGTGCCAAGGGGAGAAAAAAGGGGGTTGACCATGTCCTGAAGGGCAAATGGGAGAGTTTAGATGGGTTATGCAGGATTGTGAGTTATGGGACTTGGGGTTCATGGGGTCTATGTTTACATGGTGTAATTTACGGGATGGTCAGGCTCGTGAAAAGGAGAGACTGGACAGATTTCTTGCTAATGTAAATTTGTGTGCTTTATTCCCTTACCCATGGTTCTATTTCTTACTCTGACCATAGTCCTATATGGTTGGAGTTGGAAGGAAGTGAGGAGAGGAGGCGGAGGAGGGAGAAGTTATTTCATTTTGAAGCTATGTGGGTGGGTGAAGAGGGTTGTTAGGGTATTATTAACAGGGTGTGGGAGAGGGAGGGGTAGGGTATTGAATGGAATAAGGCTCAACAGGATTTACAAAAGTTACAGGAATCTAGTTTTGAAGAGGATGGTCAACTATAGAATGCAAGGCAGAGAGTGCAGAAGTGGTTGGAAAGAGATGAGCTAATGTGGACGCAGAGATTTAAGGCTCTCTAGCTGAAGGAAGGTGATCAAAATTCCAGATCCATTCACACTGGGGCCTCTCACCAAAGTAAAAGGAATTTTATCCTTAAGTTGAAAACTAAAAATGGGGAATGGGTAATGACTTGCATAATTTCTTATATTTTATCAATTCTTAATTTTAAACATTAGTCTAAATACTCTATTATTGGACTAAAATGCTAAAATGTTAATAGAAATCATTGGAATTAATGTGTATTCTTGAATTAAGTTTCTATTTACTTTGGGATACTCCTAAGCAGATTTTTATGTTTAATTTCAGAGTTTATAAAAGAGCAAGTCCAAACCCATTCGAATTCAAAGGACTTTTAAGTGGGAAAGACGTTGGAACAATCTAAGAACTTTCAATGAGTGTAGGACTCTTCAAATAAGGATAATGATGGGGTTTGAGAATAATTTGGATCAGAGTCCAAAATGCGCTAGCGGACAGAATGGACACACTTTAGTATTTTAATCAAAACTTTCCGCTCCAATATTGGATTGAAGCAATGTTTGATGCGTTAGAAAGCTATCTTAAAGGGATTCAAATTTGTCTCTAATAAGGATTTCCAAATTCAAACTCTTGAAATACGTACGTGACTGCCAAGTTGAGTCCTAAAATTTAGGCATTTTGTGTGCGGGAATATGAAGACATTAGGGTTTGTTTCCTACCCTATTTAAGCATATCATTAGCCCGAAATTGGATAGTCTTTTTGGAGGGGGGCATTTCTTTGGATTTTTTCATTTTGGACGCTACGACTTGCAAGGGACGACACTACAGACTGCGAGGAGCATTTTTAGTGTTCATTTTCTTCTATTTTTCTCGCAGAAAAATTATGATGGATTCATTTATGTTAAATTTAATTTTTAGCATGAACTAAATTTTCTTTATTCTAGGAAAACGATGTAATCTAATTCTGAACTATACTTGTTTTTCTATTCTAATTTGAAGTAATTCTCTTCTATGTTTGTCTGATTTATTCTGAGTTTATTGCTTCTAATTAACTGGCCATTAATTAGATGATTTTAATCCTATGATTTGCTATCGAAAGAGTGAATTATAGGATAGATCTTGGATATTTCGGCATAGGTAAGTATAGAGATAGAAAGACTTATAAATCTATGTAGTATTAAAATCATTAATCTTATTGCTTTCTTGCTTCATTAATTTGCATACTCTTGTGTAAAATGATGAACAAGAATAATTTCCAATTGACTATCGAAAGAGGCTTTTGGATATTGTGGAGATTTGCTAACAAACAGAGAGAATTAAATTTAATTAGTTAGATGAGTAAAGAATAGTAAGTAATTAGGTGAAATCGATTTCCTAGAAGTTTTCTTTCCCATTGATTTTATCTTCAAACAATATCTTTCTTTTCCTTTGAGTATTTTATTTGAATTAATTTTATTTTAATTTGCAATTACAAAAATCTTAGTGACTTTTCTAAATAAATTTAAGATTAGTATAATTTCAGTATTTGTCAAAAGTAAGTTACCAATTCCTGAGGACGATATTCTTCTCATTACTTTACTATAAAACTACGATACTGTGCACTTGCAGTTTTGCACCGATCAAGTTTTTGCCGCCGTTGCCGGGGATTGATTTCTTCTTATTTTTGCCAATATTGATACAAAGTAATCTTGGTTTTAATTTAGAATTTTATTTTATTTTATTTTCATTTGGGTGTGTTTTCGACGTTGGATGCGCCGTGCTAGAACTCGTGAGATTACTCCTATTGATCTAGAGATTGAAAGAACTCTTAGATCACAAAGAAAGAAGAAAGTACTAGCCATAGCTGATGGACAACATGAGAGAGAGAGAGAGGTTCTGCGAAAGGAGAGCTCACCGAGAGATGGCTGAGTTGGCGATTCTGTATAACGCCCCGATCCCAAAGGTCCGGAGAGTTAACTCTTAATATCTGAAATCAACTTAAATAACACAACTAAAAATCCAGAAAATCCGAAACAATGCTAATTCATTAATCAATCTACATATCTAAGTTCCTCCGTGGGGACAATAAAGAGAATCTCAATAACATAACTTATAAATTCTCCAAAACGCGAAATTATCCTTAACTCCTCAAATCAAAATACCCGAAAAATAAAATCAGTTTACTAACTACGACTCTCAAATAAGCACTTGTACCCTCAGACACTTATTCAACTTCGATCATCACAACTTGCTAAAACTTCCTACTCTTGTTCTCCAGCTGAACCATCAAAATTATCTGAAAAATATATGGAGATAAGGGGTGAGTTATCAACAACTCAGTAAGCAGATGACATATACTAGCATGTAAATATGAGCATTTACAGAAATCAGAATGCAGAAAAAAAACATTTTCATTTTCAGAGTGCGGAAGCAAAACATGTTATCAAAATATCAGAGCGAAAATTTAGAAATAATTTCATTCAAAAATATACTTTTGGCATAGCATAAATGATCATCATCATTATCAGAACATCATATCAGAAGAAAAGCCATGTATAACCCCCGTGGTAGGATTGTGCAATTTGCAGATAACCAAGCAGAACATAAATCACTCTGTCACCAATGTGTACACTCAAAACAGAGACCACTACTATAACCTGTGGCAGGGCCGTATCCACTATTATAACCCGTTGTTGGGCCGTATCCACTATTATTACCCGTGGTTGGGCCGTATCCACTATTGTAACCCGTGATTGGGCAGTATCCACTATTATAACCCGTAGCAAGGCCGTACTGAACAGAACAGAAACAGAATCAAATTCAGAATCAAAGAGTCATGCCAAATGTTTTCAGAGATCACATCTTATCCAAACAAAGTACTGTACAAAATCATATTATCTTCGTAATCAGAACAGATCCAAAGCATATTTACAATATTTATGCACAAATTTTTATATTCGCTCTTTTTGCATAAATCAGAAATAAAGTATAAAAAATAAGCTCATGTCTACACCAGTCATGGCAGAAAGTAATTTCTTCTTAAACATAATCTCATAAGTAATGCAGAACAAATAACTGAGGGAGTTCAAATTTATTTTCATAATCAAATATGTATATTTTCCAAAAATAAACTCAGCTCATTTTATTTTAGATGCAAAGTCTAGCATAGGAACCCTGCTTACCTGGACTTCTTAGCTTTTTTGGTATTTTCCTCAAAATGTCGAACAATAATTAATCGTCACCTATAAAATAATCACGTAATTCTCGTAAATTTCCAATTAATCACACATTTCGATAATTAATCCTAAACTTCTAAAATAACCTATTTTAATCCTTCAATACCTAAAAATCTTCATAACCTTAAAATACCATCATTTTCTACGACCATCAATATTCACTTAATCGAATTCATACCGAATAAGAAAATTTATCGAATAAGTATTATGATAATTATATAACTCAATAAAAATTAATATTCAAAATATCTAAAATACCAACAATATTTTATAAATAAAAAGAATACATTAGTTACTAAAATTCCCATAAAATAAGTTATGAAAAACTCCTCTCTCAAAAATAGGTTTACTTCCTTTAATTAAGAATATTATTAAAATACAAATATAATATTTATTGACACTTAAAGCAAAACTCATTTAAACATAAACCCCAAAAATAAAACTTCTCACTCGAAAATATTAGGTTAAACTAACCTTCCATATATATATATATATAAAGTACGGGATCAACATGCAAATAACGGGATTATGCAAATAACGTAAATCATGCAAATAACGTAAATCATGCAAATAACGGGAATAACACATGCAGCGGCAGGAACTTACCCAAGGGAAACTGAGGCAGGCATCAAGGGGTGAGGCGTGACGGGCCTGGCTGAAGGGTCCGTGGTGGCACCGCTGAGGAGCAGGAATGCGGCAGAGATGCCGTCGAGTTGGGTTGAGCAAGAGAGAAAAAGAGAGGGAGAGGTGAGCGTGAGAGAGGGCGGAGAGAAAGGAGGGAGTAACCGAGGGAGGTACTCACCTTGAGGGGGTGCTACGGGCTGAGGTGGCCTGAGGGTGTTCAGCACCCTTTTCCGAGCGGGTGGCGACGGCTTGGAGTGGCTGGTGCGGTGCAGTACAGTGGGTGGACCTCTGTTTCCGGTGGCTAAAAACAGGGGAAAACACAGCTGGGTTTTCCATGAGAAGGTTGGCTCGCGGTAGTGCTAACCGTGGTGGTTTTCGTGAGGTGGGATCACAACGTGGTGGAGCTCTCGGTGGGGGGTATGGCAGCGGTTTATGGTGGCTGAAAGCTGCTCTGTTTTTGGATACAAAAACAGAGGAAACCGAAACTTGCAGAAGAGGCTACGGGACGATAGGCGGCAACGTCGTGTGGCTACCGGTGGAGGCTTGCAGTGGTCGGTTCTGCTTCGGGCTAGTGTTTTCCATCGTGCAAGGGGCCAGCCGTGTGGGTTGCGGCTTGGAAGGCTTGGCAGTGGGACTACGCTTCGGTGGTGGTTGTTCGGTTTCTCGTGGGGCTTGGGCAGTGCTATCGCACTGTGGTTCGTGTCTTTTGAGCTGGGTTGTTGAAAGGAAGAGGTGGCGCACGGTGGTTTTGAGCCTAGGTGGTGGCCGCTTACGGTAGAAGGATGGGCATCGGTTTTTACGTGGAGAATGGAGTTTGGCGTCGAACTATGAGAGCTGGGTGGTTCTGTGTAGTGGTTCAGCGACGGCACAGGGTAATTCTCAAGGGTATAAGGTGAAAGTGTATCTTTATATATGTGAGGTGAAACCCTAGAGAGACGTGTGTGTGCATGACCTGAATGAAAAATGCGTGTGTATGCATGCCGTGGATGAGAGGCAGACCTAGGGGGGAAAAAGAAAAATAAAAACAGAAAGAAAAGAAAACAAAATTAAATATGGTGTTTAAAATCAAAAAAATAAACATATGAAGAAAATATAATAAAATAAAAGAACTAAAAATAAATAAATAGATAAAAATAGTGCTTGGTTGGGTCCGGGTGTTACATTCTGGGTTGCTGGCGGGGTCACGGCGGCGCAGTTTGAGGGTCGTCTATGGTGGTGCGACGCTGAAGGAAGTAAACCATGCCGCAGTGCAACTGCGGTGAGGCATGGAGGAGTGAGAGGAAAAATAGCACACGGCGTGAGGGAGAGGGCGGATCCACTGCGAGGCCGTGAGATGCTTGTGATGGACTGGTGGTGTTGAAAATCCCTTAGCAGCGGTTTCTGTGGGGTCTCGACATGAAGGTGCTCCCAGTGATGGTGGTGGTCTGCAGGTGCTCAAGTTGGAGACGTTCTGGTTGCTCTGTTTTGGAAGTGAAAAACAGAGGCTCGTCCGTGTCGTGCATGGTGAAGCTTACTGTGTTGTCCGAAGAGTGGGTTCGTGGTCCCTTGAGGTTGTCGACGGTGGCATAGGCATGCTCTAGGTAGAGGGGCTGAGCATACATGGAGGGGAAAGCTTGAGGTGTGCGGCTTGGAGTTTTCTTTCCATCCCAAAGTGATAAGCGTAATATACATATATACATATATATATATATATACGTGATAAAATCAAGAGGAAACCTAGAGTAAAAGAGGCGTGCATTAGCATGGGAGTGGAGACGTGTGGGGCGGAGAGGAGGGAAACGTGGAAGTTAAAAGTATGAGAGTTATCCTAATAACAATAAATAATAATAATAATAATAATAATAATAATAATTATAGCTATATGAAAAAAATTACATAAAACTTATTTTATGGCCTAAACTTAGGATCGGGTTGTTACAAACTCCCCTCCTTATAAAAATTTTGTCCTCAGAATTTGCTAATACCTCAAGCAACCTACATACTTGTCCATCGCATTCTTTCCATGTTTCTATTTTAAATCTTCGATCATTTAGTTGAGCCTAACATTTCAAAATTTTAAACCTCAATTATTTATTCCTAAATCTCGCATATTCTCCTAGCTAATCCTTTTACACGTGCACTTACTATCAATGATTACACACTACAAAAGTACAATACAAGCCTAAATTGTATACCTTGACAACAAGATTGATCAAAAACTTATTAATAATATCACTCAAAAATCTCCTCATATAATAACATCAAATAAATAGCAAATTTAAAATTCTCCAAAGTTCGGAGTCTATAAAATATCTCAATTCTAAAATTCTAAAAAAAATAAAATACCACAATGATCAAGTGCCTAAGGTTATGGGTCCACATCTCCAATTATAAGAATAGCAACATTAATTAAACTTCCAGATCAAACCTTGACATCTCGTGCTATTCTCTAATAATGCCGACCTAATCATAAAAACATTAATGTGTATGTTTAAGGCATACGTTGTAACAACCCGATCCTAAGTTTAGGCTATAATATAAGTTTTATGTAATTTTTTTATATAGCAATAAATATTTTATTATTATTATTATGTTTATTTTATCAAATTTTATATTATTAATACATTGTTAATTTTAATAGAATTGTTATCCTACCATTATTATTATTAGTATTCATATTTTATTGTTATTAGGATAACTCATTTTTAATTTCCACGTTTTCCCTCCTCTCCTCCCCGCACGTCTCCACTCCCATACTCATGCACGTCTCTTTTCCTCTAGGTTTCCTTTTGCTTCATTATAGATATATATAGATTACGCTTATCACTTCGGGATGGAAAGAAAACTCCAAGTTGCAAACCTCAAGCCTTCCCCTCGAT
Organism: Juglans nigra; assembly: GCA_002916485.2. Classification (NCBI taxonomy): domain Eukaryota; kingdom Viridiplantae; phylum Streptophyta; class Magnoliopsida; order Fagales; family Juglandaceae; genus Juglans; species Juglans nigra. The sequence continues at coordinate 23,792,284 of CM036140.1, forward strand.
GTACGCTTAGCCCCTCTTCCAGAGTATGCCAACGCCACCGTCAACAACCTCAAGGACGACCCGCGCCGCTGCACCATGAGGATATTGGGTACTCCCTGGCACCGCTCGGAGAGTGTACTGCAAAAGCCGCATGTCCAACCTATAACCCAACGTAGCCACAACCCCTGCACCTTGGTAAGCTGCAAAGTACCGGTTGCACCACCAGCAACCAAACCGAGAACCACCATAAAGCAGCCCTGTCGCACCGCCAACCGTGAATCATCTCCAACCTCTTGGAATAACTCTGTTTTTAATACCAAAACTAGAGCAACCGAACGTCTCCAACGTGAGCACCTGCAGACCACCACCACCACCAGGAGTACCTTCATGTCGAGACCCCACAGAAACCACCGCCAAGGGCTGTTCAGAACCCCCAGTCCGTCGCAAGCCTCTCACGGCCTCGCAGTGGGTCCGCCCTCTCCCTCATGTCATGTGCTATTTCCTCTCACCCCTCCGTGCCTCTTCACAGTTGCACTGCCGCATGGTTCACTTCCTTCGGTGTCATATCACCGCAGACGACCCTCAGCTGCGCCGCCGTGTGACCCCCTTCAACCACCCAGAACCGTCGCACGGTGCCTCGGTTCTACTCGGTAAGCCTCTGCCGCCATCACTCTCTCTTTCACGTCTAATGGCCCTCAAGCTGAAAGGCATCATGTACTTTTTCGTAACCCTAGTGTTTACAAAGGATAGAGTTTGTTTATTTACCTTATTACCCTTATTTTGTTAACATGGCAGATTTTAGTTGTCTGGATTAGTGTAATCTTCACGTCGGCTTTTGTTTTAAGTGCTATTCTTAAGTTTAGCTTATGTTATTTCAATGTGCTCAATTTAACTATTATAGTAATTTTATTAAGTTGTTTTGTTAGCCATAAACTCCATTTTACAAAAACCATTATTTTCTTATGGAAAAACAATTAAGGAATTTTAAACTGTTTTATTTATTATTAATTAGATTTCAATAGTAAATGGTAAGTGTTTAATCTTTTATTTTAAATACTTATACTATATTGTATGAAATGAATCTTTAATGTTTATTATCATAGATTTTGATATATTTCTACTATTAAAGTTGTAAATTTTAATAAAGAAATATGTTAAGAATATTTAAATGATATTATTATTTCTTGTTCAATTATGTTAATTATAAGAAAGGAAACCTATTGTAAGAATTGAAGTTTTTATGACTTATTTTTTTTATAGAATCGATTATACTAAGTTATATTTTGAAAGTATGACTATGCTATTAGTATTGCAAATAATTTAAGATATCAGTATTCATTGATTTTTGTGATAAACAGAATATTTATTTGATTATGTTCTACGATGTGAATTTAGTTTAGTAGAATATTAGTACATATTTGTTCTCAAACAAATTTAGTGATAGTTATTATTGCATATAGGTGACAAATAACGAAGTGATATTCAAGAAAAAGCGCAGCGAGGTAAGTAATTTGATCATAAATTAGGATCATCACAGTTCAGCTTAAATATAAGTATTATTCAAGACAGTTCATTGACAACCATTATTTATGAACCGCTCATGTCATATGTAAGCATGTCATCCAGCATAGCATATGATCATGTCATTCCGCATCATGTTCAAATTCATAAATTATAATTATGTATGTATTATGTCATGCATCTCATGTATATAAGATACATAAGCTATCTTCAGTTCAAAGTGCAAGATAAGATCAGATCATTTAATCAGATGGCCATTTAGATGCATGGTACCAATGTAGTTCAGTTTCAGGGTGGATGTGCAAGCCACGAACTCAGTCGTGGTCCACCATAGTATGCCAGAATACTATCAGTGGCTCCCCTTGCTGCAACGGGACGTGGGACCGATGCACAACCTCACACACAGGGTTAAGTGTGTTGGCCAGTCAATTAAGTCAGATAAATTAGTTAAATCAGATAAATCAGTTAATTCAGTTAAATTAGTCATACATAGCATAAGCATCAGTATGATCAGTCATGAATTTAAACCCTCAGCATGAATTTTTTTATGAAAACTTTATGTTTATTATGTTTACATTGTGATAGATTTCTTACTGAGTCTTCGACTCATTTTAGTTTGTTTCCATGTTTTTAACCACCCAGGTGAGGATGATGAATACGAGCAGGCAGGCCAGGAATAGAAGGAGCAGTTAATTTTAGTTTTATACTTTCTAAAATAAAACACACTTTTATGACATGAATTTATCCAATTTATTAATTTAATGTTTCTGGAAAACATTTTTATTAGATAGTTTTTCTACAAAATATATTCTAATTTCATTTATGAAATACGAGGTCTCTTAACGGGTTTATTTTATGAAAAACACGTGACACTCCTAGCCTACGGGAAGGGGGTGTTACATACGTGTACTTGAATCATTTTCTACTCGTAAAACTTAAATTCTCGTACCTCAAAAATATATTGACTTCACAATTTCTTTCAATAGTCTATTGCTAAATAATTCCACGATACGACATTTTCCAAAGATCTTTTGTTCACCATTCATGCTGGGCAAGAGAATCATATTAAATAAAGAACATAATATACTTTCCATCAATAGTCATGAAATACCAATTACCATAAGCAAATTTTCGCCATAACTCCAAAACCAACTAATTACATTCCCTAATTTCCTTAAATAAGACTCCACCAAATATAAGTCATTTTCATCCATTCTCCTGAGCTAGATACACTATCAATCTTAAAAGTAAAAGTTTCCCAACTTCACATAACCCACAGTACACGAATATCTATAAAATCCTAAGTATCCTTGCTATAGAAATTTTCTGGTGCTAACCCATAACTAATGTTTGAAAAAAAATTAAAAACAATAATAATAATAATAAATTCTAGATATCCATGCGAAATGAAATTTCTAGAGTCGTGCCATAATCTAAAGTAACCATTAACTAATATTTCGATACTGACATAAAAGCTTGAGGTTTGCGGCATGGAGTACACGTATGTAACACCCCCTTCCCAAAGGCTAGGAGTGTCACGTACTTTTCATAAAAATAAATCAAGCAAGAGATCTTCAAATTTCATAAATGAAATTAGAAAATTTATTTTGTAGAAAAGGTCTAATAAAATGTCTTCCAAAAATTTAAATGAAATAAATTGAACAAAATTCATGTCATAAAAGCATGTTTTATTTTAGAAAGTCTGAACTAAAATTTAATGCTACTCTTATTCTTAGTCTGCCTGCTCGTATTCATCATCCTCACCTGGGTGGTTAAAAACATGAAAACAAACAAAAATGAGTTGAAGACTCAGCATGAAATCCATCACAACGTAAACATACTAAACATAAGGTTTTCATAAAAACTTTTATGCTGAGAGTTTAAATTCATGACTATTCATACTGATGCTTGTGCTATGCATAACTGTTTTAACTGAATTAACAGACTGATCTGACTGATTTAACTAATTTATCTGACTGGCCAACACACTTGACCCTGTGTGCGAGGTTGGGCACTAGCCCCACATCCCGCGGCGGCAAGGGGAGCCGCTAATAGTATTCTGGCATACTATGGTGGACCACGACTGAGATCGTGGCTTGCACATCTACCCTGAAACTGAACTGCATTGGTACCATGCATCTGAATGGCCATCTTATTAACTGATCTTATCTTATCTTTCACTTGAATTCAAGATGGCTTGCGTGTCTTATACACATGAGATGCATGACATAATACATACATAATTATAATTTCTGAATCTGAACATGATGCGGAATGACATGATCGTATGCTATGTTGGATAAAATGTTTGCATATGACATGAGTGGTTCATAAATAATGGCTGTCAATGAACTGGCTTGAATAATAATTATCTATACACTGAACTGTGATGATCCTAATTTGTGATCAAATTACTTACCACACTTCATTTCTTCTTGAATAACACTTCGTAACTTGAGACCTATATGAAATAATAACTATCACTAAATTTGTTTGGAAACACATAAGTACTAATATCCTACTTAACTAAATTCACATCGTAGAACATAATCAAATAAATATTATGTTTATCACAAAAATCAATGAATACTGATATCTTAAATTATTTACAATACTAATAGCATATTCTTACTTTCAAAATATAACTTAGTATAATACTTTGAGATATGATCAAATCTATTAAAGTAAATAATAAAAACCTAAATTCTTAAAATAGGTTTTCCTTTCTTAACAAAAATTATTAAATCTTATAAGAAACCTAATAAATATTAATATTGTTTAAATATTATTAACATAATAATTTATTAAAATTCTACTAAATAGACAATGAATATTAACAAAATATTAGGCTCAATAATATTCTTTTAAAAAATATTTCAAATTCTTTTAACACTTTCTTATAAAAATAAACATTTGACTAATATATTTATTTAAGAAAACTGACTTTTAAAATGTTAAGCCCAATAAAATTAGTAAACTGTTGCTGAAATAAAATCAAATCAAATACAAATTAAAATACAAGTCCATTTAAAATAATTAGAATAGTTTCTGTAAAATAATACAACCTGGACCAAACATAATATTATTTTCTACATGAGCCCAACAAGATGAGTTCAAACACACGCGCATAGAGGCCTAGGGCCCATCAAAACCCACGGTTTCTACTAAACCGAAGGACACGGGCTTAAGAAGAAAACAGAAAGTTTGAGAGAGAGAGAAAGAGGTTCCGCGAAAGGAGAGCTCACCGAGAGAGGGCTGAGTCGGCAATTCTGGGCTGCTGGCGGGGTCACGGCAGCGCAGCTGGAGGGTCGTTTGTGGTGGTGCGACGGCGAAGGAAGTGAACCATGCGGCAGTGCAACTGCGATGAGGCACGGAAGGGTGAGATGAAAAATAGCACACGGAGTGAGGGAGAGGGCAGACCCACTGCGAGGCCGTGAGAGGCTTGCGACGGACTGGTGGTGCTGAAAAGCCCTTGGCGGCGGTTTCTGTGGGGTCTCAACATGATGGTGCTCCCGGTGGTGGTGGTGGTCTGTAGGTGCTCACATTGGAGACGTTCGAGTTGCTTTGTTTTGGAAGTGGAAAGCAGAGGCTCGTCCATGTGGTGCATGGTGAAGCTTACTGTGTTGTCCGAAGAGTGGGATCGTGGTCCCTTGAGGTTGTCGACGGTGGCGTAGGCATTCTCTCGGCAGAGGGGCTGAGCGTACATGGAGGGGAAAGCTTGAGGTTTGCGGCTTGGAGTTTTATTTCCATCCCGAAGTGATAAGCGTAATATACATATATATATATATATAGGTGATAAAATCAAGAGGAAACCTAGAGTAAAAGAGACGTGCATGAGCATAGGAGTGGAGACGTGCGGGGCGGAGAGAAGGGAAACGTGGAAGTTAAAAGTATGAGAGTTATCCTAATAACAATAAATAATAATAATAATAATAATATTTATAGCTATGTGAAAAAAATTACATAAAACTTATTTTATAGCCTAAACATAGGATCGGGTTGTTACATCAGATGTGTTCTCAAATGTGAGCCTCGAGAGATGGTTAACCACTACGTTCTCCAGTCATTTCTTATCTTTGATGGTGATGTCAAATTCTTGCAAAAGTAAAATCCACCGTATCAGTCGCGCCTTAGCATCCTTCTTTGTAAGAAGGTACTTAAGGGCTGCATGATCTATGAAAATAGTAACAGGAGAATCAATCAAGTAAGCACAAAACTTATCCAAAGCAAACACTACCGCTAGCAACTCTTTTTCAGTGGTGGAATAATTCATCTGAGCACTATTTAGAGTTCTACTAGCATAATAAATAACAAGAGGCTTCCCCTCCCTTCGCTATCCAAGAACAACAGCTATAGCAAAATCACTAGCATCACACATGATCTCAAAAGGTAAAGTCCAATCAGGTGGCTACATTATGGGTGCTGAGGTAAGCTTGGAAATTAGCGTTTCAAAGGCCTCTTGACAAGCTTGTGTCTACTCAAATGGGGCATCTTTAGCTAGGAGGTCACATAGTGGTCTAGATATGGTGGAAAAATTCTGTATAAACCTCCTATAAAAGCCCACATGTCCAAGAAAGGGTCTCACATCCTTTACTGTCCTCGGTGTAGGCAACTTACAGATTAATTCAAAGAGAAAGGAAAGAACTAAAGTCTCACAACGTTATCAGTTGCATTTTGACTATGAAAAGTCGAAACTACTTCCTCAAACTCCCTAATATGCACATATGGATTTTCATTTTCCAAGCTATGAAAAGTAGGGAGTAACTGTATCATCCCTGTTCTAAAATCCAGTTGGCTAGTACTAGCTAGAAACATGATGCATGATGGTGTGGCTGTGCGTGTAGGGTGGAGGTAATCATGAAGAGTTCTAATGGGTTGATCTTCGTGTTCACTCATTTCTTCAGGACTCGATGGATTGTCAAATAAAGGATTTAAAAAACTTGATTCTGACTCTTCCACAGGCCTATAAGCAAATCTACCCAAGGTGTCTCTATATCTGTGCATGCAAGGTAACAAAATACTAAAAACTAAAAATACTATGAAAGGAAATAAAATAATAATAATGCAACAAGCTAAAAGAGGGAACGAAGTAACCGCTTTTACAAACTGCTGAAATAAAAACCTATCTAGCAATTCTTCTACTGTCTCCCCGGCAACGGCGATAAAATTTGATTACACCAAAAGAATAATGCGGTAGCTGTAGTATAGCTTTGGGGTGTCGATTCCATAGAGAGACAAATTAAAAGAATTGTAGAAAGAACAAAGAAACTAAAGAAAGAGATTAAATTATTAATGAGAAAATAAAGATTAATTTTAAATGCAAATTAAAGTGAAACAAAGTGACTAACAGAAAAAGTACTCAAGTTTGACAAACAGTAAAGCATCGGGAATCCCTTGCACAAATATGGTATTTTAATTATTCTTAATTCATTGAATAACTCAATTGGGAACTCAATTCCTAATATTCCCAATTGGAAGGTATAGATTTATAAACCAAGATCAAACCAAATGTAACCATTTGAAAAAGCATTCACCACTTTTAAAATACGTAAATTATTATCACTATTGAGAAAATCTAACAACGACAATATACTCAGGAAGCGATATTTCAACAAAGAATTAAATCAATATAGAAAAATAATTGATCAAATATAATCAAAGAGTCAATCCATTCAATAGAAAAAGTATGACTGAATCCATAAGCAAAATAAATTATATGATTATTTGGAGAAGAAAACATTAATGATGAATTGAGAATGATAAAACAAAAGAGTTTTAGTAATCAAATACATAAATCAAGAATAAATTAAAAATACCATATGATGTGCAAGTTCATCTCTAACCTTACTTGAGAATTTAGTTACCCATAAATATAATGGATAACAAAAATCTCAAGAGAAAAATAAAGCAAACGATGGCCATGGAAATTAATTTTAGATATTCCTCCTTCAAACTGAGTTGTCTCCCCTTCTTCTGCACTCCCAATTTCATGCTAATGATGTGCTTAAATAGGGTAGGAAAGAAACTCTAATGTCTTCATATTCTCGCACACAAAATCGCCTAAATTTTAGGACTCAATTTGGCAGCCACGTACGCGCTTCAGGAGTTTGAATTTGGAAATACTTATTCGAGATAACTTTGTAGCCCTTTAAGATAGCTTTTGAACATATCAAGAATTATATCAATCCAATATCTGAGCAAAAAATTATGATTAAAATAATAAAGTATGTCCATTCTGTCTCCTAGCACATTTTAGACTGATCCGAATTACTCTCAAACCCCATCATTATCCTTATTTGAAGAGTCCTACACTCCTTAAAAGTTATTAGGTTGTTCCAACGTCTTGCCCACTTGAAACTCCTTTGAATTTGATTGGGTTTGGACTTGCTCTTTTATAGACTCTAAAATTAAACATAAAAATCTGCTTAGGAGTATCCCAAAGTAAATAGAAACTCAATTCAAGAATACATATTAATTCCAATGATTTCTATTAACATTTTAGCATTTTAGTCTAGTAATAGGGTATTTAGAGTGCACTTTCGTACACTCATCAAGCCACATTTTCACTAAAGTCCACACTTGCACCGCACTAATTTTCAGCCCCTCCATACGTACTTTACATCTCCTATTCCATAAACACCAAGTGATAATGCAAGGCAGCATACCGATGAGATTACCCACAAAAGAAGACTTTTTTGCACAAATCATTCAAGCCAATATTCTAGCTTTCTAGGTATTAAACATCAAACACGGCAAATTTAAAAGCCGACTTGCAAATTCCCAAAGCAGAGAAGCTATCTGACCCGTATCTAAAACATGATCAATGCTCTCTTTAGCTTGCGGCATACAACAATCACACATCGATGCAAGAGAAATACCCTTATTTTGAACCCTATCATCTATGGCCAGACTATGGAACCAAGCTCTCCAATTGCACATGGAGACTTTTTTTGGCAAACTTTTGTTCCAAAACCAATCATGCCAAGGCAATTGACCCCCTTTTTCCCAAGTTACTTCCCATGCAGTAGTAGTGGTAAATTTTCCATCTGAAGTTGGTTTCCACACACAAAAATCCAACCCATTATGCCCACTAATTTTAGTCTGCACGATTTCTTCCGTAAACACCTCTCCCACTAACTCCTTCAAGAGTTCAACATTCCATGCTTGATCCATTCAACAATCTCTTATACAAATTCGCTTATTAGTAATGTCTGTAATTCTGGCTAATAAAGGGTCGGAAGCTAGCCACTATCAAACGAAAAAAAAAAAAAAATTCCATGTTGCAACAAAATCTGAACATTTTCCATTACTTCCAAAACAAGTTTCAATATTGATCTCCACCTTCTTGTATTCGTAGCCTTCAGAATATAAGACAAAGGGTGACCATCCCTTAAATATTTTGATTTAAAAAAATATACCCACAAACCTTCAGTAGTCAGTAGTTGATAGGCAAACTTCATGTATAGAGACTTCTGAACCTCATGTAAATCCCTCAGCCCCAAACCCCTTCATTAGAAGGTTTGCAAATTTTAGACCATGATCGCCAGTGCAATTTCCTCCTTCCCTCCACTTCACCACAAAGGAAATTAGCTAATATAGAGTTTATCCGATCAAGAATCACCTTCGGAACGTTGATCACAAAGAGGATATGTAAAGGTAAACTAGATAGCACATGCCGCATTAAAAATAAACGACCACCTTGAGATAGCAACTAGAATATCCAGCCTACCACTTTTTTCCATATTTTCTCAACTAGTGGCTGAATGATGCAGGAAGTCAATCTACCCATAACAAGCGGCACACCCAAATAAATCACAGGGAATTGTCCTACCTTAAATCCCGTAACTCTCAACAAATCATGCTTTCGATTTGGATTTATAAATTTAGAGGGAAAAATCACTGATTTCTCATGACAAATCTTTTCACCCGACCACCTTTCATAAGTGGTAAGAATCTCAACAAGTCTCTTAATAGACTTTTTCCCCCATTAGAAAAAATCAACAGATCATCAGCATACAACAAATGAGAGACTAAAGGAGCCCCCGGGTGAGTAAATCCTCCACTCTAACCGTTTTAAAAATTTTTCTTAAGCAGCCTTGTTAACACCTCCTCCATAATAATAAATAAAAAGGAGATAAAGGATCCCCTTGTCGAAGCCCCTGAGCAGTTTGAAAAAAATCTTTAAAAGTCTCATTCATCATCATAGAAAACCATGGCGACTTAATACATTCACCAATCAATTTACAAAAATTATTAGAGAAGCTGAAGGACTTTAAAACCTCCAAGAGAAAACTCTAGTCCACCCTGTCATAAGCCTTAGCCATATCTATTTTTAACATGACATTATCACCCAAAATTTTCCTATGTAAGGAGTGTACCATCTCTTGGGCAAGCGTGATGTTTTCAAAAATACTATGTCCCAGAACAAAACCACCTTGTTCATGAGATACCAACTTATGAATAACCCAAGTCAATCGAGACACAATAATTTTTTAAAAAATGTTATAGGGCACTAAACACAAACTAATAGGCCGAAATTTATCAAAACTGGAAGGATTAGGCACTTTCAGGATCAAAACAATAAAGGATGACGTAAAGAACCTAATTAAAGGGCCGCCCCTGAAAAAATCCCTGGCAGCTTCAATAACATCATCTTTAATGATCTCCAACACTTTATGTAGAAACCAGACCCGAACTCGTCTGGCCCCAGACTACTTTGCTGAGGAATTGAAAAAGTTGCCTCTTTCACTTCCATCTTTGTTGGCTCAGCACACAGCATATTATTAACAGCATCCGAAATAACAGGATCAATCAAGTTGGATAAGTCAGCTTGCACCGTTTCACACGATGTGGAAAGGAAGTCTCAGAAATACAGTGCAGGACCCAAATGGACAGACTCAACATTATCAAATGTTGTACCATCCGATAAAACCATCCAAGAAAGATGTGCCTTTCTACGCCTTTGATTAATCACAGAATGAAAAAACCTAGTGTTCTGATCTCCTTCCATCAACCAGTTCTTTTTAGCAATTTGTCCCAACCGGATTGTCTCTCTCTTTTCCCAGGTAGCAATCTCCATGTTAGTCACAAGATAATCCGTTTCCACATCTTCATAATATCTGAACTGCAGTTGGATTTCTAAAATTTCCTGCCTCTCCTCAAGAGTTTTTAAGTTCTCATCAACCCTGCCAAAAACATTTTTATTCCATGCTCATAATGCAATCTTAGTTCTCTTGAGTCTTGTAGCTAGTTTATGCAATCGTGAATAGGCATCATGTCTATCCCAAGCTTCCTGCACACAATCTAAAAAAGTCTGATGTAAGCGCCACATATTTTGAAAACAGAAAGGAACTGGACCATATAATGAGAAAGGCCTCTCTAGATGAACCACCATAGGACAATGATCCAAGGTTTTCTGCTTCAAATAGACTAACTGAGCCGAAGCACCATAGAAGGTGTTTATGATGACCACTCTTAAATTTTTAATTTAATAAATGGATGTCTTGTGTAGTTTATTCTTGGGTTTTGGGAAAAGTTATGCAAGCCGTACCCATACCCGTTGGGTATTGGAGGTCGTGTGATTTTTCTTAAGCGTGTTCTGGTTGTATCTTGTATCCTGCTTTAGCATGATGTTTGACTCTACAAATTTCGAGAACGAAATTTTATTTTAAGGGGGGGAGGATGTAACACCCGGTATTTTAGTGTATTTTCACTGAAGGATTATTTTTAATAATTAAAAAATTTATTCTCTTGTTTTAAAATTGTTGGATTTTTAGTTGGTTTATTTTTGTGATTTTTAATTTTGTGAAAATTAATTTGAGATGTTTTCTTGATATTTATCTATTGTTGTACATTTAAATTGTTTTCTTTTTAAATTAATTGATTGTTGGATTTAATTATCTTATCTTCATTTTATCATTACGTTTAAATTATTTTAATTGACTTGTTGTTTTGAAATAATTTTCGTTGGATCATTTTGTGACCTAAGATGTGAGGATTAAACCTCATTTCTTTCCCTCACTTTTTCTTTTTTTCTTTTTCTTTTTCTCCTCTTTTTCTTTCCCTTCTTTCTTTTTCTCCTTATTTCTCCCCTGCATCTCTTCCCGCGCGCGACAGCTTCATCATCTTCCCGTCCATTTTTCTCCTCCACCCACAGCGTCGCCGTGCGCCGCCCTTTTCCATCACCGCCCCTCCCACCTCCTTCCCCACCCACCGGCGACCGCACCCCCATGTTTTTAGCCCCTCTGGTGCCACGAAACTCCCCCACGCGTAGCTTCAAGCCGCACGGCTTTTGGTGCTCACGCGCCGCCGCCGTGGCCCTCACCGCCCAGCCCATTCGCTCCCCCACCGGCTGGCGACCACCACCCTTCAATCTCAGCCCCTATCTCGCCGCCGTTTGCCCCCACGAGGCCCTTCAAGCCACGGCGCATCTTGAGCTCCAGCGCCGCCCTCGCGCCACCTCCTACCGCCACCATTTCTTCACCACCACTTCATCCTTGACCTCCTAGCAACCCAATGGACCCAACCCCAGCTCCGATCCGTCACCGGTAAAGTACATCCAACCCCATTTTCGATTTGGGTATTTTTGGCCTAAAACTACCATTTGCGCCGCCACCCACAGCAAACCACCACCACCATTGGCTTCACCGACCTCTCTAGGCCCTTCCCTATCAATTTCGGGCCTTAGTTTGTCTCCGTTGAAAAGTGGGTTTTTGAGACCCACGGCCACAGTGTATTTTACACTGTTACGCTGCTGAGCCGCCACTTCTTGCAGCTTCGTGATCCTTCGGAAATTATTATATAGCACTGTAAGTATTTTTCCAAAGAACTTTCGTGATTTAAATGTATTTTTGCACTAACACATATTATTGTGATCTGGTTGGACATGCCGGATTGAGTCCGAGGAGTTCGGGGGTCCGATGGATTATGGACGGAGTTGTGTGTTTGGTTGGTATTGTGAATTGTTGGTTGTTGTGCTGTTGTTTCATGTATATGGCATATTTACACGCATGTTCATGTTTGTAAATGAAAACTGGATTTTCACATGATTGCATACATGTTCACGTGTTTATCTGAAAATTGGATTTTCACGTGAAATGATTTGAGTGTGTTTGAAACGGCTGGATTGACTGGTTTGAGAAAATGGAAAAGAGACTGTAGGGATGGTGGTAGAGTCCCACCTGTGATTTCCGCCTACGGTGCACGCGGTAGGGATGGTGGTAAGCAGGGATGGTGGTTGTGTCCCGCCTGTGATTCCTGCCTACGGTGCACGCGCTAGGGATGGTGGTATAGTCCTGCCTGTGATTCCCGCCTACAGTGCTCTGATAAGTATTCATGGTGTGTGATAAGTATTCATTGTGTGGAAAGGAACTGTAGGGATGGTGGTAAGCAGGGATGGTGGTAGAGTCCCACCTGTGATTCCCGCCTACGGTGCACGCGGTAGGGATGGTGGTAAATAGGGACGGTGGTAGAGTCCCGCCTACGATTCCCGCCTACAGTGTCCGATAATTGGTTTGCTTTGTGTGAATCATTTTCTGGCAAAATGATAGACTATGTTTTTGGGCCAAAATGAGATTTTAGCGTGTGTTGGAAATAATCATTTTTGGGAAAAAATGGTATTTTATGGCTAAGTGGATTTTGTCGTATGAATGCATGTTGGTTGCATTAATATATTTTTATCCTAAGAGTTCTTTGGTTTATACTTACCTGTGGTACCATTTTATGGTATCACAGATTTTGATCCAGATGAGGATGACGAGCCTTAGCTTGGCTCCGTTGGTGGAGTGATCTGGGATTGCTCCTGTTTATCGAGTTTTATTTTTTTATCAATTTATGTGTTGCCTTTGTAATATATTTAGGATGACTGTATAACTCTTTAAAGGTAATTTATTTTGAATATTTGTATTTAAATTTTTGGTACTTAGATGACTTATTTATATTATCCGCTGCAATTTTTATTGTGCACTCTTGCATGTTGCACACACTTGAGCACATTTCGTTGAGATGCGTGACTCGTGTTGTCATCATCTTGACGTCACGATTCCCTTGTTTTTGTACGTGGGAGTCGGGGCGTCACACTCGTGGTGGCTAACGGCGGCGCAAGGGAGGTTGAGATTGAAGGGGTAAGGTCGCCGGAGGGTGGGGGAGCTGGTGGGCTAGACGGTGCCGGGCACGAGCGGCCCACGGCGGCGCTGAAATGAAGAGAGCGCCGCGGCTTGGTGTTGTGCGTGGGAAGGAACGGCATCGAGTTAGGGGCTGAGATTGGTGGGGGATGATGGCCGGCGGGAGGGAACTTGTGGCGGTGGGCGATGTCAATCACGGGCGGCTCACGGCGGCGGGCTGGGTGGAGGAGAAAAACGCACGGGAAGAGAGAGGGAGAGGGACGTCCGCGCGCGGGAAGCAGGGGAAGAAAGAAAAAAGAAAGAAAGGAAAAGAAGAAAAGAAAAAAAGAGAGGAAAGAGAGGAAAAGAAATGAGGTCCAGTCCTCACATCTTGGGTCACAAAAAATGATCCAACGAAGATGATTTTAAAACAGCAAATCAATTAAAATAATTTAAACGTAATGATACAATGAAAATAAAATAATTAAATCTCACAATCAATTAATTTAAAAAGAAGAACAATTTAAATGTACAACAATAAATAAATATTAAGAAAACATAACAATTTAATTTTCACAATTTAAAGATCATAAAATAAACCATTTAAAATATCCGATAATTTGAAAACAAGAGAATAAATTTTTGAATTATTAAAATAATCCTTCAATAAAAATACACTAAAATACGGGGTGTTACAACTGTTCCACAGTTCCCGACACTACTCACCACGCTCTACGCCCATCAACTATGCAACCATCCTTGTCATAGCGACACGCCACTTGGTGTATCGTTGCACCTCATGGAGTACACCCCACGTGTACTCCTTTTACACACTATGACACACCACCACTACGGCATACACGCCATATGGTGCATCACTCCACCACATGGAGTACACTCCATGTGTACTCCCATTACTCATGCTACACCACACAGAGTAAACTCTGCGTGTACTCTTCCCAATTCACACTTCACAACACAGTCCACAACACTACACAACACAACTTCTCACTACACCCAACACTTCACATACATAGTATAGTTCCCCACTATGCCCAACACTTTACATACACAGCACATCACATCATCACACTACACAGCAAACTTGACAATACTAACAACACAGTCCACAACCTAACCAACCAACAAATAACATGAATAACGAGGGATAGAGGGTTATACCATCGATAGGATAACTCATGCATTGTTCGTTGACTGTCACGGTTGATGACGTCAGAAGGGTCGTACATGGTGGCCTCGTGGTGGCGGTCAGGGGCATAACACGGCATATCTAGCAGTGTATAGTGGCTGTTTTGGCCACTAGAGGTGGCTAGAGGTGCAGGTCTAGAAGGGGTTGAGCATGGAGGGGCGTGAGGGAGAGTTCGTGACAGAGAGAACGTGCGTGAGGGGTAGATCGAAGCTATGGGTCGTTGGGGTAGATCGAAGCTATGGGTCGTTGGGGTAGGCCGATGGTGGCCAGAGGAGGATCGAGACGGCGTCTGGACGCCGTGGGTGGCGACATATGGCGGTTGCGGTGGAGGAACCCGTGCATGAGGGAGAGAGCCTGTGCATGCGTGGGAGGGGCTACCGACTTCTGGTCAAGGGGAGGAGGAAGGGGGAGGCTCAGGGGGCCTCGTGGTGGTGGTCGATGGCCTAGGTGGCCGCGTATGGCGACACTAGGAGCTATGCACAATGAAGCCGTTCGTGAGGGGCTGTGTGCATGCAGTAAAGAAAGTGGCTGCGAGATGGAGGCTGGTTTGGTGGTGGGAGCTCGCCGGCTTGAGAGGACGCCGATGGTGGTGGAGGCGCACGGCGGCACCAGGCTGGACTGAGGGAGAATCGGGTGAGAGGGAGAGGGGCGTGCGGCATAAGCTGGGAGAGAGGAGAAAGAGAGGAAAAGGGAAAATGAGGGAGAAAGAGAGAAGGGCTTGAGTATTTAATCCAGACCCTTCATCTTGGGATCTACAAGACGATCTAACAGTGGGGAATTAAAACACTGATTTAAAATGCGTAAACATTAACTTAATTAAAAGTACTGAGAGGAATTAAGAGAGAATATTATTTAAACTAAACTTTAATTTATAAAATAATATTCCTTCATCATTAATAAAATGACGAAGACTTATTTAATATCTTTGAAAGAATAAAACCTTTTAATTAATTAGAATTTTCAACATAATTTAAATCTCATAATATTTTAAATAACTGAAATCATTTTAATAAAATGATATTAAAATGATTTTCTACAATTATAATTTTTTTGAAGCTGTTCAAAAATATTATAATTGTCTTATTTAAAATCAAGTTTAGTTCAATAAAACTGGAAATACTCCATATAAATATTTCCAATGCATTTAAAACAATGGGTGTACTTTAAAAATCACATAATATCTTTAGAAACATGCCATCGAGGTTCAACATGCATAACGAGGATCACAGTTGCTAGAGAAGGGGCAGACTATTACATAATTTTCCGTCCTCGGAATTTTCTTACGTCAGAAGGAAGGAGCGGGGTGTTACACCCTCACCCTCTAAGTGACACTTATTTTTTCCTTTTTAACTATTACCAATTGGTATCGAGAGTCATTGATCCCCAATCACAATAATGGCTGAAGGTACATGATTCAACCAATTACAAGATGGATTAAATTCCTTCAAGAAACCAATTGAGTCCCAAATTAAAATAATTATAGAAATAGAGATGATTTGGCTTCAAAGCACCTATCTGAATCCCTCACCCAGTTGATTTCAATTCTCACCTTGGAGCATCAAAAGAAGAACAATTATCAGACTCAGGGAGAAACCTCATCATGCACACAATCCATTCTAAACGGGTGCAAACACCGGATGTAATAGTTGAGTGGGATACTTTTGTCAAGGCACCACTCATTATTAGGTTTGGGCCAAGTTTTTATGATGATGACCCCATGGAGGCCCTCGCAAGATTGAAAAAAACTAGATCTAATAAGGAGTATAAAACCCAGTTTCAAAACCTATCCAGCAAATTAAGGGAGTTATCAGATCACTATAAACTCAGTTGTTTTCTCAATGGCCTTAGAGATGAAATTAGACTCCCTTTCCGAATGTTTATCCCACACAACTTAATCACAAAGATTCTTGTGTTTGTGAGAGTTTTGTGAGCTCAATGGTCCACGCACCCAAACTTCATGAGTCCATTGCATAGAGTTTAGTGGGTCCGTCCCATGGTGGCATGGCTACAGGCATCAATTAAAGGGAGCTTCATGGTAGTGGCATGTAATTCTACCCACATTAGTTGCGAGAAAACTGCTCTCCCACTGGTTCTCAAGGTTGTGGGTAGTGATGTTCACCTTTGTGAGCCATGGTGGGTGAAGTTCGAGCTTGCCTACCATTTCTTTGACATCACGAGCAGTGATGCTTGTGATGGCTCAAGGTTGAACAATAGAGCTTGTTTGGGTGGCAAACTCCCATCAGCTTCAATGAGCTCCTCAAGGTGGCGAGCTAGTTCTGCCCCCATGGAGCTCGCTAAAGTGGTGAGCACTTGCTATTTCCATGAAGCTCACTGGGATGGCAAGCTTCGTGCTCCTTATAGTACTTGCCGAGGTAGTGAGCATTGTCTTCCCCTTCACGATGCTTGTTCAAGTGATGAATACTTTACGTGCTTTCACCTGTCCTTGCCACGAGCACTTTCTATGCTTTCACAACGGTTGTTGAGGTTTTGAGCACTGTCTTCCCTTCATGGTGCTCACTAAGTTGGCAGCACTTTCTGTTCTTTCACCATGCTCACCATAAGCACTTTTGCCTCATGGTGCTTGTCCAGGTGGTGAGCACCATCTGCTTTTGAGGAGCTTGCTGAGTCGAGGTCTTTGGTTGTTAGCACCAAAGCACAACATTGCAAGCGCTATGAGTGCTCTGAGCAGTAAACTCACTCCTGGATCTAGGCCATGGAGAGCATGGAGCCTGCTGTTAGAAGTGTACTGGGCAAACTTGCCCAGTGGTCCCCAAGTACCATGGGCGCACGCTTGCATGCTTTGCTTGTAGATGTAGGGTCTATAGATGCTCGAGTCTGTTCCCGCCAATTTGAAAATCACGCTAGCCGATGCACCCTGTTATGATCGGGATATTGCAATCCTTGCATGCACATTATGCACATGCAGTGGTGGTTGGGCTCTCGCCCTTGTGGCCTTCATTCATAAGCATGCACTTTTGTGCATATGGTGATGGTGGGCTCCATGCCTGCCTTTGTACTTTTCCTCCATACGCACATTCGTGTGTGATCAGGTGTTATGAGAAACTGGAGGTGTAATATCTGAATCCTACTACGTAGGTCCTTACATCATCTATTAATATTTTTAAGTTAAATATTTTGAGATAAAGACTTTTATTATTTTATTGTTTATTATTTTATTTTAAGATGGGTGTGCTTTTATTTTTTTAAAAGTGGGTTACTAAATAATTTAAGGATATGTTTTATGACTTTATAATATTTATTTAAGCCTTCTATTTTTTATCTAATTGAGAAGTGACCCAAACCCTCTCAACCATAGGATGGGTAGGTGAGAAAATATCTCCCTATGCTTGAATCCCCACCGTCCATCCTTAGCTTGTCAAAGAAGCCTTGACTAATCAACTCACCTTTCTCTCAAATTGAAACTGTCGGCTTCCTCAAGAAGTCAATTGGACTTCTTCCTCCTTCTCTCATCCGTCGGTCTCAAGGCATACAAAAGAAAAGAGAAAACCAGTCTCCTTCTTCACACAAGAAACCCTTCAGTTTCACCCAAGCCGCACGATCCCTCTCTTTTCTTCAAGCCGATCTCTCTCATTTCATAAACCTAAGCTTCCCACCGAAATTCTTCAAGGAAATCAACCTTCCCTAAATCCTTCGGATTTCCTCTTCCTCTTCTTGTTGCCGTGTACTTTCGTGACTTCAAAAGAGACCCAACCAGGTAACCCACCTTCCACGAATCTTCTACTGAATTGGGTTTTTTTTCGGAATATTATGTGAACCGATTGATGTGTAGTAATTTCTAGGTTTAATTCTCATTTGTTCCCCCTATTAACTGCTCTAGTTGGGTGGTAGCCGAATAGAGGAATGAAGATGTTTTGTGAGATGTGCTTTGCTCTGTTTGGGTGTTCCAGTCGTGTGTGTGTGTTCTGTTTTATGGTTCTAGCCGTGTGTGTATTTAGGCTTTGTTTTGAAGGGTTCCAACCGTGTGTTGGTTACTCTATTTTGGGTGTGTTGCCGAGTGTTTCCTATTATTTGAAATGGTATATTTCTTAAGTTAACTTTGTTAGCCTCAAGTGTTGATTATCGGTATGCTGATGTATAGATATATGTATGTGGACAAGAAGTCGTGGGTGTGTGTGTAGGTTCTATTTTAGTGTCCTACCGTGTGCTGCACAAAGAAACTTGTAGTCTACCCTTGTGTTTTATCGAGTTTAAGCCATGTTTTAACCTTGTTAAAGTCATGTATTTATGTGTTAAATAAGTGGAGTTAAAGTTTATAGTTTAAACATGTTTTCCTAAGATTTATGGCCTAAGTAAGCCACCAAGACTTTTAAATTAATTTAGTAAGCTTACTTTAGGAATTCGTAAATTACCAAGAGTTGAATCTCTTTATTGGGACTGTTTTCATAATATGTATACATATATAAGGCTTTCTTGAGTTTTTACCACTCTTATATTGTTTAATTGTATAGATAGGATTTTAATTAAGTGAAGGATGTTTGAGTCATGAAAATACTAGAACTTGCTAGCTGCCCATGCCTTGTAAAATTCTGAAATTATGTTCCATCATGGAAGCCTAAACCAGCCCTTTTACCCCTTTTGCTCAACCTCACTCCTTGGCTAACCAAAGATAAACTTTAGTAGGACGAACCCTTGAAGAACAAGTGACAAAAACCAACCTCTTGCAAGCAATTGCCTTTTGTTAGAATTATTTTCATATGAGGTTGCAAAGCTGTCAAAATGCTCCCTTTGACGAAAATTCCAGATTTTGCAATAAACTCTTATTCCTTTCCCTTTTCAAATAAATCCCTATCATCCATACATTTTAACTTATGACTCCTACCCATCTCTTGTATAGAAAATAATAACCTTTAAAGAGGGACAACAAGCAAGCTTTATATTTTCATGGGTTTCTTAAATGTCGGAATGAGGATACTAAGAGTTGACTTAGTGCCATTTATGTAGCTAAATGGGTTAAGGAAGGTGGAATGAGCGCGTAAGAGTGTCGGATAGTAAGGCTTAATGTGGAATGAATTTTAATGTGTTCATTTCATTTCATTGAATAGGAGTGTATTTCAAGATTCAAGGAACCTATTTGTAAAGCATCGAGGTAAGTAGCTATGACCATGCTCCTTACACACAAAGCACTCTTATGAAAAAGTCTCTCTCTCTCTCTCCTTCCAAATGTTTCTCTTATGAAAGAAAAGATGCATGTATAGTATGTATAAGCCTTTCTTGATAGCCCCTGTTAAGTACCCTATTAATTACCATTGTGTGTATGTAAGGTAATGCATCATGAGATTTTATACATGCTCTCTTAAATAATTATGCCTTACCTATATGTAGCATGACATGAAAACATTCTTTTTAATGAAACGCATATGCATTGGAACTAAATGAAGATAATGAAAACATTAATTTTTCTGAAGAAAGGAAAGGAAAAGAATTGAAAGCATGAATGTATGAATGTACGTAACGGCCATATGTATGAAAAGGGTACCAAATGAATGGGCAGATTGCAATGCCGGGTAAGTAGTACTGATAGTGTACTCAGTGCTTGCCCCCTATGAAAAGGGATTCCCAACCTGCGGCCGTGGGCGGGATCTGGGTCCAAAAGACCGCTAATCCCAACACACGGGGCGTAATAGTGTGTACTGGCCCAAGAAAGTGAAATGTAAAGTAAAGTCATTTTGTAAGAAATGTTATGCATGAAAGCAAGTAATGTTTATGCATGAAAGCAAAGAAATGTTTATGCATGAAAGTATAGCTATTCCTTAAATTGTTTATGCATGAAAGCCTTGTCAAGAACTGCAATTTTCTATGTATGCATGTTTTCAAAAGAAAGATTATGTGATTAATAAGTTAAAGGCATGGTGTACTGTTTACTGAGTATTAGACTCACTTTGTATTTATGTTTCAAACGTCCAGGTATGAATGATGAGGCTGGGGAGCTAGGCATTGCTGAGGAGGGAAGGGTGATGCTTAGAATTCCCTGTCGGTTCAATTTTAATGATAATGGTTACGTCTTTATGTTTTTATGATGGATCCCATGTTGGGACGTTTTGTTGGTTTGACTTTAATACAATATGTCCTTGGGTATGATGTAAGTACTATGGTGAGGTGATGGCAATGGTGTAACTTCTATAGTGGGGTGACGGTAACCCCACATAAGAAGGTTAAATGCCTTTTTGTATGTGTTATGGGGACGGAGTCCCCTTTTTATTGGAACTAGCGATGTTTTAAATGAATGAATGATGGACTCTGAGAGTCATTTGGGTAATATGTTGAACAGATTGTCTATCAGGTGCTTGCTTTTAAATTAGGAACGCAGTGTACATGCATGTCATGTTCGCGCTTATCCCTTTACCCTCATAGAAAAAAAAATAATAATAATAACACTAATATTAATAAGGAAAAGAACAGGTCTCAAGTCTTGATCCCGTCCTAATAATGTGATGGGGTTGTGACAGGAGGGCCCCACGCTTTCCAGCTCGCAGATTCAATATGGAACGCATAGGTGGACATCAAATACTTGAGTCCTTGCGCTTATATTCATCTTACCAAGTGACTTCTTCATCTTCATCCACTTGCTTTTTCATGGACCATTTGACCCTTCATTTGAAGAATGACTGATTGATCTGACAAATGGTGCCAAATGATTGATGCCTTTTTTGGCCTCGTGTGATCAATAGTATGGTCGTATGACCCTCTTCTCTCATTATTGTGGTGTTTGATTAGGCCAATGTATAAAGTGTTTATCTATGATTAACTTAATGATAATGAGCGAAAATAAATGAGACAAGAATTTATATGGTTTGGCACTGTGGCATACATTCATGGGTCTTGGTGTGCAAAATCTATAAATAGAGTTTAGTACAAGTTCTCTATTTTCACTAAGCTCTCTACAATCACTCTCATGCAAGCTTGTAGCAAAAATCATACTTTTAGGATCTCTTTGGTCCCTTCTTTTTTTCTTCCCCAGTAGATCTCTATCAGAGTAAGGAGAAGAGAATGCAGGATACATGTTTGTGAAAAGGTCTCAGTAAGATTGATTTCATTGTAGAAAATACAGTAAATTATAGAACTCTTCCTTAGTACATGTATGGCTATTTTCAGCTCTATTTATACAACAAATGATAGCTAGCTATGTACAGCATTGGGACCACAGCTCGGGACCACAACCATTACAATCCGTTATTTCGAACTCTTGTAAAGAAACAATGCTGGACTCCTCTAGTATGATGCTGCTATGATGGGGACGTGCCTTGTGCATTTTGTCATTGTTTGTTGTGGCAGGAGGTAGTGTGCTGCTGTGTTGAGGTCATGCCTTGTGCAATTTCTCATTCTCAATTGTGGCAATAGGAAGTGCCTTAATAGCCCCCTCACCTCAAGCACCACAGGACAAATTGTGAGGTTTGAGCGTAAGAAAATCTTGCTGATGACAATGGTTTAGTAAAGATATTTGCAAGTTGATCTTTACTAGAGACAAATGCTACTTGAAGTGCTTTAGCTACCACTCGTTCTCGAGCAAAATGGTAGTCTAACTCAATGTGTTTAGTACGTGCGTGTAGAATAGGATTTACAGTTAAGTAGGTAGCTCACAAATTATCACACCATAAAATTGGTCAATCAAAGAGTAAAATGCCAAGTTCTGTCAAAAGGGGCTGAACCCAAAGAAGTTCACATGTTGTATTAGCTACAACCTTATATGCGGTTTCAGTGTAAGACCGAGCAATGGTGGGCTGTTTCATGGAGCCCCAAGAAATTAGGTGAGAGCCAAAGTACACATAATACCCTCCTGTGGAGTTGTGATCATCAGGGCAACCGGCCCAATTAGCATTGGAGAATGTAGATAATTTTGGAGAGACAAAAGGACCAAAGTGCAAACCAAAATTACAAGTAAGATTGAGATACTAAATAATTCTTTTTACAGCTTGCCAATGGGGCAAGCGTGGAAAGTGCATATATTGACAAATTTTGTTGAAAGTGTAGGAAATATCTGGCCGAATGAAAGCTAAATACTGGAGGCTGCCAACAATGCTTCTATATAGATGAGGATCTTCAAAGGAAGATCCTTCAAGTGCAAACAATTTAACCAAAGGTAACATAAGTGTGGAATCAATTTTGGAGTTGTGCATATTTGTGCGGGTCAGCAAATCATAAATATTTTTAGCTTGAATCAGAAAAAGACCACTAGAATTTTGAGTGACCTCTATTCCAAGAAAATAGTGAAGTGGCCCTAAATTTTTAACAAGGAAAAACTAACCAAGAGCTTAAATAAAATCTGAAACAAGCCTTGTATTGGACCCAGTGACAATTATATCATCCATATACACTAAAACATATAAGCAATCAGATGAATGTTGCATAATGAATAATTGTAACACCCCACCTAATTAACCATCAGGACTAACACTTAAATGCTTTAGATTAGGTTTTTAATTTTGGGTTATTGCTAACATCAATGTTGATAGTGAAGTTAGCCTTAATCTTGGCACTTAGTACCATGAAGCTAAGGATTAGAGAAGCAAGTCCATTAGTGAATTTGGTGAAGCTTTCAGGATCTTAGAGCATTCATGGGCCTAGCCCAAAAAGCCTTAAACCAAGCCCATAGGGAATTCAAGACTTGGTAGCTTGCCTTGACCCAAGCTTAAGGAAGGCAAAAGGCATTTGGGTCAAACTTGGTGTAGAATGGACCCATGGCCCAATTAGGCCAAGTTAAACATTTTCAAGCCCATCTTAGTGGACCTTGAGGTTTCTTTTCATCCCTAAAAATTTGGAAATGAGGCCCTCTTCTCAAGCCCAATAGCACATAAGCCATGAACCCACACACTTGGCCCTTTTAAAGCCCTCAAGGCCCAAAGCCATGTTTGGGTTTGTTTCACCACTCAAGACCAAAAGCCCAATACACCATACTATTGGTTTCCTTAAGCCCAAATCAAACCCTTAGTACACAAATTAGGTTTTGAAAGTTGGCTAAGAACATCATGCTTGAGGTTAGTGAACTTTAAGCCATGCTCTGAAGCTTAATTTTGTTTAATCTTTTCTTAACATTCTAATTCAAAATTTTCTTGATTAATTATTTCATTTCATCATACTTAGACATTACTAATACTGTAGTTAAACCTCCCCACATGTCATTAAGGAAAATGACATGTCAAACCCCAAACTTTGTATCAATCGGTTGTATGCATTGTTCTTTGAATACTTGGACTATTTTGCCCTTAGGTCCAATATTTTTGTGGCTTGACCTCAAGGGTAATATAGTCCTTAAACACCTCATGAGACCACTTCAAACCCAGTTTGAGCCTTGGATGAAATTGGTTACACAAACCAATTCAATTGGGCAAACAAAGTGCACCTTAGTCTAGTTTGAGTGGGAACTAGTTGGGTTGGAATTTAACCAATCATCTGCCATGGTTGAGCCACCACCCCCACGCCATCTCCTTCACCACCCAATCACCAAGCACCAAGGCCAACATCCCCTCCCATCTTGAACCCTATAAATACCTCCCTTACTTCCTCATTGCCTCCACACCACAGCTTAAGCTTCCTCTTGAGTCTTGAGAGCATTTCTTCCCCTTAGTGAGCTATAGAGTGAAACCGACTGAGTTTTGGGGAGTTCTTGAGTATTTTTGAGCAAGACTGTCTTGAGTACTTGGAAGGCCATGAAATTTATAAGTTTTCTTGATCTTGATCTTAGTTAGCATGTCAAGTTTTGTTTTCAAGTATTGGTACGAAATTTGGTTGAGTTTTGAGAAGGTTATCATGCTTAGCTCAAAACCGGGACATTAAAGGGTGGTTTGAATGGTTAAATATTTTTAAGTAAAAATTTAGCTATGGCATGTCTTAATCATGATTTGATATGATTTCTTAATTTCTTATAATGATTATGGAATGCTTGAATTATGATTAGAAGCGTGCCATGATAGATTTTAAATTTATCTTATTTTGATCATCAAGTATAAATCGGTTTTGAATAAATTGGAGACTAAGGATATTTTAGCCATAATTAAGTATTGGGATAAACTTGATTACCCAATAATTAGCCTTCATTGTTTCATTAAAGATGTTAGTGATCATTTGTGATTAAAAAAAATCTTATATGCATGCATTCATAGGGGTTAATAGTTGAAAATACACTTAGGCATCAACTAAAGTGCATGCCACGGGTTCGAACTGTTTGGACAAGTTTCACTTTTATTTTTGAAAATCCAAGGGCATAGATGATTTTAGAATGCCAAAAATATAAAATCCATGAACTTTGGTTAAATTTGGGGATCGTTTGCAATTAGTAAAAAATTAGGGCCTTAATGGCAATTTTTGAAAGTCTAGGGCTATTTTTGTAAATAACTATTTTTCAAACATTTGATTTTGAACCTCAACCATAGACGTATTAATCCTAATTTAGTACGCACTTGATTTTAGTTGCTACAATGTTTTTGAATTACTCAGGAAGTTTGTAACTTGACCTCTAACTTAGACCTTGATAGATTATTTATGAATTATTGATAAATGTTTCATTCATATTTCAGTTATCATTTTGAGTATAAAATATCATGTTATATGATACATTGAGTGCATACTTACATGACATGTGATATTTTTCACCATTTTTTTTTCATATTGCATCTATAAACGTCATTTCTATATGAAAGTTTGCCACATATGCACATGTCATGAGAAATAGTTTTTAAGCATAGCATGAAAATAATTTTTATCATGACCCCAAAGGATAGGATGAGGAATTATCCTAGTGAAACTCCTATATGCACTCTAGAGTGTTTAATAATGGAGTGGTAGCTTCTGAGTTGACAAAGAACAGTCAACAGGTTTCGAATTGGTTCTTTTTAAAGAACTTCGGAACTAAGTCAACATGTTATGACACCTAACATTGGTGAGTATACACGTTATGATTTTTATGATGTTAGGTTATATTATCAATATATTGAGAACGAGTTTATAGGCAACATAGTTTTAACTTGAGTTGTACTACGGTCACTGGCAAACACTCACAGTGCATTTGTAACACCCCATTCCCAGAGGTCCGGAGAGTTAACTCTTAATACCTAAAATCAACTTAAATAACACAACTATAAAATCCAAAAAATCCCATAAAATATTAATCCATTTAATCAATCCAAATATCTAAGTTCCTTCATGGGGACAATAAAGAAAATCTCAATAACATAAATTAAAAACTCTCCAAAACTCGAAATTATCCTTAACTCATCAAATGAAAATACCCGAAAAATAAAATCAGTTTACTAACTACGACTCTCAAATAAGCACTTGTATCCTCAGGCACTTATTCCACTTCGATCGTCACACCTTGCTAAAACTTCCTACTCTTGTTCTCCAGCTGAACCATCAAAATTATCTGAAAAATATATGGAAATAAGGGGTGAGTTATCAACAACTCAGTAAGCAAAGAACATATACCAGTGTGTAAACATGAGCATTTGCAGATATCAGAATGCAGAACAAAATATTTTCATTTTCGGAGTGCGGAAGCGAAACATGTTATCAAAATATCAGAGTGAAGATTTAGAAATAATCTCCTTCAAAAATATCCTTTGGCATAGCATAAATGATCATCATCATCATCAGAACATCATATCAGAACAGAAGTCATGTATAACCCCCGTGGTAGGGTTGTGCCATCTGCGGATAGCCAAGTAGAACATAAAACACTCTGTCACCAACGTGTGCACTCAAAACAGAGACCACTACTATAACCCGTGGCAGGGCCATATCCACTATTATAACCCATGGTTGGGCCGTATCTACTATTATTAGCCGTGGTTGGGCCGTATCCACTATTGTAACCCGTGGTTGGGCCATATCTACTATTATTACCCATGGTTGGGCCGTAACTGAACAGAATGGAAACAGAATCAAATTCAGAATCAAAGAGTCATGCCAAAGGTTTTTAGAAATCACATCTTATCCAAACAGAGTACTGAACAAAATCATATTATCTTCGTAATCAAAACAGATCCAAAGCATATTTACAATATTTTTGCACAAATTTTAATATTCACTCTTTTTGCATAAATCATAAATAGAATGTCAAAAATAAGCTCATGTCTACACCAGTCATGATGGAAAATACTTTCTTCTTAAACAGAATCTCATGAATAATGCAGAACAAATAACTGAGATAGTTCAAATTTCTTTTCATAGCCAAATATGTATATTTTTCAAAAAGTCAACCTCAGATCATTTTATTTTAATGCAAAGTCTAGTATAGGAATCCCACTTACGTGAACTTAGTTTTTTTTCAGAATTTTCTTCAAAATGTCGAACAATAATTAATCGTCACCTATAAAATAATCACGTAATTCTCGTAAATTTTCAATTAATCTCATATTTCGATATTTAATCCTAAGCTTCTAAAAGAACCTATTTAATTCCTCAAAACCTAAAATTTCATAACCTTAAATTATGATTTATCACTTTCTAAAATCATCTATATTGATTCAATACTTTGACTACAACATTTAAAAGTATGACCTATTTATTATTGAAAAAAATTTATAAAGTTTAATACTAGATAATATAATTATCCCAAACTATTTTAAAATAAACCATAACTATTTTTAAATAGACTAAATCATATCTAAAGTGTAAAAACAACATTACACCAATATTATTTGCTCTTAAATAAATTTTTACTCAAATAACATGTTAAAATACTTAAGTGATTTTCTGTAATCCTAAATATATGAGTGTACTATTACATCATAAAAGTTTAAAAGCCCGTTAATATATCATGTATTAAAGGGTATTACGGTAATTTCATTTAATTCTTTGAAAACTAACAAAAACCTACGTAAATCAACATAACATGCACGGTAGGGCTTACTCACAGAGGAAATCACACGGCAGCGTGCGACATAGCGAGTGTAACACCCCGTCCCCGAGGGCCCGGAGGGTTAACTCATATACCCTGATAATCAACTCTACAAGGCTAGAGTACTTCCAAATTCAAGAATATATATTTTCCTAAACCTCAAATCAAACGTAAATACTCCAATTAAATAAATCATAAAAACTCATCTATCCAATTTTTAATCCAGCAACTCAAATAAGAACAACTCATCTTCATGTCTCAAATAACAAACTAGAAATAATGAAACATTAACATAAGTCTCCAAAAACCGTCTAAAACCATTGAAGCAAACTTAAGAAATATAAATAACTTCCAACCTCAACACTAATACCACGAGATACCCAACAACCATTCACTGTTAATCTTCTCCATAAACTCTAATACTGATCTTCAGCTGAACCTTCAAAGTCATCTGAAATATTATGGAGATAAGGGGGGTGAGTTATCAACAACTCAGCAAGCAGAGAGCATATACTAGCATGTAAACATGAGCATTTATAACATTTGATAAGCCGAACAAAACATTTACTTTCAGAATGCAGAAACAAAACTTGTACAAAAACATTAGAGCGAAATTTTTTAGAAAAATATGCTTATTCCAAAAAGAGAATCCGTTGGCATTTCTAAACTGAAACATTATAATCTTATCATCGTTTAATATCACATCGGGACAATACCATGTTTAACCCCCGTGGTAGGGTTATAAACCACCATTATACCCGTGGCTGGGCCATTTTCCATGTTTCACCCCCGTGGTAGGGTTTATAAACCACCATTATACCCGTGGCTGGGCCATTTTCCATGTTTCACCCCCCGTGGTAGGGTTATAAACCACCATTATACCCGTGGCTGGGCCGTATACCATGTTTCACCCCCGTGGTAGGGTTATAAACCACCATTATACCCGTGGCTGGGCCTTAACAGAAACAGAACGGATCTCATCGAAAATCCGATTACAATCATATACAGAATCAGAACTTCATGCCAATGTTTTCAGATGACACATCACATCAAAACAAAACACTGAAAAGCTTCAGATCATTTCACATGTTCGAGATAAACATAAACAAAACATTCTCATTTGTTCATAACAAAACTTTTAGAATTCCTTATTCGCTCTTTTACATAGTTCAGAAATAAAGTGCACAAAACTAGCTCATGTCTACACCAGTCATGACAGAAAAATACTTTCTCTTATGTAGAATTTATGCATATGCAGAATAAACATCTGAGGTTGTTTTCCGATCATCTCTTTCAAAAGAAAATAAACACATTTATTCTCAAAGTCAACCTCATTTTATTTGTTTTATGCAAAACTAGTATATGAACCCCGCTTACCTGTGCAACTTAGCTTTTCAGAAATTTCTTCAAAAATGTCGAGTCGACTATAAATCGTCACCTATAAAAATAATCACACAATTTCGTAAGTTTTCGATCAATCACGGATTTCCATATTTAAGCCTAAGCTTCTAAAATAATCTATCTTAATTTCTCAAAACCTAAAACCCTCATAATCTCCAAATATATCACCACTTCCTAAAAAAAATCACCAATATCCACCATGACCAACGTCAAACTCAAAACACCAATATTTAAGTCCGAAACAGCCAACAAATTTCATAGCATAAACCAATCACATAAACAACTCCATCATCCAATCCAACCGACCCCTTTACTCTTCGGACTCAGTCCGGTACAACCAACCAATTCACAGTAAATATAAATTAGCGCAAAAATACATTTAAATCTCAAAAGTTCCTTGAGAAAAGTACTTACAATGCTATAATATAATTTTTGAAAGATCACGGAGGTGCTAGAAGCGGCAACGCAGCAACAAAACAGTGCCAAATGCACTGTGGCCGTGGGTCTCAAAAATCCACTTTTGAACGGGTGCAAACGAAGACCCGAGATTGATAGGGTAGGGCTTAGGGATGTCGGTGAAACTAGTGGTGGTGGTGGTTGGCCGTGGGTGGCGGCGCAATAGGCGGTTGAAGTACAAAAAATGCCCAAAACGGAAATGTTGATGGATGTGCTTCACCGGTGACGGATCGGAGGTGGGGTTGGGTCCAATGGGTTGGCAAGAGGTCGAGGATGATGTGGTGAGAAGATGGTGGCCGGAGGTGGCGCGACGGCGGCGCAGCGGCGCAAGGAGTGTCGCGGCTTGGTGTGGTGCGTGGGGGCTAACGGCGGCGCGAGGAGGGCTGAAATTGAAGGGGTGAGGTCGCCGGCCGGTGGGGAGCACGATGGGGTGGGCGGTGTCGCGCACGGCGGCGCGACGGCGGCGGGCTGGGTGAGGGACGGTTGCACGGCGTGAGAGAGAGAGAGAGAGAGAGAGAGAGAGAGAGAGAGGCGTCTGCGCGGGAAGGGAACCTAGGGGAGAGAGAAAAAAAAGAAAAGAAAATAGAGGGAAAAGAAATGGGGTTCAAAATTCACAACTTGGGTCACAAAAAAAAAAAGATTCAACGGAAACGGTTTTAAAACAGCAAGTGAAATAAAATAATTCAAACGCAGTAATTAAAATGAAAATAAATAATTAAAACCAACAACAAGTTAATTTAATTCGAGAAGAAATTTAAACACATGACAATAATTAATTTAAAGAAAGCACTTCAAAAATAAATTTCACAAAATTAAAAATCATAAAAAATAAACACACTAAAAATCCAACAATTTTAAAACAAGAGAATAAATTTTTAAATTAATAACAAATAATCATTCAATAAAAAAAAATATATATATATATATATACAAAAAAAAAAATACGGGGTGTTACAACGAGGGGCTAGGAAGACGGCGGTGATCTTGGCGGAGCCCTAGACGAGAGAGAGAGAGAGAGAGAGAGACCAACGAATGAGGAAAAAAAATTGAAAGACATACAGTAAGCCGAGAGAGTAACACGGAGGTGTTGTCGGTGGCTTACCGAAAGGGACCGTCAGAGTTGTCGTCGGAGCGGTGGAAAAGGAGTGGCGTGGAGTGACCGTCAGAGTTCTCTGTGCTGGTGGTAACGACGTGGAAGCACTGGCACCGTGTGTGGTGACTTTGAACGACAAGTGCACCGGCTATGCGATGCTCTGTTTTCGGTGGCTAAAACAGAGTCTTGCGTGAGGCGTTGCTGCGGTGCACTGCTGTTGTTGGGCGTTTCCTGGACGTGGAGGCAGTGGCAGTAAAAAAACCAAGGGGCACTGGGAGAGGGAGAGGCTGGCGGAGGAGCTCAGTGGAACGGCTTGAGCAAGGACTGCTCTGTTTTTTAGACCCAAAACATAGGAGTTTCAGATCACTCCATAGATGGTTGTTCTCGGCACTTTGGTGGTGGTGCAGCGGTGTACGGCGGAGGAGCTGGACTACCAGTGATGGTCAAGTGGAGGTGACGCACGGCGAGGTGGAGTTGCGATCCGTTGAGATGCAATGCATGCACGGTTGCATCGATTTTTGTATGGGGGGCAGCATGAATTCTGGCCGGTGCACGATGGAGATGGGTTGGTTGATCAAAGGCTTACGAGGGGGTGCACTTGTCGAGGCAATATGGACAACGAAGGGCTGGCTTACATGGGGTGACTCTCGGTATGGGAGTGCATGAAACCAAGGGGATGGAGGCTGGGCTTGCGATTCTAAGGTGGTGCGGCAGCTAATATTTGGGTAGTTTCTAATAGCATGGGAAAAACCTATGAGTGTCCATATATATATGAAGTGAAAACCCTAGAGAGACGTGTGTGAAATGAAAGGCTATGTCGTGTGTGTGCATGGAGTGGACGAGAGGAAGGCTTACGGGTGAATAAGAAATATAGACAGAAAGAAAAAAAAAAAAAATGCGGGAAAAAAAATTAACGTGTGAAGAAAATAAAATAAAAATAAAATGAACTAAATAAATAAATAAATAACAAAGAAAAAAAATTGATCTTGATTGGATCCGAGTGTTACAGCATTTGGGGAACTATGACATTATCACACGTTATAATGTTATTGCTAATAATGATGGAAGTTATGATGAAGTTATGTCTTCAAAAATGATGGCAAAAATATTTATTGAAGGAAAAACCCGTGTCTCCATTTTTCTGAAATGTTGATGAATTTGGATGGGAGACATGCATACTGATTTTCTTTTTGCATTTCATACATTACATATTTATCATTCTTCATGCTTAATTTATCTTTGTGCACGTTGGCTGTTTAACTTACTAAGATTTCGAGTAAATCTCACCCTCTTGTGGGACCACTATCATTCCACTTGGAATGATAGAAATTGTGCCAGGTCTTGAGGAGATCGAGCTATATAGAGCGCTAGATCCGACTAGTTGAGGAGGAACCAGACCTTGAGATGAGATTAAATTTAATCCTGATGTTTATAGCCCAAGTCCTTCGTGCTTTAGATCATATGAAGAGAATGATTTGACTTTAACTCTTAGTTGTTATTTTGGCATAAATTATGCTTTCACCTTTTTTTCCACTACGATTATTGAATACTACTAGTTGCATACTAGAATGTATTGCATATTAACTATCATGTACGGGGGTATGTAACCTTGTGTTGCATGTCCCCGCACTCTAAGTCTTCATTCTATCCCAAGTGGAGGTTGGAGGTGTCACAATAATGAAGAATCTGATCTATAGCCACGAAAACCCAAAGAAATCAACTTGTCAATTAACTTGGAAAACCAGGCCCTAGGGGCTTGTTTGAGTCCGTAAATTGATTTTTTTAATTTACAAACATAAGATAGAAAGTTAGGATTTACAAACCTCGGGGGTTGCTGCACGAAGACATCCTCTTCAAAATCCCCATGCAAAAATGCATTCTGGATGTCCAACTGATGTAATGGCCACTGTGAAGTAACTGTAAGAGAAAGCAAAAGATGAATGATTACCAGCTTGACCATAGGACTGAAGTTCTCTATGTAGTCAAGACCGGGTTGTTGATGGAACCCCTTAGCCACTAGAAGAGCTTTGCGGTGTTGTAAGGTTCCGTCAGATTTTCATTTGATCTTAAGGATCCACTTAGAGCCAAGAATGTTGAGAGTGGGTGAAAAGGGGACTAAATCCCATGTATGGTTTTGAAGAAGAGCTTTGAACTCAAAATCCATAGCTAGACGCCATTCCAAAAACTTTGAGGCCTTGGTAGAACATGTTGGTTCGTCAGGAACTGATTAAAGAGAGGATGTGTTAAGGGAAGCTGAAGGGCGAGATGATGGCCACGAAATGGTGCCATCTGATCGAAGGAGAGGATGAAAAATGTTGGATTTGGATCGGGTAAGCATTGAATGGGAAGGTTGAGAGATGGAGGGTGGAGGCGCAGGAGAGCTAGGGTTAGAAGTGTTTCAGGAGGTAGGATTCGACGAAGGGGAAAGGGGAACAACATCGAGTTATGAGTTAGAAGGTGTTTCGGGAGGTGGGCTCGCAAGGCATGAGGTTGGGCTGATTTGTGTTGGGTTTGTTGGTGAGGGATGAGCCTATCGGGAGGGTGTCACAGAAGGATTCTGTGATGGGCTTGTATTGGGGAAGGAAGCTGGGTCGAGTGGAAGATTTGTAGGGCCGATTGGGGAAGGAGTCCAAGACACCCAGATGGGAAAAATAGGATTTGTGTAGCGGCCGATTATTGTGGGTTGAATAGATTGTTGTGGAGTGGGCTGAGAAAAAGGAACCACACTTTCATAAAAAATAACATCAAGTGAGATGTATATGCAACCCGTAGGCAGGTGAAGACAATTATACCCTTTGTGATCGGGTGTGTAGCCCATAAATACACATAGTTGAGACCGAAAATCAAGTTTATGTTTGTTCAAAGGTCTCAAATTAGGCCAACAGGCCACACCAAAAACACGTAGAAACTTGTAATCTGGAGTTTGATGAAAAAGTGTTTGAAATAGAGACTGTTATTGAAGGATGGGAGTGGGCATTCTATTAATTAGAAAAACTGCAGTTTGAAAAGTAGGAACCCAATATTGTGAGGAACAGAGACATATGCTAAAAGTGTAGACCGATTTCGACAATATGTCAATGTCAATGTTCGACACTACAATTTCGAGCATGAGAGTACAGGCAGGTGATACAATGTGAAATGCCAGTTGAATTTAAAATTGGTCGTAGGGGCGAAATTCCAAACCCCAGTTAGATTGCACCACAATGATTTTAGTAGAAAAGGTATTTGAACATAACGTAAAAAGTCTGTAAATAAAGAGGAAACACAAGCTTTGGATTGAATAGGAAACAACCATATATATTTAGAGTAATCATCCACTATTGAAAAATAAAAGCGACATCTGTTGGAAGACAGTGCCTGACATCAAGAAAAAGTAACTGAATTGGCTTTTGTGATCGAGATGGGGAGGGAGGATAGGGTATTGCACGAGACTTAGCTTGACAGCATGTAGGACACTGGTTGAACAAATTACTTGAACTAACAGGAAGTGTAAAATGACTAAGAGTAAAAGAAGTGACTCTAGGCAATGGGTGACCAAGTCTTGCATGCCATATTTGTGATGACGTCCCTTCACCAAGAGAAGCCTGTGGAGAAGTAAAGGTTGAAGCTGTGGATGCATTCATAGTGTCCGATTGCATAGGAAGAACATAGAGCCCATTTTCAACAGTTCCCCGAAGAAGAGGCCCTCGAGTGCATAAATACTTCATAAGATAGTGAAACTCAAAATAAACACTACTATCAAGACAGAACTGACGCACAGACAAAAGATTTTTTGTAATTAATGGAACATGAAGAAGCTTATGTGAAAGAAATTTGCCAGATGGAGTAGACAAGTGAGCTGATCAAGTATTCTGAATAGGAAGTGAAGATCCGTTTGCCGTGATAGGGGGTAGACTTGATATTAAAGTTGAAAAAAATTGGTGTGAAGTGGGGGGTGGCAGCTGTATAAGGAAACTAGCTGCAGGTAGAAGGCGTAGAAGAAGACATGGAGGTGTAGTTAGCCGTGAGTGATGATGGAGGTGGGGTTTGATAGGACTGATCAAATCAGTGGTAGCAAGAGAGGGCTGAGTGACCCGGTTTTCTACATACTTGGCAAAAGAGTGATGGAGGTCACAATGGACTTTTAAGTTGAAAAATTAGGACTTCTATCACGACCTCGTCTTCCTCCTCGAGAGTTACGACCTCTAGTAAAGAGACCCGATGGAGGAGAAGGCCTTACATTGGTGGCATGAGCTGCAATAAATGTACCTAAAATCAAGGAAGCATTTTGATGAGCCAAACATGATTCATAATTTAATAAATTGCTGTAAATCTATTGGGAAGATAAGGGCTCAGGACGAGTAGTGATGGAGGTCACAATGGACTCATATTCAGGACCAAGTCCAGCCAAGAGGTAAATAGAAAACTGAGATGAAGAGAGCGGGTGACCCACGGCACCCAAGGATGAAGCCAACGTTTGGTCTTTGTGAAAATATACAAATATAGATTCAGAACCCTTCTTGAGGGTAGCCAGTTGAAACTGGGTTTTAATGTCATGTGCAGTTGATTGTGCTGAGTATAAGGTTTGTAGAGTTTTCCACACCTCATGAGAGGTGGCACAATCAAGAACTTGAGCCAAGATAGTGTCAATCAAGCTTGATTTAATGGTGGAAATAATGAGTTGGTCTTGAAGCTGCCAACGTGAGTACTCAGGGTTAGCCGTGCCATCGGGATTGAGTGAAGGGGGAGGAGAAACAGTGCCTTCAACAATGCCAAAAAGTTGATGCCCTTGAGGAAATGAACAATCTGTGCTTTCCATAGGGCATAGTTATCTATGGTCAGTTTCAATGTAATGAAGTGGAAAGCTGAATTAAGAATAGAGTAGGAGGGAGGTGATGGAGACGTTAGAGAAAAGGAATCAGACGAGGTGTTAATGGCTGCCATTGGAACAGGTGCGGACAGAGCAGGTGTGAGCCTTATTGGAGCTCTGATACTATATCAGAGTAAGGAGAAGAAAATGCAGGATACATGTTTGTGAAAAGGTTTGAGTAAGATTGATTTCATTGTAGAAAATGCAGTAAATTACAGAACTCTTCCTCAGTACATGTATGGCTATTTTTAGCTCTATTTATACAACAAATGACAGTTAGTTATGTACAAGATTGGGACCACAGCTCGGGAACACAACCATTACAATCCGTTATTTTGTACTCTTGCAAAGAAACAATGTTGGACTCCTCTGGTATGCTGCTGCTATGATGGGGATGCGCCTTGTGCATTTTGTCATTGCGCTTTATCTGTAATCAGATCCTAGTTAAATGAGTTATAATCTTCTACGGGCCTTTGCTGGCCTTAACACTGGCACTAATTACACCCACGACATTTTAGATTCTTTGGCTTGGGCTTTGTTTGAGAAGAACTTGTTTAGCTAAGGAATTCTACAACCAGTTGGCAACATTTTTGCTCAAGAGATCTGTTCTTTGAGCTTTGGCAAGGAATCTATGGAAAGTAACATCACACATGCATGAATGTTATTTAATTTATTGGTTTCGCTTTCTTTACCTTTCAAATGAAAGTAAAAAAAATAATGAAAAAATAATATTTTATTATTATAGAGAGGTTGATTATTAAAAAGATGTTTAGCCTCTTTTACTAACTGATTGCTTTGCTATAGCAAGATTTAAATTTAACACCAACTAATCATCAGATCATGACGAAGAGTAAAAATATTCAACGTTAAGATCCATAAAGCTAAGTGTATGGAAAAAATAGAAGAAATGTGAGAAAGAAATTTAAATGAATTAGTGTTGAATATTCTCATAACATACTTAGGAATATACATAAGAATATTTTGAGATTTTTTTTTTATAATTCTCGAAAATGAATATTCTCTTAATACATTTAAATAGTCAGGACCCTGTCCATGAGAGACCTCTATCTCAAATTCATTAGAAAACCCTCACGTATGACGGAGGAACACCATGATTACAAAAATCTCTCAAATAAAAAACAAACCTCATTTCATGAGTACGTACAAACTTGAATAACTTCATAGTTATTTTTTTATAGTATTATATTTAACTTTATAATTAGAATATCTTAAGTAATTAACAATAATTAGGGAAATCATTTTCTACAATGCATATTACTCAAATTTTTATAAATATGGTCATGGATATGTGTATATATATATATATATATATAAAAATTATCTAATGATCATACTCTCAAAGTTTATTTGTTAAAAATAGCAAATAAAGTTCTCTATCTTACCCAAATTAATTAGCTAGTGATGAACAAATCTAAGCTTTTTTTCTTTTCTTTTTTTTTTTTTTTTTTTTACTTTTGAAGAGCCGGTAGCCACTGTCATAGCGACCCCGTCCCAAATTTATTAAGCATCCCTCACTTATGGTGGAGGAATACTGTGGTTACAACTAAGCATCTGGGAGTTTACAAATAAGAAAAAAAAAAAAAAAAAACCTTCCAAACACAAAACAACCAAAAATAAAACAAATGACCAAAACCAGAAACAAAAGCAAACTAAACAAGCCTAATAAAAGAAACTAAACAGGCCTAGAGAACAATCCTCTAAACAAGCCTAAAAAACATAAACAAATAACCAAAAAAAATAAAAAACGAACCTTAGGTGCGTATAGAAGGCGGCCCTGCCTTGTCTATCCGAATAACACCCTTTAAGAACCTCGGCAAGTGCTGGAGATCTCCATAAACTACATTACTTCCTAGCTCTCCTTGTTTAGCTAAAAAATCAGCCGTTTGATTCCCTTCACGGAATTGATGGGTGACACAGGTATCCATACCTTGCAATTCATGACTAAGCTCATTCCAATAGTCCCATAAATACCAAAGAGTGCATTTCCCCATCTAGAACCAGTCCACAATCAACTTGGAATCACTTTTAATAATAACCTTTGGAAAAGATAGACTTTTACAAAGTTGAACCCCTTCCAACATAGCTCTCAATTCAGCTTTATTATTAGTACCAAGACCAAAATGAGTCGAGAAGGCTCCCTTAAAATTTCCATACATATCCCGCAAGATACCCCCACCTCCCGGAGACCCTAGATTATTACGAAAACTCCCATCACAATTAAGCTTGATCCATCTCAAGGGAGGCTTTGACCATTTAACAAGTCGACATTTCCAGGTTGCAAGTCTCGACATCTCCAAATTAAATCATTTAGTGAATTAAGATACTGCTTGTTGGGTTGCCTATGCACTTTCAATTCAGTCGCCACCTTTTGGAGCCACATTTTAACTGAAGTCCACACTTGCATCGCACTAATTTTCAGTCCCTCCATACAAACTTTACATCTTCTAGTCCATAAACACCAAGTGATAATAAAAGGTAGCATACCAATGAGATTACCCACAAAAGAGGACTTTTTAACACAAATCATCCAAGCCGATATTCTTGCTTTCCAGGTATTGAATATCAAACACAGCACCTTTAAAAGCCTACTAGCGAATTCCCTAACCTGAGAGGCCGTCTGACTTGTGGCTAAAACATGATCAATGCTCTCCCTAGCTTGCAGCATACAACAATCACACACCGACGCAAGAGAGATCCCCTTATTTTGAACTCTCTCATCTATTGCCAGACTTTGAAACCAAGCTCTCCCATTGCAGATGGAGACGTTTTTTAGCAAACATCTATTCTGAAACCACCCATGCCACAGCATTTGAGCCCCTTTTTCCTGAGTTACGTCCCAAGTAGTAGCAATAGAGAATTTACCATCCGAAGTTGGTTTCGACACGCAAATATCCAAACCAATGCGCCCAAAAATTTTGGTCTACACAATTTCTTCCGTGATTGCCTCTCCCACAAGCTCCTTCAAGAGTTCCACATTCCATGCCTGATCATCCTACAATCACTGATACGAAGTCACTTATTATTAATATCTTGAAACAGAATCTGGACGTTGTCTATAACTTCCGGAACGAGCTTCAATAGCGATCTCCACATTCTCAAATTAGTAGCTTTGAGAGCACAAGACAAAAGATGGCCATCCCTTAGATATTTAGCCTTAAAAAAATCAGCCAACAAACCTTCGGAGGTCAATAAGCGGTAGGCAAACTTCATGTGTAGAGACTTCTGAACCTCATGTAAATCCCTCAGCCCCAACCGCCTTCGTTAGTGGGTTTGCAAATTTTAGACCATGATCTCCAATGCACTTTCCTCCTTCCCTCCACATTGCCCTAAAAGAAATTGGCTAATACAAAATTTATCCGATCAAGAGTCACCTTTGGAACATTGATCACCAAGAGGATATCTATTGGTAAACTGGATAGCACATGTCTCAATAAAATTAAGCAGCACCTTGTGAAAGCAACTGGAATTTCCAGCCCGCCACTTTTTTCCTTATTTTCTCAACTAGTGGCTCATTGATGCGAGAAGTAAGTCTACCTATAACAAGCGGTGCACCCAAATAGGTTACAGGAAAATGACCTTCCTTAAATCCTATCACTCGCAACAAATCATGCTGCCGAGATGGGTTTATAGATTTAGAGGGAAAAAGCACCGATTTCTCATGACTTATCTTTTGACCGGACCAGCTTTCATAAAGAGCAAGAATCTCAACAAGCCTCTTAATAGATTTTTTTTCCCCAATTCGAGAAAATCAACAGATCATCAATATACAACAAATGAGAAACTAAAGGAGCCCCCACTGGGTGATAAAATCTCCCAATTCGACCATTCTCAAAATTTTTTATAAGCAACCTGGTTAACACCTCCTCCATAATAATAAATAAATAAGGGGATAAAGGATCCCCTTGTCGAAGCCCCCGAGCATAGCAAAAAAAATCTTTAACGGTCCCATTC
Organism: Juglans nigra; assembly: GCA_002916485.2. Taxonomy (NCBI): domain Eukaryota; kingdom Viridiplantae; phylum Streptophyta; class Magnoliopsida; order Fagales; family Juglandaceae; genus Juglans; species Juglans nigra. The sequence goes on from CM036140.1 coordinate 23,831,719, forward strand.
ATCATCACAGAAAACTAGGGAGACCTTATACATTCACCAATCAACTTACAAAAAATATTGGAGAAGCCAAAGGACTTAAGGACTTCCAAGAGAAATCCCCAATCCACCCGATCATAAGCCTTAGCCATATCTATCTTTAACATGACATTACCACCCAAAATTTTCCTATGAAGAGAGTGCACCATCTCTTGGGCAAGCATGATGTTTTCAAAAATACTACGTCCCGGAACAAACACTCCTTCTTCATGAGAAACCAACTTCTGAATAATCTGAGTTAAACGAGCCACAATAATTTTTGAAAACACCTTATAGGCCACTAAACACAAACTAATAGGATGGAATTTATCAAAACTAGATGGATCAAACACTTTCGGGATCAAAACAATAGAGGATGACGTAAAGAACCTGGATAAAGGGCCACCCTAGAAGAACTCCTTAGCAGCTTCAATAAGGTCATCTTTAATAATCTCCCAACATTTTATATAGAAACGAAACCCGAACCCGTCTGGCCCCGGACTGCTTTGTTGAGGAATTGAAAAAATAGCTTCTTTCACTTCATGCTCTATCGGTTCAGCACACAACATATGATTGTCCGCGTCCGAAATAATCGGATCAATCAAGCTTGATAATTTAGCTTGCACCACATCACAAGATGTGGAAAGAAAGTCCCGAAAATACTGTGCAGTGCCCAAGTGGACAGATTCGATAGTATCCAGTGTTATGCCATCCGATAAAACCATCCGAGGATGACCACCAATTCTTTCAGATTCGATTCGAATAGTATTGAAATCACCTATCACCATCCAAGGCATATTATTCAACTGACGATTCTCTAACTCTTCACATAAGCCTCTTCTTTCCGTATAAGAGCATTTTGCATAAACAAAGGTTATAAGCAATCTTTGATGAACCGAAGACAACCATCCAGAAATCGTATGAGACGTTCCAAAAACCATTTGAAACTCGTTTGGCTCCTTCCAAAAAATCCACAACTTGCCACCCGCAGACACGTTAGAACAAAAATAATGAAAAGACAAAAAAGAACCTAGAGCAGCCATCCAGTTGTCACCGATAAAAGGTTTTGCATTTGCACAGATATTAATTTTTTTTTTATAATTAACGACTTTAATCTCCTCTTCAAACTCCCCAACCCTCTGACATTCCAGTATAAAATGTTTTCGATCATAAATTCAGCTTTTGTGATCTAGTGTGAACCCTCTGGGACTTTCTCACCATTTTTTCTGAAGTAATTTTTAATTGTACAACATTAGATCGATCAGCTCCCTCAAAATCATAAGCCTTCTCTTTACCCCTTTTTCCAGTTAATTCTCCTTCTTCCTGGTCTGAAAAATATCCCATAGCTAAGTGCCCTTGCAATCCATTTTCAGCTAGCACCTTTTCCATTTCATCAACCAGTGACTTTGGCACGACAGAAAACTCACTATCTTTCAACTGCATAGTCTCCAAAACCACTTCGTTATCTTTATCACACCAAACCTCTTCACAATCTTCATCGCTATCATCCTCTTGATTGTCCATTACTTTTACCAACTCCTGGTGAGGTTCCAACGACGTCTTACTTGGCACCTGTCCAAACTGATTTGTTTATGCAGACTCACCCTCAATATTCACTACCATCCCTTCATGTATAGAATTAGGCGCTCCCTCAATATTTTCAACTTGGACTACATTGGTATTTTTATCCTCTCGTGTGACCTACAAACTCTCACCTGGTAATTCAACATTTGCTTCCATCTCTTTGTCATCTTTAGTCCCCAAGGAACTACCTTTAATATCAATATTTTTCGGCTGCCATATTTTTTTTTATCTTCCGGCTTCCCATCCTCCTTGTGTCTCTCCCCAACCCTACAAACAATAGCCTTATGACCCTGTCGAAAGCATTTCATGCAATAGTAGCCCTGTTTTTCATATCTAGCCTCTTCCCAAATGCATTTTGTAGGCGAAACTACAATAGGAAAACCTTTCACTAGTTCCATAGTCAAATCCACCTCTACACAAATTCTAGCACCTGTAGCTCTTGAATGGTTCAAAGTCGCATTATCCATCCCTTGATAATGACCAAAACGTGTTGCAAAAATTTGAAGACAATCACGACGATAAAGGTGCATAGGTAATCCTGGTAAGAAAATCCATAAAGGAGCCAATGGAGATTCCTTGTGTAAATCAAAGTCCTTTGTCCATCTAAATAGCCGAAACGAGTTTCCTTCCATCACTCTTCCTTCTCGAGCCCATCCATGCACAAAATCACGTTCATTCTTCATCTGAATTAAAACATGATAGTCGTCCATGAAACTGATCATCGGAATCTCTGTCGAACCCTACTTTTTCACCACATTCAATCTGATCACATCAATAGAAGGCCGAACTCGCAGGAATTTCATAACAATCACAAACTTGTACTCTTCCGCCGCTTTCGTCATCTCTGTCTCTGAAAAAACAAAGCCTAGTTCGCCGTTTATCTACACAGGAAACTGCAAAGGAATTTTAAACGATGAGTTCTATGCCGATTTTGAGACTGCAACAGCATATGATCTCGCTAAAACATCTCCAGCGTCAGCGTTCCCCACCGATGGCAAGGCCATCTCAAAGGGTTGAACACTGAAGAGCAACCAACCCTAGCCTTCTGACAGCTAGAAGCCACCCTAGAAAAGAAAGCCCATGAAATCCGCACCTTCCAAAACAGAAAGATTTGAGAGGAGGAAAAAATCGCCCCAATCGCCTCTCTCTACTAAAAACCCATCCTACGCATGGAAGTGACTCGAACTCCAGCCCTCTAGGTAATTCAAGGACATAAATACCACTCAACCAGTTAATGGTTGTTAAGTAAATAAATGAGTTGTTCATCAAGTTCGAAAATAAACTCAAATTTGACTCGTACGTGCTCAATAAAAGTTAAGTAGCCAAATTTTGATCACTTTTTACTCCTCAATAAAATTTAAGTGGATGACAAACTAATCAAATTCGAGCAAGTAATAAGTGACCAAAGTTGGGTACTTAATTCCAGCAACCAACAAACTATGCAGGTTGGCACCTTAATGCAGGACAACTTGACATTTACTGCAATTTCTCATAGCACCAACGTATACGTCCGATCGACATGTATGAAGGTCACAGTCGCGACCTCAATTCTAGGCATATGGAGCCTCTATATATAACTTGAGTATGGAACTTATGATCTGTAACGATTGTCCTTATGGTGGGACTTTGGAAAATAGTTTTAGGAAAAGGAGACGGGAATTATTGAACTTTTTAAAACTTTTTCCCTTTCATTTCCAAGATATGAAAGATTTTAGATTTAAAACTAAAATCTACTCTATAAATATAAGAGAGAGTTTTGTAGGGGAAATCATTAAGTTAAATAAAAAGTCATTTTACAAAAAATACTCTTTCATAAGTTATATAAAACTTGCCTAGGCTTCTGTCACACTTCCCTTGGGCCATGTATGTCCTGACGCTTCTTCCTCATTTTGTCCTTGAGAGGGGGAGGGACATACATAAAAATTAAAGGGAGTCAAATACTCAGTAAGTATTACTTCATACTGTAAAAATATACTAACATAACTTTTCATTCTTACATTCATCATTCATCTACATACTTTACCTAAAACATTCATTTCAATTGAAAACATTACAAGGTAGGGTTAGCTTTAAAAAACATTTTCATTTCTTAAAACGTTCCCACACGAAACTAAAAACCATTCATACATTCATTTACTCTTTTCACTTTCCTCTAGACGGTGCACACTGTTATGCTCCGTGTGCTAGGGGTTAGCGGTCTTTTGAACCCAGATTTCGCTCTTGGCCATAGGTTGGGAATCCCTTTCAGTCAGGGGCAGCACTAAGTGCACTACCAGTACTACTTATCCGGCATTACAATCTGCCTAGTCCTTTGGTACCATCATTCATTCAAATATGGCCGTTAAGTATTTTCATACATTAAACATTCATTCATTTCAGTCATTTCCGTTCATTGATTCCTTTCGGTCATTTTCTTTTCATTCATCATTCTATTCATTTCATAAACATCAATTAAAAGCACAAGTGTAAACATCACTTCATAGCATCCTTTTATGGCATCATTTAAACATTTTTTCATAGCATCATTTAAAACTCATTTCATAGCCTCATTTAAAGACCAGTTCATAGCGTCATTTAAATATACTTTCATCGTATCATTTAAAAGCATCAAGTATGAACCTCAACATTTTATTTGATGGAAAAATAAAGACAATAGATGCTACATATAACATCCATTCACATGCATAAAATTATTACTTTTGGGTGCATAAATAGGGGCTACAAAAGAAAATCATATAGTTTTATAAATTCATTTTATTTAAATGATTTTAGTTCTTTAAGAATATTATTGAATATTCATTATTTTATTTATGTTAAAAACTCTATTTACTTAGATGGTTTTATTTCTCTTAAAAACATTCAGTGAACTTTATTATTTTATTTTATGATAAAAAATATTATTTTGGGACTAAGAAAACAAAGTGGAAGTTTAAATTAGACCCCATTGCATTTCTATTTTATTTCCCTACTATATTTTAAGTTTTTAAATCTCCACCCTTAGATTAAATTAGGAACACTACGATGTAGGGCTAGGATTAAAACCCCTAAGGGAAACCCTAATTCCCTCACTTTTCCCTTCCCTCTTTCTCTCCTCCCCTCCCTCTAGCCAATGCCCCCTCCCCCGATTCCCTCTCTTCCTCTCGGCATCTCCGTAAAGGCCCAGCCCTAACTATCGCCGCTCATTGACAGCATCACCCCTCCACTGTCACTTCACGCAGGACCCTCCACCTCCGACCGACTCTCCCTCTCTTCCTCCTCGAATCATCCTTGTAGCCCTCTCTCTCTTCTCCCTCGATTTCTCTCCATCGCACCACTGCGAACAGCCCACGAGCTCGCCGTCAAGCCTCGCTGACCGCCCCACCGTAGCTCTTCCTCTCCCTCCCAATCTCTCTTTTCTCCCTCAGGTTCCCAATCGCCACCGCAACTCTGACAAGATTGTGGCGCCAAACCACCATGAGCTACCATGCCCCACCAGAGGCCACTTCCTCTCCCTAGATCCGCCAGCCTAGTAGTCCCACGCCTCTCTCTCCCTCACGAATCTAATGCGATGAGCTGCGCTGCCACAGTGTACCGCCTCCAGCCACGATCGTTGCCACCCATGGCCACTCGGGGTAAACCCTGTGACTCAGTCCAAGCACCACCTTGAGGTGTGAAGTTATGTAGTTTGAAGTGTTGGGATGGTTGAGTAGTTGTGAAGTGTGTTCTATGGTGACGTGGTTGAAATGTTGGGCATTACTTTGCAGTTTTTATTATGGTCGTGAGTAGTGTGAAGTGATAGGGTGTTGTGCCATGTGATATAGTTAGTGATATGGCAGTATGCTATGAAGTGATGGGACTAGGTGTGGAGTTGCGATGTGATGGTGTTGTGCACAGTGATGTGATCACTACGCAGTTTATGTAATGCCCGGATGCCATGTGAGTTGATGGGATCATTGTACAATTCGGGGGTTGCGAATTGTGTAAAGTGATTTGATGTGTAAGCTTGACGTGGTCATATGTCAGGAGGTATGTAACAACCCACTCATTTCTTCTTGAATGGTCATGAGTCTCATTCTGCATGTCAAACCCCAATGATGTGTTTTAATGTTAGCAGATGATTTTTAAAGTACGCTCGGTGTCTTTAATGCCCTCGAAATATTTTAAATTTTTTGGAAATATTTACATGGAGTATTTCCAGTGTTATTGGATCAAGCCAAAGTTTAAGTAAAACAAATAGAATATTTTTTAAGAGCTCCAAAAATATTATAATTCTAGAAAATCATTTTATCTAAATAATTTTAGTTATTTAAAATACTATGCTACTTAAATTATGTTAAAAACTCTAATTATTTAGATGGTTTTATTCTCTTAAAAGTATTTAGCAAAACTTCATCATTTATTTAATGATGAAACAATATTATTTTATAAACTAAAGTTGAGTTTCAGTTAATGATATAGTATTTTTATCTTAATTCCTTTCTGTTTAATTAGTTATTACAGTGTTTAAACTCTTATCGTTAGATCAGACCGGAGATCCCAAGATCAAGAGTTGGGATTAAAACCCTAGCTCCCCCTCCTTTTCCCTCACTTTCCCTTTCTCCCTCTCTCTCTCCTCTCTTCAGCAGCCGCACGATGCCCCTCTCCCTTCCCAATCTCTTCTCCTTCAGCCAGTAGAGCCACCGCAGCCCAGCTGCACTACCACCAACAACTACCACACGATCTCCCTTTACAACTGGCGACCACCCCTCAAAGATCCAACCCCACTACGCAGCCTTCTCTCTCCCTCTTCCTCCCCCGAACTGAGCGTCTCACACGGGTTCTCCACCTATTCAGTCACCATGCAACGCCCCTCCAACCCCACTGAGCACCACCATGACGTCGCCACAACCACCTCCATCCTCCTCCACTTGACCCAAAGCCCATAGCTGCTCCCTAGACCCCCGCACGAAACCCACGAGTTTCTCCCCATAGCGCCACCGCTAGCCACCCCTACACCATCGCACTACCACCATCAGCCTCCTCTCTCACCAACGACCTCCCTCTACCCTCCCTATGCCCAGTCAAGGCCCCTAGCCTACACAAGCACCCTCACTCTCCCACTGCTTCTCCTCCACCTCATGACCAGATCTGCCGCCTAAACCACTATGCCGCCTCCTAGACGCCACCACTTGCCTCCCAACACCTCCGTTAGCCCCTCCATGCCCCGCCATAGCTAGCCAAGCTCCCCCTCCATTTTCCTTGTTTGAGACCCATGGCCTAGGCTCCTACACGAGCCATCGTGTGCCCCCTAGACACCACTACGAGGCCACCACCCTAAGACCTCAACCCAATGCCTATTAGCCTAGCCCAATGCCCAAACAGTTCCCAAATGCCCAAAATAGCAATTGTACTTGGCTAACCACCACTGTACACGGCTTTAGCCTCCACGTATGGCTCTTTCTGAGCCACCCATGAACCCCCCACCATGTCGGCCACCCTCAAATAGCCCATGTATGGCTCTTCTAGGTCACGACAGTGACCCCGACGGAGAGGCTACCGCCCAAGCCAACGACTTTTAACTCCATAGGCCATCCCGGATAGCGAGCAATGCATGAGATGTCCTGACGATGGTATTCATTATTATGTTAGTTGGTTGGTTGGATTGTAGATTGTATTGTTGGTATTTGTGGAGTTCGTTGTGTTGTGGAGTTCGACATGTAGTGTGGTGATGTGAAGTGTGGTTGTGAAGTATATGTTGTATTGGTGATGCATGACGTAGTGTGGAATGAGAAGAGTACATGTGGGGTGTACTCTGTGTGGCATAGTGTGGATTGGAGGGAGTACACGAGAAGTGTACTCCGTGTGGTGTGTCACAAAGGAATGGATGATAGCATTGCTGAGGAGCATAAAGCATGATGTAGAGTGTCGAGAACTGTGAAATAGTGTCTTGAAGTAGTTGTGATGTGACTGGAAGTCCCAGTGACAAGTGTCACCGTATAGCAGTGTTATGGCTGTTGTACGTGTGAAGGGATGGAGTGGTGTAGCAGTGACGCAGTGGGAGCATGTTGGGGGAATGTCACGAAGTGACATGGCTAAGTGAGAAGTTGTGCTTGTGAATGAATGGGAAGTTGGTGTAGAAGTGAAGTAGCGGGATGCTAGGTGACATGGCAAGGTCACGATTTGGCTTGGATGTAGTTTCAAGGTATGTTATGTGACAAGAGGTATAGTTGTAAATGGAGTCTTGTCGTGCCAAGTGTTGGGATGAACTTGTAAAGGGACGGGAAGTAGGAAGAGTCCTGCCAACTGAGTAAAAGAAAGCTGGTATCGAACTATGATGTTTGTTTATACAAGTAGGTGATCAACATGTTATAGGTTGATCTTAGGTGATAAGGAGGTAAGGTACATGTGATATCTGGTGAGACATGTGTGCAGAACAGATTCACCATATGTAATGGGTAACTTGTCCTAAATATAGGTACATGATGTTTGAGCCTCAGAGTTGGCTTAGAGTCGTGTGATATGCATGGATGAGGATGGTGATGACATTGAGGAAGCATAGGCTCAAATGTAGGAAGTGACGTGTGTATTGTCTAGGATTGGGATGTGTAACTTAGTCGGCCTGAGTGACGCATCGGGATGAGGTTAATAAGAAGAATAAGATGAAGGTGTTAGTGTCTTAACCCTAAGGTGAATCATAAAGTTCACTTTAAGTGGATAAGCACTTGAAGTAGAATGTTGAATTTGGAAGAGGTACCCTTAGGTGGGTCCCCAAAAGAGGACGCATAGTAAGGGACATGTAGAGGCCCGAGATAGAAGGAGAGTGTTCCCATGTGAAGTGTACTTCTATTTCTAGTTTAGTTGCTTATGTACTAGATAGAGAATGATGCTAAGGTTATGTGTATGCATGTAAGTTACCATCTGACACGCACATGAATGGATTGCATGATATGAGAATAGAATGGAATTCAGGTAAGTATTATGTTCATACTCTTCTAGAGTTTTGTAAACGATATGAAATGAAAGTGAAATGTTTCTCTTTATGATGCTTTACATAATGAAATGAAAATATGTTTTATGAAAAGTATGCTAAGTATAAGTGTTTAAAGGTATATGTATGTATGGCCTTCCTTGGCAACCCCTGTTTGTGCACCCAAAGTAATAATTGTATGCATATGAATGGATGATATACTTAGTATCTATTATCTTTATTTTCCATGAAATGAAATGTTGAGGTTTATGCCTTATGCTTTTAAATGATGTTTTAAAAGGATGCCATGAACTGAGTTTCGAAGGATGCCTTGAAAAGATGATGTTTAAGCTTATGCTTTTAAATGATGTTTATGAAATGAATGGACTGATAAATGAAAAGGACTGAAAAGGAAAGAACTCAAAGGAAAGAAATGTTTTAATGTATGAAAATATGTATCGGCCATGATTGAGTGAATGATAGTACCAAAGGACTGGGCAAATTGCAATGACGGGTAAGTAGTACTGGCGGTGCACCTAGTGCTACCCCCTGACTGAAACAGATTCTCAACCTGTGGCCACGAGCGGAATCCAGGTCCAAAGGAAGACTGCTAACCCTCACACATGGCGCGTAACAATGTGTACCAGCCAAAAGAAAGTGATAAGAGAATGTATGTATTCGTTAGTTCTTTAAGAAATGAAGGCACTGGCGAGAGAAATGTTTTATGAAACAAAAACCCCTTTTAATAAAATCTCCACCTAGTGATGTTTTCAAAATGAATGTATGCCTATTGTCTTGTATGTATGTATGTACGTACGAGTGATGAATGCATGACTGAAATCCTATGATAGTATATTTTTTTGGTATGAAATAATGCTTACTGAGTATTCAATTCATTTTAGTGTTTATATATGCCCCTCCCCCCACAGGAGCTAAATGAGCAGAACGCATCAGGACGGACATGGCCCAAGGGGAAGCACACGGAAGTCTAGGCATGAGAGTTTTAAATGTATAAGAGGTCTTTTTATTATAAGTTTGATATTTTCTACTGCAAACCTCTTTTATTCTCAAAACATGTTTTATTTCATAACGTAGAGTCTAGCACCCTGGGTATGGAAGTAAGAAGTTTTAAAAGGATCAATAATTCTCGTATTCTTTTCTTAAAAACTATTTTCTAAAATTCTCACCACAAGGACGGGCGTTACAGGGTATGTCATGTAAAGTGTCAGGACAAGCTAAGTAGTTGGACAGGTTGTATGAAGTGTCATGTTGTATGGGCTTAAGTTGGAGGTTAACATTGGAGTATGGAGCTTATTTATACAAGCGGGCATTAGTAGATTATATGTTGATCTTAGGTGATAAAAGAGGTAGGATACATGTGTAATTTGGTTGGACACTTGTGCCAGACAGATTTACCATATGTAATGGGTAATCTATCTTAAGCATGAGTACATAATGTTTAAGCCTCAAGGTTGCCTTAAAATTGTGTATTATGCATGGTTAAGATTACGGTGAAGTGTTGGTTAGGTTATACATGAAGGAAGGAAGGAATGTATATATTGACTAGGATTGGGTTGTATAATTTGTTTGGTCCATGTTATGCATCAGGATGGATGGTTTGGTAGGAAGAGTATGACGAAGGTGACTATGTATCTTAGCCTTTAAAGTGAATCAAGAAGGTTCACTTTGAAGGATAAGAATGTGAAGTAGGAGGCTCTGTGTTTGATAGGTGACCTCAAGTGGGTCACAAGTTACGACTCTAAGATTGAGGAAACGTGATAAAGGAAAGCATAGAAGATAGACTTGGATGATAAAGTGTGTCTAAGTGAAGGAAATCCTAGTGAAGAGAAGTTTATGTATTTTCTAAGTTTAGTTACTTATGCACTTGAAAAGGAAATGATGTTAAGGTTATGTATGCATCTAGGTTTCCATTTGACATGCACATGAATGGACTACATGAAATGTAAATAACATGGAGTCTGGGTAAATATTATGTTCATACATTTATAGAGTTTTCTAAATGATATGAAATGAAAAAAAATGTTTCTCCTTATGATGCTCATGAAATGAAATAAAATAACGTTTTATGAAAGTACGCCAAGTATAAGTGTTTAAAGGTATATGTATGTATGGTCTTCCTTGGCAGCCCTTATTTAGGCACCCAAAAGTAATAGTTGTACGCATGTGAATGGATGCTATATGTAGTAACTATTGTCTTTATTTTAAATGATGAAATGAAATGTTAAGGTTTATGCTCAATGCTTTTAAATAATATTTAAACTGACGCGATGAAAGTGTATTTTTAACTAACGCTATGAAATGGATTTTAAACGAGACTATGAAACAATTTTAAATGAAGCCATGAACTGATGTTTACGATGATGCTCATGTTTATGCTTTTAAAGGATGTTTTAAATGTTGAGGCTCAAGCTTATACTTTTAAACGATGTTGATGAAATGAATGGACTGGTGAAAGTAATGAAAAGGAAATGAATGTTTTAATGTATGAAAATATGTAACAGTCATGACTGAATGAAGGGTACCAAAGGACTAGGCAGATTGCAATACCGGGTAAAGAGTACTGGTGGTGCACCCAATGCTACCCCTGACTGAAAGGGATTCTCAACCTGTGGCACAGGCAGAATTCAGGTCTAAAAGACCGCTAACTCCAACACACGGGGTGTAATAATGTATATCGGCTAGAGGAAAAGTGAAAAGAATGAATGAATGCATGTATGCTTTAGTTTCTTTATGGAAGGAAAATCCTTATAAAGAAAATCCCACCTTGTAATGTTTTAAATGAAATGAATGCTTATGTAAAGTATGTAGATGAATGTGAATGCATGACTGAAAACCTATGTTAGTATATTTTGACTGTATGAAGTAATACTTACTAAGTATTCAACTCACGTTAGGTTTTATGTATGTCCCTCCCCCTCTCAGGGACAAAGTGAGGAAGAAGCGTCAAGATAGACTTGGCCTAAGAGAAGAGTGACTAAACCCTAGGTGGGCTTTATGTAAGGTATGAAACGATAATTTTGCAAAAGGACTTTTATTTTAATTTAAGGATTTTTGTTGCAAACTCTCTTTTAACTTATAGAGTCGGTTTTTATCTCACACTTAGAACCTTTCATATCATGGGAAGGAAAGGGAAAAAGTTTTGAAAGGGTAAGTAATTCTCGTCTCATTTTCTAAATTCTCACCACAAGGACAGGCGTTACAGGGTGGTATCAAAGCAAAACCCAGGTTATGAAAGATTCTATAAACTTTTCAAAATAAAAGAGAATATTTTTTAAGAAAGAAAATTTTTGAAAAGGCCGAACTGAAAGTGAAGGAAAAACCTAGGTTGAAGTCTTCCCAAGGCATGTCTTGTCCTGCAGTAAGTTTATGAAAAGTCTATGTTTTAATGTTATGATATTTTATGGTATGACATAGTCAATACATGCATGTCAGAATGGCACTTACTAGGAGAAGTATGTTAAGTGCATGAGATAAAGAAAGTAATAGAGAGTGGAGGTAGTTAGAAGAGAAGGAATGAACGATGGAATGCTAGGAACGTATAGAAGTAGTTACATGTTTATGCGAGATGTTGGAGTATAGCCTAAAAAATAGAAGAAATGGAATTAAAGTCAAAATATGAAAAGAGGCAAAATAGAGAATGAGACTTGACAGTTATTATCTGTTACTTTCTGTTACTAGTTTCATTTTTGTATAAGTACATGTAAAGCACTTGTATCAATTCAATTCAGTCCATTCAATACAACATACGATAGTTTTTCAACCTCTACTCTCTATTTTCTAGTTTTCAGTTTTTCTATCTTTCATTTGTCAAGTTCTCAACATGGCATCAGTTGAAAAATTCCACAAATATTTGTTATCTCATCTTTCTTATCTACTAGTACGCTATCTAATTCACATAGAGCTTTTCTTGCTTCAACTTCAAATTGTCCAGAACCTAAATCCTATAAACAAGCTGCTCAATTTCCTGAATGGCAAAAAGCTATGAACAATGAAATTGATGCTTTGTAGTTAAACAAAACTTGGAACCTTGTCACTCTACCTAACAATAAACAGACTATTGGTTGTAAATGGGTATTCGGAATAAAATATAAAGCTAATGGAAGCATATAAAGGCACAAGGCTAGATTAGTGGCAAAGGGCTATAATCAACAAGAGGATTTGGATTTCTTTGATACCTTTTCTCCTATGGCAAAGGTGACTTCTATTAGACTATTACTTGTTGTAGTTGCAATTAAGAACTGGCATCTTCATCAATTGGATGTAAACAACGCATTCTTACATGGTGATTTACAAGAAGTTTACTTGAAGTTAACCCCTGGAATTCCAAATCCAAAAAATAAGGTTTGTCATCTTTTGAAAAGCCATTATGGCCTCAAGCATGCATCTAGAAAATGGTTTGAAAAACTATCCACTACCCTCATTAGCTATGGTTTCACTCAAGGAATCTCTGATTGCTCTCTTTTTATAAAGAAATCCACAACATCCTTCATGGCATTCTGGTATATGTTGATGATGTGTTGCTAGCTAGTGATAACTTACAGGAAATTCAACTCCTAAAAGAGTTTCTGCATGATCAATTCACTATGAAGGATTTAGGGCCACTAAAATATTTCCTTGGCTTGGAAATAGAAAGATCAAAAGTAGGCCTTTCTCTTTGCCAAAGGAATATGCATTGGATATTCTTCAAGATATGGGAACAATTGGTACAAAGCCTGTTGCCTTTCCAATGGAGACCAATTTAAAAATCACAGCTACTGATTCTAATTTGTATGAAGATCCATCAGCCTACAGAAGACTCATTGGGAGACTCCTATACTTAACACTTCAAGACCAGACCTTGCATATTCAGTTCAAGTCCTCAACCAATTCCTTGCTAAGCCTATTGGAAGTCATTATCTAGCAGCAGTTAGAGTGTTAAGGTACTTGAAAGCAACTCCAGGACGAGATTTTTTTTCTCGGGATCCTCAAAATTACAACTCAAGGCATTTTCAGATAGTGATTGGGCAGGGTGAATTGATACAAGGAGAACTGTCACAGGGTTTGCAGTGTTTTTGGGAAACTCATTAATCTCATGGAAGTCCAAAAAGCAAGTAAGTAACTATAAGTCGATCCTCTACTGAAGCAGAGTATCGAGCCCTTGCAGCCACAACATGTGAAGTCCAATGGTTGGTTTATGCACTGCAGGATTTACAAATCACCCATTCTTAGCCAACTTTAATGTATACTGATAGCAAGTTTGCAATGTCCATAGCCTCACATCTAGTTCCGCATGAAAGAACCAAACATATTCAAATTGACTGCATTTAGTTCATGAAAAGCTGTAGCAAAACCTCATCAAATTATTTTACATTCCATCTCAACTACAGTTGGCAGACATCCTTACAAAGCCACTTGGTTCTTTACCTTTTCAGCATACTCTTCGCAAGATGAACATCCTTAATATTCATGTTCTTCTTAAGGGGGGGCGTGTTGGAGTATAGCCTCAAAAATAGAAGATACGGAATTAAAGTCAAAATATGAAAAGGGCAAAATAGAGAATGAGGTTGACAGTTATTATATCTTATTTTCTGTTACTAGTTTCATTTCTGTATAAATACATGTAAAGCACTTGTATCAATTCAATTTATTCCATTCAATACAATATACGATAGTTTTTCATCCTCTTCTCTCTGTTTTCTAGTTTTCAGTGTTTCTATCTTTCATTTTTCAAGTTCTCAACACGAGGAATAGATTAGAAAGAATAGATTAGAAATCATTTTAATTTCAAAAACTTAAACATACCAAACCAAGTTGAAGTGAAAGCCTGCTAGATTTCTTAACATAAGCTAAGTTGGGTTTACCAAAGTTGACGATCCGATCCTATCAAAAGCAAATGGAAGAAAGAACAATTAATTGTAGGTAGCCAATATTTGAAAGTCTGGGATGCCAGCCAGCCATCGTGCATGCCATCATGCCACGCACAAATTTCTATTCCCAAATGGATGTAACTTTGAAACAAAGCTAATTTAGTCGTGAATACCAAAATATCTAGTGGGCGGCCGCGCCTAACCGCCTTAGTTTGCCTGTTGAAGAAGCACCAAAGGTCCCAAAAATGTTTTCATTTTGGTGAAGTGTCAGGCTCCTTTGATCCAACACTATCTTCCAATTCATACCGGCTGGGCAATGATCTGTATTACAAGTAAAACGTTTACAAAACCTTTGTAACTAGACACGTTTACCCAAGACATACGACCCGCTTGTCTTTTACCACAGTAGGTAGTCAAAACCTATGATACTCTCCAACCTTTGTCTTTCCTTCTGGAATCTCCAGTTGTTGAACTTTGAACACGGCAACTCTCCCTTAGAGTATGCTCTCATTCAATCCACCGGATTGAGTCTTTTCGAAAAAATCCTTTTCTCAAGAATTTTCTCTTGCATGATCTCTTGAAGTTCTACCCAGATCTTCAAGCTCTCAAATACTTGTGAATATGTGCAGTTCAAGTGTCATTTAAAACCCTCAGTCGACTCCTCTAAAAATAAGCAATGTTGTGATGGATTTGGAAAAGGACTCTGCTGACAGATCCAGAATCTCAGTCACTATTTACGAACATCTCGGACTAGATTACTTCTTCTAGATTGCATCGAGTTTCAAATCAGCTTCAGTTTCTTCAATAAAGTTTGCATCTTTATCTCTTAGACTCGAAGCACACATAGGACTCTTGTTGATTTTTATCATATAATACAAACAAGATTTGATAAGATCTACAATTCAAATACTTATCCTTATCGGATCACTGCAGTCCTAGAGTCCAGTTAAGATTACATTTATTCCTAACAGCATACGCATCTAATCTTAGCCAAGCATAAATTACATATATATATATATTAGTAGTGCTTCAAATTCATTGATAAAAGTTAATAAAAGAATTAATTCAGGTCATGAACAACACCCAAAAGCTATAAATAAAGAAATGAGGGTCTCCTTTCTATTCGCTCAAGGCCATGATCTCTTTAATTTGTAGGCCATGTACGAAGCAGGCAGACGGGGGTTTCTCCTTAACTTGAGAAGTGTTGAATCAGGCTACAAGTTTTTAGCATCTCCAAACCCATCAATATAATATGAATTTGAGGAATTAATAACATGTGGAAGTGATTTAATTAAATGATTAAACACAATACTAGAAATCATATCAAAAACTAGGGTCTGGAGGCCAACTTTAAGGTTTGGGAAAACTATTTAGGGTTTCAGTTTCAACCAAGATTTTGGGGTTTCAAATGGATTCCAACTATTTAGGGTTTCACTAGGGTTGAAACCTTCTTTGGTTTGACTCAATTTGGATAGTTGGATGGAAAAGGGTTTTGCTTAAGTGGCATGATCTCACACCTTGATTTCCTTCACAATCCACCTCATGGTTCCTCTTGGTGCCAAGTGTCCAATACTATTCACCAAGTGTGGCTAAGATCTTGCCAAGTGTCCAAATAAAATTTCTCTAACCTAATTTGGACATTCCACAATGTGATTCTGAAAACACTGCATTAGGGCTACTATTGAGGTTACTATTCACTCTGGGAAAGTGAAAAATAAATTTTATACTGAAAACTATACATACTAAACGAACTGTGCAATCCATTTATCAAAATTTAAGCCCGAAGTGCCTCGAAATAAATAAAACATGTGTTCAATCAAGCATTTCGTCCAAAACTAAAAATGAAATTATTATGTCATAAAATCTTAAATCATCAACTGAGGCTAATGACACAAACCATATAGCATTTTGATACTTTTAACTATCTCAAATAAATAAATTGCGCTTATGGGCACCATAGTGAGTGGCAACACTGACTTTCCTAACAAACTAGAACCTATGTGATTGGTCGATTCGCGAGGGTCCTAAAGTCTATAGAAATTCCACCATTGAATTTCTAGCGGGCTGTTATAGTTTGAGCTTTTGTAACAGCCTGCCAGAAATTCAATGGACGAATTTCTTTAGGCTTTAGAAATCTTGTGAAAATCTGAAAGCTTTCGTGAATCGACCCAATTGCGTAGGTTTTAGTATATTAGCATAGTCAGTGTTGCCACTTATTATGGTGCCAGAAGAACAATTTTATTTATTTGAGATACCTAGGAGTGTTGGAATGAGATACGGTCTATGTCATTGGTTTCTTTTGAATATTTAGGATTTTTATGGCTCAATAAAACCACTTTCGATTTCCAGAAGAAACACTCTTATTCGAAAATGCGTTTTGATTATTTCGAAGTACTTTAGAGTCAAATTTCGATAAATTATTTGCACCCTAAAGTTTGTATGTATATTTAGGATTTTGCAGTACAAAATTTATTTTCACTTTTTTAGAGTGAATAATAACCTTTATAGTAGCATCAAGTGCAGTGTTTTCAAAATCACAGTGTGAAATGTCTAAATTAGGTTAGAGAAAGTTTTATTTGGACACTTGGAAAGATCTTAGGTACACTAGGTGAATAGTATTGGACACTTGATATCAAGTGGAACCATGAGATGGAAATGTGAAGAAAATCAAGCATTGGGATCATGCCATCTAAGCAAAATGCTATTCCATCTAACCATCCAATTTTTCCAAATCAAATAGGGTTTCAACCCTAAAGAAACACTAAACAGTTAGAATCCAATTAAAACCTCAAAAACTTGGCTGAAACCGAAACCCTAAATGGTTTCCCCAAACCTCAAATTTGCTTCCAAACCGTAAATGGATTCAGTTTCTAGCTTAGTATTTAATTACTTGATTAAATCACTTTCACATGCTATTAGCCACTCAAATTTATGTTATGACATCATTATTCAATCCTTTAAACATTGGAAAATTGATTAGACTATGAAAAATTAGATTTGGGTTTGATAGCAAGCTTTGCCCTCTTTAAACCCCAAATTGAGGCCCAAGGTTGTCCCAAATTGTACTTGATGTGAAAGCTATAGCCACCTCACCACCACCCTTCACAAGGAAGCTTCCTTGGCTGAAAGTCATTCACTATTGCCTACGATTTTTCCCCTTGTTTTGGGTAACACAACCATCACTAAATTTTCATTCACAGCCTCTCATCACCCTTCAATTTCGTAAGAAGGCATCCGAGTCCATTTCCTTTCATTTCATCGATTTCCAATACTTTTCTTGGAGAGAAACCTAAAGGTTCTCTCGGACGGTTTTCTTGAGTCACTTTGCACTCCCTTTTTGAAGCTTTTGTAAATATTTTCTCATGAAGTTACCATCACAAGAGTTTTTACCCTTTTTGAAGTTGTTAAAAGTTGTTATAAGTTTGGAAAGGTCATCCTGAGTGGTAAACTAGACAGTGTATAATATTTTGATGATTTTGACCAAGTTGTTGGCAAGCTCTTGGTCTTATTTTTTTATGGAGTATAGTTAACATGCTTATATGAATTGTTGATGGGGATTTGTTGCATGTTATAAGTTTTTTATGAAAGTTTTACTTAGATCTATGAACTAGAAGGAGTAAAACAATTTCTGTTTTGTGTAAGCTTGAATCTTTTGATGAGAAATCATGCTTCAATGGCTTTGATATTTTTATATGATGATCCTAATTCTTTGATCTACATTTTAGGATGTTAGTTTGAATATCTTTGGTGTTGGTTTTAAAGATATGTCTTTTATGCGTGAAGAGATTCGATTAAGTCACAACTTTGAGGTTTTTGGATAGATATATGTTTTGGTTTAATTTTGGCAATGTGATGATCATGAGTTTAATGCTTGGATCTACTCTAGGACATAATTTTAAACCATGGGATGTTGGTTTGTGATTTTTGTCATGATATGTTTAGGATCAAAGGATTTGATCAAACCCAAACCTTAAGACAATCGGTTTTGAGTATAAGTGTTGAAGCTGAAAGTTTGGTGTTAGATCTTGTGATTTTGCGATGTTTGTTTGATGATTCAAAGCATGTTAGTTCGAGTGTGTTATGAACATATTGGAAGAAATTTTTGAACTTTTGGAGTTCTTGGAGATGTTTTAAAATGGGACAAAACCTTGAGAATCAAGGGTTGTGTTTTTACATACTGCTAGTTGCATACTAGGTTGCATTGTATATTAACTATCATGAATGTGGGTATGTAATCATGTGTTACATGTCTCGACACTTCAAATCTCTGTTCCATCCCAAGCGGGGGTTTGAGGGCGTCACACAAGCCACCATAATTAATATTGAGCAAGTACATGTGGGCTCTCAACAAATTTAGAAGGAAGAATTTAATTTGAGGCGACGGCTTAAATATTATTATTTTTTATTAAATGTCATGAACAAGAGTATGTAACCATATGTTATTTCAACGCTTTAACTATTGGAAAATGAATTATATATATATGGATCACATTTTAATTTTTTTTTTCTATTGATCAACAATCTCTCTCTCGTATGGTTCTCCTAGGCTTGTGCATAAGTATTAGTTACTGTCGGAGAACACGCATGTGGTACACTTATCCTATCAAAAAATGACATGCTTACCAAAATTGGTGGTTTACATAAGTACTATGTCATATATGCACATGTGTCATGGTGATAAGCATGCATGTGTGATTTACGATCGAATTCATTTGCTTAGATGGATATATATGTTGGCTTTCATTTTTGACATATATGCATGGGGACAATGAATTATTTTGTTTGATGTTGCATATATATGAATATTGCAGGTGCTCAATCCGCTAGAATAACTTTCACAAACAACTGTCCCAATACCATCTGGCCGGGAACCCTAACCGCTGATCAGAAACCTCAACTATCAACAACCGGATTTGAGTTAGCATCCAAAGCATCCACATCACTGGATGCCCAAGCTCCTTGGAAAGGCCGGTTTTGGGCACGAACTGGTTGCTCCACAGACGCCTCGGGAAGGTTTTCTTGTGCTACTGCGGATTGTGCCTCCGGCCAGGTTGCATGCAATGGCAATGGTGCTGTCCCGCCGGCGTCTTTGGTAGAAATAAACATAGTAGAGAATGGTGGGCAAGACTTTTACGATGTCAACCTTGTCGACGGCTTCAACCTGCCTGTTTCAGTGAGCACAAAAGGCGGGAGCGGTGAGTGCAAGACCTCGAGTTGCCCGGCCAATGTGAACGCAGTTTTCCCAACAGAGCTGCAACTAAAAGCCGCGGATGGGAGCGTAGTCGCATGCAAGAGCGCATGCATAGCCTTCAAATAGCCACAATATTGCTGCACTGGCGATTTCAATATTCCACAAACATGTCCTCCCACGAACTATTCCATGATCTTCGAGAACCAGTGCCCTCAAGCTTATAGCTACGCTTATGATGATGTGAACAGCACCTTCACTTGCTCCGGTGCACCTAATTACGTTATCACTTTCTGCCCCTGAAGTACTTGATCAGGAGATGAGATCAAGAATTATGCATGCATGCATATTGCATGCGTTCTGAGCTTAATAATTATAATAATAATGGACTGTGTAACAAATAAAAACGAATTACTACATATAGAAAATTCATAAATAAATGGAAAAATTATATAAATTTCTAGTGCTTTTGATCTGTATGCAGCAGCTACGTACTCCATCTTCACATGCAACCATATATTCATTCATGCGAATACAAAATCTCTCTGTTTGTATCGATCAAAATTAACCCATAACACGAGGCCGTTTCTATCATTCTTACATTCGAAGGTTCACATACAACATGACTTGGTGCAACACTGGCTTTCATGGTTTTCCAGATGATAATAAAAAAGGTGAAAGAAATTATGGAAGATTTGGGCATTTTTTTCTATATCTGGGCTTAAAAGATTTGGGTTCGCAAGTTTAACCCAATTAATCAAGTCTTGAAAAGAAGTGGCTGCCTAATTTTTCCTCTGGGATAGCTTAAATTGTCATATGTAGGCCCAAGATTCAGAACCAGATTTTCTAAATTGTGATAACATTAATTTATTAGTGTCTGTATCACCCAAAAAAAAAAAAGCCGTTGAGTTCGCCATAGACAGAATACAATGAGAGGATAATGGTTTGAGCTCGCTACTAGAATTTGAATAAAAAAAAAAAAAAAAAACTGATTTTATTTAAATTAATGAATCACTCTTTTACATAATGAAAAATACATAAACAAAAATATACAGTGGGATTCCTTATTTTATTTAAATTAAAAACTTTAACATGACCAATTATCAAGTTCCATTAAAACAATATTTGTTATAAATTGAAGGAATATGAAATGAAATTGCATCTACAATTTATATTTTATAATTATAAACAACAAGGTGTATAGTATATACATACACATACGTACGCATGCACGTATGCAAGCATGATCATTATACGTATAGATCGATATGACTCCCCCAAAGTCAAATATCTATGGTTTCGCCACTATCTTCCAAGCCAGATGCGTTGAAACCCGTGCCTTGTCTTGGCCTTCTTACTCCTCTTTGACAGTTTTAGCTTGAACCAAAATATTGCTTTTATTTTGTCATTAAGCATTTATTTTTCCAGACTCATGCATATGTTGGCTTTCTGTGTTGGACATGCTGCATGAGGGTAGCACTGCTCAATCTGCTAGAATAACTTTCACAAAGAAAACTGATCAACGTCTATCAACAACAGAGTTTGAGTTAGCATCCAAAGCATCCACCACGCCCGCGTCTTTGGTGAAAATCAACATATATAGTTAGCAGAGAATGGTGTGAAAGAATTTTACGATGCCATTCTTGTAGACGGCTTCAACTTGCCAATTGTTATATTTATTATAGATTGTGATATTAAATATGTGAGTTTATTGAATATGGGTTATTATTTATTTACGTGAATCATTATCTCAAAGATATGCATTGGTTCAGTAGTAATTGTGTGTTGTTTTTAATGAAAGGGTAGGAGTTTAAAACTCTACAAGTGCAATTTGATTTATAATTTTGTGAAGTGTTGGACTTGGACAGACACAATGCTTAGGCCGGTCAAGCCTTGCACGTGGGCCAAAGAGTCACAACATTTGGGTGTTTGCACATGGGCTGAATAAGCATTTTGATAGGGTGCAATGTTTCAAAAATCAATTTAATTTAAAAGACACTTCTTAAGACTTGAACCAATGCCCTCCCTTGAGAAGGGAGGAGCCTGTTGACCACTAGGCAGGGCAGATACCCTTTCATCTTTAAGTGAAACATCATAACCTTTAAACCAATAACTGACAGTTGAAAAGTCACAAGTTATGAGTTATGATATTTCACATGGTGTCACTTCATTCTCTAAAAATAGGGGATGAGACCCACGAATTTATTCATTCTATTCTCTCATATCTTCAGTCACTTACGCAATTTTGTAAAGAAACTCTGAAGGAAAAACTTCAGAATTGTTATCTACTGTTGGTGATTTTGTTGTATCCTAAAGGTGAATTGCTTGTAACCCGGTATCAAACTCTTTCGAGTGGGGGCAATTATCATCTATAAAGGCTGGCATCCCGGAAGGATAAAGATAAAGATAGTGTTCTACACGTCTCAAAATCGCATTTATTTTTTAAATTACTGTATCCACACAATTTTCTTCAACAATTTTAAGGTGATAATCGCAATGAGATCAGAATCTGATATAACGACTTTCAAGATGATGAATCAAGACTTTGTCAAACTAGATAGGTTTGATGGAAGGAATTTTAATCGCCGGAAAGACAAGTTGATGTTCATTCTTACTACATTGAAGATTGCATATGTTTTGGATTCAAACTTGCCAGTACTTCTAGAACCCAAATCTGACGATAATGATCAAATCAAGGTGGAATGCAAGAAGCACGAAGAAGATGAAGTGGTATGCAGAGGACACATTCTAAATACACTTTTTGATCGTCTCTACGACTTCTTTACATCAATCAATTCATCAAAAGATATTTGTGATGCATTGGAATTAAAATATAGAACCGAAAAGCAAGTTACGCATAAATTCTTTATTATAAATATTTTGAATTTATAATGAATGATAATACTTCTTTGTTGGATCAAATCCATGAATTGCAAGTTTTGGTGAATAAACTTTGAGATCTTAATGTTGAAGTTTCTAAACCTTTGCAAGTTGGGGCTATTATTGCCAAACTTCCTCCAAGTTGGAATAATTATATAAAGAAACTTATGCACATAATAGAAGATTTCACTATAGAGCAAATTCAAAAACATTTACGAATTGAAGAGGAAACTCGAATTCGTGATAAGAAACTATTTTCTCAAAATGGCTCTAAAGTGAACTTTGTTGATGAAAAAATAAGTTTCAAGGTAATTTTGGAGGAAACAAGAGAAAATTTAATGACTTTTCTAACAATGGTGACAAGTCCAAGAAAATAAAAACTTGTTATAATTGCGGAAAGAATGGGCACTTTAAGCGTGAATGCAGGTATAAGAAGAAATACAAGAAACAAGATGGCAATCCCAATAGTGCAAATCTGATAAAAAATGAGACTTTGAAAATTGTGACCATGGTCTCTGAAATGCACATTAGTATGATTACAGAGTTAAATATGGCTATAACATTCGAGTCTTCTGATTGGTGGTATGATTCAAACGCTACCGTTCATGGTTGTAATCAGAGATCTCAATTCAAAAATTCAGCAGATGGACATGTAGTACTAATGGAAAATCACAACTCTACAAAAGTTGTGGGAAAAGGAATTGTGGAAATTCAGTTCACTTCTGGGAAGAAACTTATTCTTGTTAATGTTTTTCATGTTCTAGAAATAAAGAAAAATCTTGTATCGACAAATTTGCTTTGTAAGAATGGTGTCAAGACCGTAATCGAGTCTAAAAATGTAATTCTTTCCAAGGGGGAGTGTTTGTTGGAAAATGGTACTCTTGTGATGGAATGTATAAACTAAGTATTAATAAAATAAGTTCTGATTCTGCTTATATTGTTGAGTCTTCTACTTTGTGGCATAATCGTTTAGCACATTTGAATTTTAAATCTTTAAAGTTTATGTCTAAACATAGTTTAATTCCATATAATCATGGACATGATGCTAAATGTGACATTTGCATTTAAGCAAAAATGACAAAGAAACATTTTCCTAAAACAAACAAAAATACACAATTATTAGAACTTGTGCATTCTGATATTTATGAATTAAATGGTATTTTAACTAGAAGAGGCAATAGATATTTTATTACTTTTATTGATGATTTCTCAAGATATACATATGTATATTTAATGAAAAGTAAAGATGAAGCCTTCAATATGTTTAAATCTTATAAGTCTGTTGTTGAAAATCAAAAGGAAAAGAAAATTAAGATTCTTCGCAATGACAGAGGCGGTGAATATTTTCGAACTGTATTTTCTTTGTACTGCGAGGAGAATGACATAATACATCAAACCAGTGCACCCTATACCCCACAACAAAACGGTTTAGCAGAAAGAAAAAATAGGATACGAGTTGATATGGTAAATGCTATGATTTTGAATGCAAAATTGTCTTTTAATTTGTGGGGAGAAGCATTGCTTACAGCATGTTATTTACATAATAGAATACCTTCTATGAAATTCAAAATTTCACCATATGAATTGTAGAAAGGTAAGAAACCAAATCTGGAATACCTAAGGGTATGGGGCTGTTTAGCCTTTTATAGAGTTCTGGACCCAAAAAGAACAAAATTAGGTCCAAGAACAATCAAGAGAGTGTTTTCGTAGGATATGTTGAGAATTTAAAAGTATATAGACTTTTGGATTTTGATTCTAAAGTTACAGTAGAATCAAAGGACGTAGAACTTATTGAAGATAAATTCTATAATGACTCTAAAGTAGTATTAGATCCTACTCAAACGCTAGAATCTAACTTGAGTCAGAAAAGGAATTGTATAATTTCGGACACATTGACTGAACAGTGACGAAGTCAAAGAGTTAGAAAAAAGAAAAGTTTAGATCCAGATTTTGTGTTATCTCATGCTATTGTTTTCCTTTTGGAAGGAAATAGAGATGATATTTTAAATAAGATACTCATTCTATTAAATATAGAAGAAGATCCAAAAATATTTAAAGAAGTTATGACTTCTAGAGATGTTGCATGTTGGTAAGAGGCGATAAATGATGAAATGGACTCAATATTGTCAAACAATACTTGGGTTTTAGTAGACTTGCATCTTGGATCAAAACCTATTGGTTGTAAATGGGTATTTAGAAGAAAATACAATACAAATGGGTCTCTTCAAACTTTTAAGACCAGATTAGTAGCCAAAGGTTTTAAACAAAAAGAGGGTATAGACTATTTTGATACGTATGCCCCAGTGGCTAGATTTACAACCATTAAAGTGCTTATGGCACTAGCTTCAATATATAACTTATATGTACACTAAATGGATATTAAAACTATTTTCCTAAATGGTGAATTGGATGAAGAGGTATACATATAACAACCTGATGGATTTGTTATTCATGGGCAAGAAAAGAAAGTTTGCAAATTAATTAAGTCATTATATGGATTAAAGCAAGCACCAAAACAATGGCATGAGAAATTTGATTCGGTAATTTTATCTCATGGATTTAGGTATAATAATGCTGATAAGTGTATTTATTCTAAATTCACGGATTGTTATGTTGTTATAATATGTCTTTATATGGATAACTTGCTTATATTTGGAACAAATATGGAAGGAATATCTGAAACTAACAAGTATTAATCTTCGAAGTTCAAAATGAAGTATCTTAACGAAGTTGACACTATTTTGGGTGTCGAAGTAAAGAAACATACTAGGGGTTATACTTTATATCAATCTCATTATGTTGAGAAAATGCTTCTTAAATTTCAACACTTAGGAATTAAAGAAGCAAATATCACATACGACTCTTCATTTAAATTAACTGAGAATGTTGGGAGAGCGGTTGCTCAGTTAGAATATGCTACTGTAATTGGCAGTTTAATATATGCAATGCATTGCACTAGGTCAAATATTTCTTTTGCAATATGTAAACTTTCTAGATATACGGGTAATCCTAGTACGGAGCATTAGAAAGCAATTGGTAGAGTCCTTGGGTACCTTAAAAGAACTAATTCGTTAGGACTGTACTATACCAATTTTCCTGCTGTACTAGAAGGATATTGTGATGCTAGTCGGATTACTAGTGCAAGTGATAAAAAGGCTACGTCTGGTTGGGTTTTCACCCTTGGTAGTGGAGCTGTTTCATGGGCTTCAAAGAAACAGACATGTATTTCACATTCTACAATGGAATTTGAATTTGTAGCCTTGGCAGCAGCAGGCAAAGAGGTAGAATGGTTGAGGAATTTGTCATTTGACATAAAGTTGGGGCCACAACCGATATCAATCATTTCTTTGTATTGTGATAGTAAAGCTACTATGTCTAGGGATTATAGTAAGGTCTATAATAGAAAATCTAGATATATTAGCTTAAGACATGAATATGTCAAACAATTAATAAGTAATGGTATTATCACTATTATATATGTGCGGTCAAGTAAAAACTTGGCGGATCCTTTCACAAAGGGACTCTCGAGAGATATGGTGAATAGTATATCTAGTGGAATAGGTTTGAAGCCTTTTTTTTAGAAGTCACCTGTAATAGGAACCCAACCTTACACTATTAATAAATAGTCTAAGGTTTAATGGATAATAACAAGTTACAGTTATGTGGCTGAAATAACACTAAAATTAATTTAATATGAAAAACCCTTCCAGGATGGTCAGTGCTGGCTGTTACGCTAAATATAGGATGGGTATTATAATCTTAATGAAGTTCAATAGTTGTATAAGTCTCTGAAGTAACAGAGACATAAAAAGGAACTTTACCTATGTGAACATAAGAGGTGGGGACAACTTCTAGCAAAAGTTTAAGGTTTACTTTTGTAAATGTTCGTGAATGTCAGAATGGAGCATGTGGATTAGTGCAAATAATTGGTGAGTTATCTCGCTAAAATTGGATAGAATTGTGCGTGTGGTATTTCCGTTCTTAGCGTATAAAGTCTTGGTTTAAGCCTAGGCCACCATTGATTTTGTTAAGAATTTGAAATACTTACACTAATCGAAGGTTTAAGTCGAGAGATACCTTCTTGTATGCATGAGGATATCGGTATTTGACTGAAAATTTAATATCGCAATCTAAGTGGGGGATTGTTATATTTATTATAGATTGTGATATTAAATATGTGAGTTTATTGAGTATAGGTTATTATTTATCTACGTGAACCATTATCTCAAAGAGATGCATTAGTTCAGTGGTAATGGTGTGTTGTTTTAAATGAAAGGATAGGAGTTCGAAACTCGACAAGTGCAATTTGATTTATAATTTTGTAAAGTGTTGGACTTGGACATACACAATGCTTGGGTCGGCCAAGCCTTGCACGTGGGCCAAAGAGTCACAACATTTGGGTGTTTGCACATGAGCCGAATAAGTACTTTGATAGGGTGCAATGTTTCAAAAATCAATAACCAATGCCCTCCCTTCTCAAGGGAGGTGCCTGTTGACCACTAGGTTAGGCACATACCCTTTGGTCTTTAAGTGAAACATTATAACATTTAAAACAGTAACTGCCAGTTGAAAAGTCACAAGTTAAGAGTTGTGATCTTTCACATGGTGTCACTTCATTCTCTATAAATAGAGGATGAGACCCACGAATTTATTCATTCTATTCTCCCATATCTTCAGTCACGAGAAACTCTGAAGGAAAAATTTCAGAATTGCTATCTGCAATTGGTTACTTTGTTGTATCTTGGAGGTGAATTGCTTGTAACCTGGTAGCAAACTCTTTCAAGTGGGGGTAATTATCACCTTAAAGATAGTGTTCTACACGACTTAAAGTCGCATTTATGTTTTAGATTACTGTATCTGCACAATTTTCTTCAACAATGCCAATTTCGGTGGCCACAGAAGACGTACATGACCGATGAATGCTAGACCTCGAGTTGCCCGACATGAACACAACTTGCCCGATAGAGCTGCAATTAAAAGTAGTGGAAGGGAGAGTGATTTGTTACAGATCAAGTCTGGTGTCTGACCTAGGCTTCGAGTTAGAGATGTAATTTTGATTGAGATTGGTTGCGGATCGTTGATGGGAGGAATGGTGGTGATCAGAGCAATAGGCAAGTAGCATCTTGCTGACGTGGAGGGACTCTTCTAGAAGACTTTATTTTTATAGTGTTATTTCATAGAGTTTGTTTCAGATACCCTTTATAAGGGAACAATAGCTACTGATGATTTTAATCCAGAACTCTATTTCTTTCTTTCATTCTTTCTTTCTTTGGAGGCCCCTCACACTCAAAGTGACACTTGTCTTTTCTTTCCCTAATTTGACTATTATAAATTGATATCCAGAGACATCAATCCTTCAATTACAACAATGGTTGAAGGTACACGATCCAACCAATCCTTCGATTACAACAATGGTTGAAGGTACACGATCCAACCAATTACAAAAGATGGATTAAATTCTTTAAAGAAATCAACTGAGTCCCAATTTAAAACTATAGAAACAGAGATTTTGGCTTTAAAACACCAATCTGAATTTGTCACCCATCGATTTTGACTTTTACCTTGGAGCTACAAAAGAAGAGTAGTTATCAGCATTAGGGAGAAACCTCATCAGGCACACTATCTCATTTATTGAGGTTGATTAAGAGCTTTAATTAGGCTCAATAACTAAGTTAAATCTCATTTATTATTTATTGAACGTGTTAGATTCATTTTAAAATTTAAAGATAGGCCATTATAAATTTAATTTAATTTAAAATCATCACTGATTGAAATCTACTACGCGGTCTCAGTCACTGCCAATTCTACATTGAATGAACTACTAGATTATGTTTTTAAATTCAAACTCTCTTCTTGAATGATCGTGACCAAGTCCAACTCGAACTCGAACTCCTTAGCACCCTCTCCCAAATCTCTCTATAAATATCTCTCTTCCGTGTGTTATTTAGAAAAAACCATAAATTTCTGTAAGTGCAGCGGCCGAACCCAAGATACCTAGTCCAATACCATGCGTGTCCCACGTTCACCACAGCAATTATAGCCAACTAACTAATTCCTCTCATAACATCCATCACATTTTCTCTCTCATTCTAGTTCACATGATCGATTCCATGCTAAAAAAATTGGGTTAACGCTGCGAGATAAGTAGTTTGATCATAAATTAAGATTATCATATGTTAGCTAGTTATATATATATTATTATTTAAGCCAGTTCTTTGGAAGCTAGCGTTTATGTACCACGCATGTCATAATATTTGCAAGCACGTCATTCATCATGTTTTATTCTGCATATTATAGTTATGTATGTATTATGCATCTCATAGATTTCACGTTGCATAAGACACATAAGTTTTCATAAGATCAAATATAAGATAAGGTCAAAACAGTTAATTAGATAATCATTCAGATACATGGTACCAATGCGATTTATGAGTGGATGTCAAGCCATGGATATAAGCGTGGTCCACCATAGTATGCTAGAATACTATTAGCAGCTCCCCCTCACAGCCGCAGGATGTGGGGCTGGTGTACAACTTTGCATGCAGGGTTAAATGTGTGGGCCAGTAAAATAAATATAATAAGTTAGATAATTTAAGACAAGTCATGCACGACATAAGTATACGTATGAATGCTCATGATTCTTAGTTCTCAGCATGAAATATTTTATTAAAATCTTATGTTAATTATGTTTACGTTGTGATTGATTTCTTACTGAGTCATCAACTCATTTTAGTTTGTTTTATGTTTTTAAACCACTCTTGGTCAAAATGAGCGTAGAGCTACAGGACGGAACTTAGTTTAGGGAGGCATGATAGTAGCCTAGACCATGTACAGAGATTTTAAGTTATGAATTTTTATGGCACGAACTTTAAAAAATTTTGATAAATGCTTCCGCGCACTTTTTTTAATGATTTCAATATTTTAATGAAAAAATATTTTATTTATAGAATCTTTGTACCTAGCGATTCTTTTAGAATAAAAGAAAATATTTTTAAGTCAAGGTTCAGCAGTAGCACTCCAGTTCCCAGGAAATTTCTAAAAGTGATTTTATTCTTAAACTTGGGAAGTGGGGTGTTACAAATTCTCTCAAACCTAGTGAGAATGATGCAAACCCAAATTGATATGGGATATCTAGGTCAAGATTCTACGTTGATTGCATTGAAATACTACCTTACAAAAATGAATATGTACAAGTATGGAAAGAAAAACTTAATATCTTCCTTAGACTAAGGGCAATAACTAGTCCTTTTTTTTTAAAAAAAAAAAAAAGTGCTTTAAAAATATTTTTTAAAGTTTAAACAATTTCTTTTTAAAAAAAGTATTAATAAATCTAGCTATTTAAATCCGAATTAAATCCAGTTACAATTTGGATATTCGGATTAATAGTCAAAAAAGGGAAAAAAAATCTGGTTGTCCTTCTGGATTATTTCCGGATTCATCCAGAAAGTTAACCGCTCGATTTTTAGAATCCGGCTCCGGTTATGGCCGGATATCCGAATCCGGATCTGGTTGTACACCTCTAATATCTATATATGACTGATGATTCTGAGATAACCAATAAGAGGTCAAATATTCATGTATGCAGTATCGGACAAAGAATATGACAAATTAATTGGACCAATCGAAGGGTGAATTATCCATCTCATTATTTATTTTTTAAACTGCATTGAAAATTGAACTACTAAAACACATAAAAATTAAACGTACATTTAAAAAACGTGTAGAAAGAACCAAATGGCTACGTACAGAGAAGATCACAAAGTACATTTATTTTATACAATATTAATTTTGTCGATATAAACAGCATGCATGAGCCAAAATTCATAAGTTTCACTAAAGTAAACTCTACCATTCCATATCTCATCAATTTAAATTATATTTCACACAAAATTATCACACACTACTACTAACACCATTAGTTTTCTATGTAAAATAAAAGTCGTTTTTGTGAGGGGGTGTTATTCCCTAGGCCAGATCAAGAGAAGGAACCAGTGTCCCTGGGCCAAACCAAGAGAAGGGCCCGGGCTCGATCCCAGATATGAGGTATGGGCTGGGCCGAGCATACTCAAGAGGCCCAAATAGAAGGGATGGCTAGACAGGAAACAATGACAAACATATGGCAGGAGGGACAGTCTGACACCCCACTGGCCTACAGACAGAGACATTCCCTGACCCTAAACATCAGCGCCCAGACATGACAAGAAGGTAGGAATGCCTGGCTGGGACCATACCGCATTAATGAGACGAGAAGAGTTATGAAGGGGAAGTACGCCGCATTCAGTGCGACCTGGTCTACGAAATATATGGACTGATGAAATTCGGTCCGGTCTCATGGTCTACAAATTTTGGACCGGACCGAAATCCTATATATATTTTTAAAAATATTCTTAATAATTCAATATATTATTTTCATATAGTAATTATATAAATTAATGATGTAATTTTAATCAAATTTATTATCCTTGACCATATAAAATATAAAATAATATATGCTATCAATTAATAATAAATCATAAATTATGTGATAATTTATGTATGCTAATAGTTAATACATCATATATTCATAGATATTCTACTATTTACACTTAATTAAAAAAATTAGGTAATTTTTTTTAAATGCTTAAATTGCAAGCAAACATGAATAGTTTATATACAATGAAATTATTTGATATTCATTGACAATATATAAAATGTATAGCATTATTAATAATTATATATACTAAAGAGTAGTGGTGAAAACCAAAGCTATCAGTGCGGTTTTGGTCCAAAACCGAAACCACACCCACACCTTAAAATGGTGTAAAATCTCGACCTAAATTGGTCGGTAAAGGGGGAGAAAATCGTCGACATCAGTCTCAGCGTAACTCCGGTCGGTTTGTCGGCGTCTTTGGTGGCGACGGAGGTGGCTGCGATTAGAGAGAGATGACACCGCGAGTTGCAAGGTGCAATTTGAGAGAGAGAGAGAGAGAGAGAGAGAGAGAGATGGCAAGTCGCAACAGAGGTGGAGACGACTACATGCGTCGTGAGACACTAAGAGAGAGATGGTTGCAGCGCAGAGAGAGAGAGAGAGAGATTGAGAGAAAGGAGGGGGGCGGCACTGTGAGTGTGAACTGTGAAGTGAAATAAAAAAGGAGAAAAAAGAAACAAGGAAGAAGAAGGGTGTGTGCATGTGTTTAAACCCTACAGTGAAACGGCTCCGTTTGGCTTAATTTCCTTTATATTTTTTTAACATTAAGTCCCAAAACGACGTTGTTTCACTCACTTAAGTGAAATGATGTCATTTTATATATGTATAATTTTTTAAAAAATCAACATTTAAAGTATCGGTCGGTTTAGCGGTCAAGTCCAGGCTCAAACCGGGACTGAACCACTGGACATCAGTTTTGACCAAATTCAACCGTCGTCCGACCGTTTGTACACCAGTTTCGAGCTCCGGTGGCAAGTCTGAGTCAGTCCCGGTCCTTTTTTCGATTTTTTGTACAGCTCTACTAAAGAGTAAAGTCTAAGTTAGTAAGTAACAAATATCAACATCATAAATATAATTATAATAAAATAATTTTTTAATGAGTTAGTTACATAATCCATATTAATAATTCACTTAACTTCAATTTAGTAATTTAAATAATTTTTTATTAATTTTTTTAAAAAATGAAAAAATATAAAATGATTAGGTCGAACCGAACGAACCGACTGGACTGGATCAGGCTGATAGCTACCGGTTCGGTCCCTATCAATGTTTGGTCTGATCCAGTCTGAAAAAAAAAAAGGACCAAAAATTACCAAACCGGACCAATTTACACTCTTATATGTATGTGTCTTATTCTCTCTCTCATACACTCTAGCTTGTGGGTGCCTTGGTTTATAGTTTGCAAGACTTAAAATTGATGATGATATTGGTTTAACAGGAACATAATTGTGATGCCACTTTGGTTTCGGAAAATCATATTCCATTGTTAAGAGTCCTTGAAAATCTGTGTTTCAAAAATTGATAATGATCCTACATATATCAACTATCTTTATCGGTAATTAGAAATTGAAGAGAATAAGGTTGACCGATGTGGAATCTTTTGGTGCCACGTAGCTTACTAAAAAAATTTAAAAATATATATTCAAAATAAAATTAAGCACCAAAATCTAAAAAGAGGAAGACTAAAATCCTATATTCCCTAAAATCCTATATTCCCTCTATCATTTTATGTTTGTGTTTTTAATTTTTCTAATAAGTCAAGGAGAAAAAGTGAAAAATATAAATTAGTAGGGATGCAACCGGTCCGGTTTTGGACAAATTTTGGGACCAAATCGGTATACACCGGTTTTATATTTTCCAGAACCGATATCGCACCAGTTACCCTCCTAAACCAGTACTTTCGGTTTTACTAGTTCCGATCCGGTTCGGTCCGGTTTTCTAGTTTTAGTATTAGTATTACTAACGTATTTATCAAAATAAATATGTTAAGAATTTATTAAGTCATAAAATGTAAGTAGTATATACACATTTTATATTTAAAACATATGATTAAACAAATGTTGATATTTAAGATTTAAAGTTTATGTTCTATATTATAATATAACATTATTTCATATATAATTATATATATTATAAAAATTATATATAATATAAAAAATATTATATATAATATTAAAAATTAATTAAAATATATATATACATACAAACCGGTCCTGTCCTCTTGTAACTATTTAATTGCGCATATGGGAGCTATACGTCAGTATCTATTCCTTCACTGACTTTACACATAACCATTTTTTTTTATGTAAGACCCATCAGCTTCAACCCCGGTCATAAGTTTTAAAAATAGTGAATATTATAAAAATAAATATATTATATTTAATTAATGAAACATCTTATATTATGCTCGGGGATTGGACTAGTTTCGCATAAATCAGAGATTAGAGGTTCCAAATATTTACAGGGCAGGTGCATGGGCAGGTGCATGAAAGAGTACTGCATGTTTATGTAAAGGAGGGACAGGGGAGCTCATGTGGGGACTCGGACGACCCACATACACGGTTTCTGAACAACCATTACTATCAATAGTACATCCCCACTTTTCACCTTTCTTTGACCCACTTCTTTATAATTGCACCTCTCTCGTGAGCATTAGAAGACGACTTCTTCCATGGCCTTACAAGGAGCTGAGTATTCATAATACATATTTGAGTATTCATCGATAATTAATCAGCTGAGTATTCATAATATTCAACTCATCTCAAATTACTGAATATTCATAATATTCATAAACCATCATGGGTATTCATCGATATGCATGCATAATACATATTTGTCATAATGTCTCTGTAATTGTATTGATTTCTAAATTCATCATCCAACATCAGCCTCATATAGTACTAACCCTCTATATTTTGTGTTTATATTAATGTTTTATACCAACATGCTTTATGATTTATTAGAAATTGAAATTGTTAAGAGTTCGGTTAATACCCAACTAAAGGGAAGAGAATCATGGGTAATAGATGTTGAACGGCCACACTAGTTTGAGGAGATAAGTGGAATTGTATTGTATCCTGTTATGTTATTTTAAAAACACGGTATGTCTAAGTGTTTTATTTATGATGCTGAGATAACTTGTAACAGCTCAAATCAGGTATGTCAAGAAAATAAGGTGGAATTGGTTAATGATTTTTGGATTAGAATGAGATCCGGATATCATGTATGGTTGGGGTATGCTGATGTAGCATCTTTTGGGCTAAAGGTTTTGGACAATTTGCGAGTTCGATTTTATCCTAATGATAATCCAGGGAGGGGTACTGTTTTAAGCCAATGTGGTATACAAGCGTGGAAAAAGACCAAGTAAAAAACAGAAAAATGAATTATTTGTACGTTTAAAAGAGTTGAATCTTAAGAACATTCCACTACTGCCATGTCATCTATCTCTCTCTCTCTTTTTGTCTCTCTATATGGTTATTTATACAGTTAAACAATTTGGAGTTAGCCTTCAACCTTGCTAAAAGTGGAGAATCTTCCTATTACCAATTAGCTTGTAAGCTTTTCACTTTGTTCGTATACTTATAACTATTGGTTTGTTTCTTGGACTATGAATTTAAGTGTTGTGCTGCCTTGGAAATTTTCTTATTACAACAAGTATATGCTAAAAAGGCTCATTGGCACCTATTTAATATCTCATTTTCAGTCTAGATAGATCAAAACATAGACAAAATACTTCAAAATTATGAGTGAGATCCATGATATTAGAGGAAGTTTGAGAATAGGGATGCATTTTTCTTGGGTTCATATCTTCTAAAATCAACATTATTACTCCATATTAAAAGGCAGCGTTGTTCTCATTGATTGATATGCATAACGCATATTTCTCATAATGTCTTTGTATTTTGTGTTGTTTTCTACATAAATACACCTAGACTCCATTAAACACTCCGTATGGTATATATGATGGACAGTCAGTGTGACGCCCCGACTCCCACGTACAAAAATAAGGAAATCGTGACGTCAGGATGATGACAACACGTCACGCATCCCAACGAAATGTGCTCAAGTGTGTGCAACATGCAAGAGTGCACAATAAAAATCACAGCGGATAATATAAATAAGTCATCTAAGTACCAGAAATTTAAATACAAATATTCAAAACAAATTACCTTTAAAGAGTTATACAGTCATCCTAAATATATTACAAATGTAACACATAAATTGATAAAAAATGAAACTCGATAAACAGGAGCAATCCCATATCACTCCACCAACGGAGCCAAGCTAAGGCTCGTCATCCTCATCTGCATCAAAATCTGCGATATCATAAAATGGTACCGCAGGTAAGTATAAACCAAACAACTACGAGATAAAAACATATTAATACAACCAACATGCATTCATACGACAAAATCCATTTAGCCATAAAATACCATTTTTCCCAAAAATGATTATTTCCAACACACGCCAAAATCTCATTTTGGCCCAAAAACATAGTCTGTCATTTTCCTAGAAAATGATTCACACAAAACAAACCAGTTATCAGACACTGTAGGCGGAAATAGCAGGCGGGACTCTACCACCATCTCTGCTTACCACCATCCCTACCGCGTGCACCGTAGGCGGGAATCACAGGCGGGGCACAACCACCATCCCTGCTTACCACCATCCCTACCGCGTGCACCGTAGGCAGGAATCACAGGCGGGACACAACCACCATCCCTGCTTACCACCATCCCTACCGCATGCACCGTAGGCGGGAATCACAGGCGGGACTCTACCACCATCCCTGCTTACCACCATCCCTACAGTCTCTTTTCCTTTTTCTCAAACCAGTCAATCCAGTTGTTTCAAACACACTCAAATCATTTCACATGAAAATCTAATTTTCAGATAAACACATGAACATGTATGCAATCATGTGAAAACTTAGTTTTCATTAACAAACATGAACATGCGTGCAAATATGTCATATACATAAAACAACACCACAACAACCAACAATTCACAATACCAACCAAACACACAACTCCATACATAATCCATCCGACCCCCGAACTCTTCGGACTCAGTCCGGCATGTTCAACCAGATCACAATAATATGGGTTAGTGCAAAAATACATTTAAATCACGATAGTTATTTGGAAAAATACTTACAGTGCTATATAATAATTTCCGGAGAACCACGGAGTTGCAAAAGGTAGCGGCTCAGCAACAAAATAGTGTAAAATACACTGTGCCCGTGGGTCTCAAAAACCCACTTTTCAACGGAGATAAACTAAGACCCGAAATTGATAGGGTAGGGCTTAGAGAGGTCGGTGAAGCCAATGGTGGTGGTGGTTTGCCGTGGGTGGCGGCGCAAATGGTGGTTTTAAGGCCAAAAAGTCTGAAACGAAGATGGGCTTGGTTGTGCTTCACCGATGACGGATCGGAGCCGAGGTTGGGTCCATTGGGTTGCCAAGAGGTCGGGGATGAAGTGGTGAAGAGATGATAGCCGAAGGTGGCGCGACGGCGGCGCAAGAAGGAAGAGAAGGCCGCGGCTGGGTGTTGCGCGTGGAAACTATCGGCGGCGAGATAGGGGCTGGGATTTGGGAGGTGAGGTCGCCGGCCGATGGGGAGGTGAACGGAATGGGCGGTGTCGGTCACGGGCGGCTCACGGCGGCGGGTTGGGTGGAGGAGAAATCGAACGGGAGAGAGGGAGGGGGTGCGTCGCGCGGGAGAAAGAAGAGCAGAGGAAGAAAAAGAAAAGGGGAAGAAAGAAAAGAAAGGGAAAAGAAAAAGAGAAAAAGAAAAATGGGGAAAAGAAATGAGGTCCAATCCTCACTTCTTGGGTCACAAAAATGATCCAACGAAAATGATTTTAAAACAGCAAATCAATTAAAATAAATTAAACGTAATGATACAATGAAAATAAAATAATTAAATCTCACAATCAATTAATTTAAAAGAAAAATAATTTAAATGTACAACAATAAATAAATATTAAGAAAACATAACAATTTAATTTTTATAATTTAAAGATCATAAAATAACCCATTTAAAATATCAGATAATTATAAAATAAGAGAATAAATTTTTAAATTATTAAAAATAATCCTTCAATAAAAATATACTAAAATATGGAGTGTTACAATCAGAACAAGGGCTTCTTATGTCTTTTTGAGAAAGTTCTTTTTCAATACCTGAACTTGTTTATATATTCTTTAAGCTCAAACGTAGCATGTTTGACAAGCCAACTTGCACCCATTTACACGAATTTGAACTAAAGTCCTTCCGCGTAAAACAATTATCGATACCGAATAGCAACTAAGTCCCGTTTGGATGTTGAGTTAAATTTAGATAAGTTAAATTTTTAAAAATAGTAATGAATTAAAATAATAGAATGAGTTTTATAAGATCGGATGTTAAGTTGAGATAGTGAAGTGAGTTTAATGGGGCTTACATAAGATGAGTTTATATGTTTGGACATTAAAATGAGTAGATGTATTTATAAGAAGTTGAAAAAGATTATGAGTTACATGTATAAAGAGGTGTTGAGTTGAAAAACATTATGATCTCACTTGTAAAGAGATTTTAAATTTAGTGATATTTATTGATTTGTGAATTATATATTTAGATGTTAGGATAGGTTGAAAACAGAACTCAATTGAACTCATTTGAGTAGTAAGGTGATTTTAAATATTCTGTAAATAGTAATAAAAAAGTAATTATAAAATATTAAATAATAAGAAATAATATTAAAAAGTATATAAAATAATAATAATAATAATAAAATACTGAACAGTATACTCTATTATCCCAACCAGTCTTTAGTCACGATTATATAAGAGTATTTATAATGGTTTGCTGTAAACAACCTAAAAGGAAAGGATAAATACATTTAAAAAACTGATATTGATTGCTCGGTTTGGAACTCATTATGGGATGTTTTCCTACAAGTGGTCAGCTTTTTTTTTTGCTTGCTTTTTTTTTTTTTTTTGGGGAATGGGCCAGAGGTCAGCTCTTTGATTGCCGTAATGGAGTGATTTGTTGCGGTGATAGTGCGATTGGTGACTTGCCCTGTTTTTTCTTTCACACTGGTCGTCAATTGTATATTTAATATTGAGAAATTTTATTTATAATTTTTATTTAGAGATTGTATATATAAATTTTTTATTAAATAAGAAAAAATATCATTTTAAAATAGATATTTTTATAATTTAAAAAAAAATTTAAAAATAAAATTATTTAGATTTATATTGCAATTCTAAATGAAGACCATGTGTAGCGTGCTCTTTAACAATGGACGTACCTACTACCTACTGAAGATATTACATGGAAAGAGAGGTGTTGCGTCGGTGGAGACCGTCTCATTTCTTACTTTCTTGGTTTTTAATGTTACTTTACAGCCCACTAAACTTGACTAAACTTGAATTACTTGAGAAGAGAGGTGATAAATTCAATGCTAATTCGTGGAGTTATGATTAGGAAAATTTTAAATTTATAAAAGTTATGTATTTTTTATTAAATTTTAAAAATAATTTTAATGAAATCGATCTCAATACTCTAACAATTAGATGGAATGCAGTTTGTGGTTTTCAATGTCTGACACTGGGTGTGTCCCATGCCATCGTCATTGCAATTTGGCTACCCCTTGGGCAGGTTCGTGAGAAGATTAGCTTTTCCCTGCGGAAAGAAGAGTGCTTTTCACAGGCTTTTGGTTTGAAGTGACTGGGGGGCAGCAGTATCGCCCATGCCAACACTTATAATTTGTTTTGAATTTTCTACAACTGTAATGAATTTTTGGATTTTCTATATCTGTAATGAATCTTGAAACAGGTAACGTAGGCGTTTACTCACCTTTCTATAGACATAAAACCATAGGGCAGTGCTCTATCGATCAACGAAAACATAAGTCCATTCACATAAACTAATGGTACGAAAAAGAAAGAAATATTCATCTTGTCAAAAATATTATAATGGCTAATATGTGAGAATTTTCAGAGACTCCAAACTCAAATATCATGCGAAGGTTTCTACTTTAGAAAACAATTTGAAAATTTTAGTTCTGATTAAATTCCTTCATTGAGAAATAATTAGTTTAGCAAGTTGAAAGATTTGTCATTTTAGAACATTAGTATTGGACTCCTCAAATTTAATGAAAATACATATTTTTTATAAATGTAAAACTTTTTTATTCATAATCATACGTAAGATTAGCTATTAATTTTATCAAAATAATAATATAATATTATTTTTTTAATAATAAATTTTTTTATTTTTTCTTTCATATCTTATAATTTCACTAGTTATATATTAAATAATAATTTAATTTAATATTTAAAGTATTAATTTTTAATTAATTTTTTTCCCAATCTAATAATCTAGAGGCATTGAAATTTTTAGTTTTAAAAAAAGAAACATGAATTAAATCATAAGGAAACAGCTCTTTGGGCAGTATATGTGCTTTCATAAGGAAATGATCATAGCATATTAATTAGCATTAGAGTCATAGGTGTTTCGTTGAAAGTTGGTAGGTAAATTCATCATTAATTTCTTGTCCTTTTGTTTGAATTAGTAGAGGACGACCATACCGTCATGGCATCAATTGTTTCCATTGTTAAGAGTCCTTGAAACTCTGTGTTTCGAAAATTGATGATGATCCTACATATATCAACTACCTTTTATCGGTTATTAGAAATGGAAGAAAATAAAGTTGAACTGGTTAATGATTTTTGGATCAGAAGGGGAGTGAGGTATCATGTATGGGTGGGCCGGGTACACTTATAACGTGGTTTATTAAAAAAATATAAAAATATATATTTCAAATAAAATTACTCCCGAAAATCCAAAAAGAAAAAGATTACATCTTATATTCTCTCATCATTTTATGTTTGTATTTTTAATTTTTTTAATAAGTCAAGGAGAAAAAATGAATGGTATAAATTAGTAGCAGTGTAACTGATCCGGTTTAGTCTAGTTTTGGACAAATTTTGGGTCTGAACTCGTATACACCGGTTTTGCATTTTTCAGAATCGATATCGCACCAGTTACCCTCCTAAACCGGTACTTCCAATTTTATTAGTTCCGGTCCAGTTCGATTTTTCAGTTTTAGTATTATTATTACTAATGTATTTCTCAAACTGAATATGTTAAGAATTTATTAAGTCATAAAATATAATAATATATAAAAACTTTATATTTAAAATATATGATCAAATAAATATTGATATTTAATATTTAAACTTTATGTTATAGAAATTAATATAACATTATTTCATATATAATTATATATTTTATAAAAATTATATATAATATAAAAATTGTTATATATAATATTAAAAATTAATCAAAAATATATATATACATATACATATGAACCGTCTGGTCTGGTGCTGAAAAATGTAAAATCGAAAGTAGACTGATTTTGACCGGTTTTTAAAATGAATGAACGGGTCTCGGTCCAAACTAGTCCATCCGAACCGATTCTCCGGTTTATTTTTATAGTCTTATAAATTAGGGATATATCACACCAAGAAAAATTGTTTATTTACGAAAAATTGGCAACCACTTATCAGTCCAAATTCTAACAGAATTTCCATTCCCAATCCTCCAAATAGCTCCTTCTTGAAGTAGAGGTCTAGCCACTAGTAAGCTTCTCCATAAGAAAGAAGGACTGCTACCTAACTTAGCATTAAAGAAATCT
Source organism: Juglans nigra (assembly GCA_002916485.2). Taxonomy (NCBI): domain Eukaryota; kingdom Viridiplantae; phylum Streptophyta; class Magnoliopsida; order Fagales; family Juglandaceae; genus Juglans; species Juglans nigra. The sequence continues at coordinate 23,872,330 of CM036140.1, forward strand.
GAATGTGGAAAATACTTAAGTTGTAGCACCTGGGCAGCTAGTGAGTTTGGGTTTTGCAATAACCTTCAACCTTGCTTTGCTAACAAAGCAATATTAAAGTTTTCAAAGTCTCTAAAACCCAAACCTCCTGCAATTTTTTATTTTCCCATCTGATTCCAACTAATCCAGCTTATTTTCATTTCTTGATTGATTTGTCCCCACCAATACCCTTTAATCAATATGTTGAGTTCATGCAGCAGGCCTTAGGAAGCTTAAAAAACCCTATTGAATAAGTTGGAATGGCTTGTATGATAGATTTAAGAAGAATTTCTTTACCTGCTTTAGAAAGAAATCTCCATTTCCAATTGTTCAGTTTTCCTCTCACCTTGTCTAGAATAGAAGAAAAAGCCTTTCCTCTTGATTTTTCTAGCAAAACAGGTAATCCTAGATAACTTTCATAAGAAGTTAGTGATCTCATACCTACAATACTAAGAATGATGTCTATAGTTGCTGGTCTTGTGTTGGTGCTAAAAAATAAGGAAGACTTCTCTTTATTTAATCTCTGCCCTGATGAAAGCTCATATTGTCCAATCAAACCTTGCAGTCTGCTCCATTCAATGGATGAGGCTTGACAAAATAAAATACTATCATCTGTAAAAAACAAATGATTGATAGATAACTGTCCCTTTGCCAATGAAAAACCAGATATGAGGTTCATTCTTTTTGCTCTATTGAGAATCTGTGTGAGAGCTTCAGAACATAAAATAAAGAGATAGGGTGATAGGGGATCACCCTGTCTTATTCCTCTCGAAGGCTTGAAAGTAGGCTGTGGACTTCCATTAATTAAAAGAGAATAGGAAACTGATTTAACATAGTTGAGTATGAGCTCTATCCATGTGTTTGTAAAACCCAATTTTTCCATCACTGCTGCTATAAAGCTCCATTCTAACCTGTCATAAGCTTTACTCATGTCTAATTTTAAAGCCATATAACCCTTTCCCTTTTACTCTACTGTTCATTGAGTGTAACACTTCAAAGGCCACAATAACATTGTCTAGAATCTGTCTTCCAGCCATGCAATGATTTCTAGTAGGACTTTTTTCAACCTGTTAGCAAGAACCTTGGCCATGATCTTGTAGATTACATTACATAAACTGATTGGTCTAAATTCTGAGACCTGTGTTGGACATTTCTTCTTTGGTATTAGGACAATAAATGTGTCATTGATGTTGCTATCCCAGTTGTTTGTATTTAATGCTAAGATCACTGCCTCACAAAGCTCTTTGCCTACTATATCCCAATGCTGTTGATAGAAGCCTATAGAAAATCCATCAGGACCTGGAGAACTCATGGGATTCATGCCAAATACAGCTTCTTGTACCTCTGTGGAGGTAAAATCTGCCATCAACTTTTTGTTCATTTCCTCAGTAACCTTTGGCTGCATAGGGTCTAAGCATTCATTTATACCAGTTGGGTTGGAAGTCGAGAACAAAGATGTATAATACCTCTGAAAAACCTGTTGCATTCCTTGTGAAGTATTATGAGTCTTGCCATCATCATCCGGTATGCAACTGATATGATTTATTTTCCTTCGCTGTGTTGCACAATTGTGAAACAATCTGGTATTCCTATCTCCATGTCTAAGCCAGCTCTCCTTTGCTCTTTGTTTCCATCTCAGATTTTCTTCTTCTAAAAGTAGTGACACCTCTTTCTTAATCTGATTTATAACTTGCTGATCATTCCCTTCATTTCATTGTTGCAAAATATGTAGCTGAAATTTTTTATTTTCCATGCTTCTCACAATCTCCTGCTGATGATGTCTACTCCAATTGAGAAGTTGATCTTTGCATTTGTTAAGCTTATTTGACACTGTTGATACTGAATGTGTCATGTTGTTTCCCGGATTCCAAGTATTCGAAAGTATACCTTTACAATCCAATTGCCTCCCCCACCTGTACTCATATCTAAATATTCTTCTAGTTCTCCTTTCCTCTTGTAAATGTGAATTGAGATTTAAAATAAGAGGATTATGATCAGAACTACAAGCAGGAATGGTGGTGACAGAAAAATTTGAGAACATACTGATGCAATTTTCATTAGCAAAAATTCTGTCTAACCTTTCTTTTGTAAAATAACTGCCATCTCTATTATTGAACCAAGTGTACTTTGGACCAATAAAACCCAAATCATTCAATTCACAATCTTTCAAGGCTTGTTGAAAGGAATCCATCTAGTGTTTAGGTCTTACAGCTCCCCCAACCTTGTCATGTTGACACAAAATTTCATTGAAGTCACCTATACAAAGCCAATGACTATTTTCTATAGGTTTCAAAAGCCTTAGCAACTGCCAACTACCTTCTCTAAGAGCTGTACATGGATTGCCATAGAACCCTGTGAGAAACCATTCCTTTCCATTTTCAGATTCTATCACCTTCACAGATATGTGAAATCTTGTAAAAGATTCCAATTCTATTTGATCATTAGAATGCCACATCATTGCTATTCCCCCACTGAATCCTCTGCTATCAATTACAAAACTTCTATCATAGCCTATCTTGTTCCTTATTCTTTCCACTTTGTCCCTCTTGCATTTAGTTTCAATAAGGAAAAGGATCCATGGGCTCTTTTGCTTCATTAAAAAATGAAGCTCTTGAACTGTTCGAGGGTTCCCAAGCCCTCGACAGTTCCAACTAATGCATCTCATTTTTCCTGGTGGGGCTGCGCAACAGCCACCACCTTATGTTCCTGATTTAAGCTCCTTTCAGGCTTGAGCATGATTTTTGGTTTTTTGGATATACCTTGTTGATCAACACTGCTAGCTTCTGATGACTCTCTTTTCCTGCTATCTGATACAATCATTGACATGTCCCTTGATGTCAACTCAGTAGCCCTATCCATGAAAACTTGTCTTGCCCTTTTCTTCCAACCAGGATTCTTCCTGTTACTACTTACTTCAACTACTGGACTGTTTAAAGAAATATTAAAGTTGCACCCTAATTCAGTATTAGACACCCATATTTCCTCATCTTTTCTGTTATTGTTACTAGATTCCCCTCTCAATCTTTCCTTGGTGGATAAATCTGCTTGTAAATTATCAAGAAATAAGATTTGAGTACCTTCATTTTTGTCAGGAATCTGATGAACTTGCTCTGGTATGATTTCTTCTTCCAATCTTAACTGACCACTCAATACAAAATTGTTCTCAAGACTGTTATCTTCTAGCCTACTGTGACGCCCCGACTCCCACGTACAAAAGAATGGGAATCGTGACGTCGGGATGATAACAACACGGTCACACATCCCAACGAAGTGCCAGTGTGTGTGTACATGCAACAGTGTACAAATAAAATAACGCAGCGGATAGTCAACTAAGTACCAGAATTTATTTACAATCAAACATCAGTAAAGATTTAAATAGCAGTTATACAGTCATCCATAAAATAATTTACAAAAGGTAAATACATAAATTGATAAAAACATAACTCACTAAACAGGAGCAATCCCAGATCACTCCTCCAACGGAGCCAAGCTAAGGCTCGTCATCATCATCTGCATCAAAATCTGCGATACCATAAAATGGTACCACAGGTAAGTATAAACCAAACAACTCTCGGGATAAAAATACATTAATGCAACCAACAATATAACAAAATACATTTAGTCATAAAATACCATTTTTCCCAAAAAAAAATGATTATTTCCAACACACGCCAAAAATCCCATTTTGGCCCAAAATATCCGTAAAACATTTTCCCAGAAAATGATTCACACAAACAACCCATTTATCGGACACTGTAGGCAGGAATCGCAGGCGGGACTCTACCACCGTCCCTGCTTACCACCATCCCTACCGCGTGCACCGTAGGCAGGAATCACAGGCGGGACACAACCACCATCCCTGCTTACCACCATCCCTATCGCGTGCACCGTAGGCAGGAATCGCAGGCGGGACTCTACCACCATCCCTGCTTACCACCATCCCTACAGTTCCTTTACACACAATGAATACTTAACAGAGCACTGTAGGCGGGAATCACAGGCGGGACTCTACCACCATCCCTGCTTACCACCATCCCTACAGTCTCTTTTCCTTTTACTCACATGAGAATCCAATTTTCAATAAACACATGAACATGTATGCAATAATGCGAAAACCCAGTTTTCTTTACAAACATGATCATGCGAGTAATATGCGATGTACATGAACAAACCATAACCAACAACCAACAACCACAATTCACAATGCAAATAAACACACAACAACTCCGTCCACAATCCATCTGACCCCCGAAACTCCTCGGACTCAGTCCGGCAAAACAAACCAATTCACAGATAATATGTGTTAGTGCAAAAATATATTTAAATCACGAAAGTTCTTTAAGGAAAATACTTACAGTGCAATATAACAATTTCCGAAGGATCACGAAGTTGAAAAATGCGACGTTTGAGCAACACCACAGTGTAAAATACACTGTGGCCGTGGGTCACAAATACCAACTTTCAAACGGAGGTAAACGAAGACCCAAGATTGATAGGGTAGGGCCTAGGAAGGTCGGTGAAACTAGTGGTGGTGGTGGTTTGCCGTGGGTGGCGGCGAAATGGACGGTAGAAGACCAAAATGCTCAAATCGGAAATGTAGATGGTGGAGCTTCACTGGTGGCGGATCGGAGCTGGGGTTGGGTCCAATGGGTTGCTAAGAGGTCGAGGATGATGTGGTAGGAAGATGGTGGCCAATGGTGGTGCGACGGCGGTGCTGGAACGAATGGTGGCCGCGGCTTTGAAGGGCTACTGGTGGTTAACGGCGGCGTGGATGGAGGTGAGGTTGGTGGGGTGAGGTCGCCGGCGACAGGGGAACACAATGGGGTGGGCGGTGAAGGCCACCGCTGGCTCACGGCGGCGCTGGCGTGAAAGTGGCCCGCGGCTTCGTGGGGTGCGTGCGGGCTACCGGCGGCGAGGTAGGGGCTGAGATTTGGGGGGTGAGGTCGCCGGAGGGAGGGGGAGCTGGTCGGCCGGGCGGTGTCGCGCACGGCGGCGCGACGGCGCAACGGCGGCGGGCTGGGTGAAGGTGACGAACGGAAGAGAGAGGGAGAGAGAGAGAGCTGGGTCTGCGCGCACGGGGGAGGGGAGAAATAAGGAAGAAGAAAAAAAAAGAAAAGAAAGAAAAGAAAAGGAAGGAAAGAAAAATGGAGGGAAAAGAAATGAGGTCCAATCCTCATAACTTGGGTCACAAAAATGATCCAATGGAGATGATTTTAAAACCATAAGTTAAATAAAATAATTCAAACGCAATGGTAAAGTCAAATTGAAATAATTAAATCTCACAGTAATTAATTAAATATGAAAAAAAATTTAAATGCACAACAATAAATAAATATTAAGAAAGCACATAAAAATTAATTTTCACTAATTAAAAATCCTAAAAATAATCCAATTAAAATCCAATAATTTTAAAACAAGAGAATAATTTTTGAATAAAATAAAAATAATACTTCAGTAAAAATACACTAAAATACGGGGTGTTACACCTACAATCCCTCTCCTGAATTAATGGTGGTATTAGCTTTGGTTTCTGCACTCCACGAGAACCAAATCTTTTTTCACCCAAGCCATTTGACAGAATAGGAGAAGCTCTCAACCATTGTCCATACTGAACAGATCCCCATCCAGCTGTCTTATTCTTTTCTTTCTCCACTGCACAGCTTCGATGTACATGTTTTATAGCCCCACACTTGAAATAGAAAACTGGTAGTCTTTCATACTTAAAGTCAATCCATCTCTTTATCCCTTTTATTCTAACCATCTTACCTCTATGAAGAGGTTTTGTGATATCTTTATTAATACGAACCCTAAGAAATTTGCCCCAACCCACACCCTCCTCATCCACGCAACTGTCAGCACTTCACCTATTGAGCTTCCAATTCTTTCACCTCCTTCTAAAGTCATAGCAGCTAGAGGCAAACCATGAAGTTGAACCCAAAAAGGCTCATGGCTAAAAACCATTTCAGAGGGAGGTATACTACTGTCAAACTCTTGGATACAGAAAAGATTTTTATCAAAAGACCAAGGTCTTCCCTTGAGCACCCTTTCTACCTCCATACCTTTATGAAATTCTACTATAAATTTGTTAATCCCAACCTCTTTAAAGATAATCCAACCCTTAAAGTTCCAGAGTTTAGTCATGGTAGTTTTAAAAGCTTCCCTATTGATGTTTTTGTCAACCACAACTAGCATAAAAAGACAGTTTTTACCACGCAAAATGGATCTTCTAGTTTCTTTCTCTGTAAATATTACTTCTTCCTGTTCTTCTTCTGTTAATTTGAATCCTTCCCATAGTTGTTCCAATTCCTCAGCCATGATAATCCAAAGAGAAAATTACTTCGAGCTTAAGCAAAACTGATGAAAACCTGTACCACTGCCTTATCTCTCACAAGGAAAGAAAGGACAACTACCTGAACCTTCTACAGAAGGAAAGGACTCTTTCAGTTACGTACATGTTGTCTCGTAAGATAGATTTTTAAAATTTTTAGACATTTTTGAACTTTTTCCTAACTTCCACGGCCTAAAAAAATATATATATTTAAGACAAATTATTTAAAATGATTATTTTAAATAAAAACAGATTATTTTTATAAGAAATAATTATTTTTGTAATAACTGACAATAAATAAATAATTTTTTATAATATTTATTTTCAAATGTTTTTTAAATACAAAATTTATCTATTTTAAAATTTTAATTTTTTATTTAATCATTACTTGAATATAACTTTTAAAAAAAAAAATCTTTAAAAACTATATTCAGACTACTTTTGAAATTTACAAATCCACTTTGGGGGCCATATCATGCTACCAGCTGCTTAATTAGCGTAGTTGTCGAGAAGTTTCTACCCACTTCTCTTGTAACTATTTATTCGCGATAAGTACTACTCTTTAATTGGACCTCTTGATGAATGGTAATCGCGCATATTAGGAGAATCGCTTTCCTATGCATTAGTTATTATTTATCCCTTGATTAGTTGCCCTGTTTTTCTTTTACACTGGTGGAAGAGTCATCATCAATTGTATTGTATTACTTGGGAGTGATAGCCGAGAGGCATTGTGTCGGTGGAGATGTCTCATATCTTTGTGGACCCTTACCATGTGACTGAAGTCACTGAACAAAGGAATCCAATAACAAAGAAAGCAGAGGAATCATAACTACGAGAAAAGGGAAGGGTTAATTATCTCTTTCTTTCTTTTTAATGTACCTTTACAGGCTACCAAACTTGACTTCCTAATTAGAGTGGTGCTCAGCACCGCTCCAAGTTATCACTAAGCTATAGATCTTATTTGTAAAGAAATTTTAAATAAGTGATATTTAATAATTTGAGAATTGTATATTTAGATGTTATAATAAGTCTAAAATAAAATCCAATTGAGATAATTCAAGAATTCAAACGAAGCTTAAGATTGTGTTTGAGTAGTGAAGTGATTTCAAATATTTTATAAATAATAATAAGAAAATAATTATAAAATATTAAATAATAATAATAAATAATAGTACAAAATATATAAAAAAATAATACTAAATAGTATATTCCACTATCCCTTAATCATAATTGTATAAGAGTATTTACAATGTTTTGCAAACGGTAAACAACCAAAAAGGAAAGGATAAAATACATTAAAGAATCTGATAATGATTGCTCTGTTTGCAACTCATTATGGAATGTTTTCCGACCAGTTGTCAGCTCATTGATTGCCGATGGAGTTTTCCATATCTGTGAAGTTATGTTGTCTGCACTGACTTGCTTTGTGGACAAAGGAATCCAATGACAACGAAAGTAGAGGAATCATAACTACGACAAAAGGGTGGGTTAATTATATCTTTCTTTCTTTCTTTTTAATGTACCTTTACAGCCTACCGAACTTGACTTCCTTAATAAAAGTGGTGCTCAGCACCGATCGAGTGACCACTGAGTTTAATTTAATTTTTTATTAATTTTTTTATTAATTTAAAAATATAAAAAAAATCAATACATTAATAATAACTTTTTTAATTATTAAATAAAATAAAATTAAAATAAAATTAAAATAAATAAAATGTCGAAATGAGAGATAAATTGAGTAAAAAAAATAACATTTTTTCTTAATAATTAGATGAAACCCAGTTTGTGGTTTTGGCGTTGTGCGTCAGATCACATTACTTTTGTAAAATTAGAACAGTATATTGCTTGTGGTTGTACCATCCACATGCTTTTGGTTTGAAGTGACTGGTGGCAGCAGTGTCGACCATGTCAACATTTAGACTTCGTTTAGTTACTCAACTTATTTTAACTTATCTCAATTCATCATTATAATTTTTTTAAATTTTAATATAAAATATAATAAACAATTCAACTCTTTCAAATTTCAAAATAATAATAATATTAAAAAATAATATTTTATCATCTAATCTCAACTCAACTCAATTCAGTTCAATATCTAAACGTAACCTTAGAGTGCGTTTGGTTACCAAACTCACCTTAACTCATCTCAACTCATCATTACAACTTTTTCAAATCCCAACACAAAATATAATAAACAATTCAATTTTTTCAAATTTTAAAATAATAATAATATTAAAAAATAAAATTCTAATAATATTTTATCATCACAACTCAATTCAACTCAACTCAACTCACTTCAACATCCAAACACACCCTTAAAATAATTCGTTTTAAATTTTCTACAACTGTAATGAATTTTTGAATTTTCTATATCTGTAATGAATCTTGCAACAAGTAACGTACGTGTTTTACTCACCTTTCTATACTATAAAACCATAGGGCAGTGCTCTATCGATCAACGAAAACATCAGTCCATTCTCAGGTAAATTAAGGGTACAAGAAAGAAAGAAAGAATTCATCTTGTCAAAAATATTATAATGGCTAATATGTGAGAATTTCCAGAGACTCCAAACTCAAATATGTGAAGGTTTCTTCGTTGAGAAATATTTGATCCTTTGTTTTTAGAGATGAGATGAGATGATATGAGTTGAGATTAAAATTAAAAATTTAAATAAAATATTATTAGAATATATTTTTTAATATTATTTTTATTTTAAGATTTGAAAAAGATAAATTGTTTATTTTTTTTTATATTGAAAATTAGAAAATTGTAATGATTAGATGAGATGAGATGAAATGTTTACTAAAAGCAAATGAGGCCGTTTAGTAAATTGAAAGATTTGTTATCTCAAAGCACTAGCATTGAAGTCATCAAATTTGATGAAAAGTATACATTTTTCGTAAATGTAAAACCTTCATATCCATAATCCTATATTGGATTAGCTATTGGATTCATCAAAATAATAATATAATAATATTTTTTTAATAATAATTTTTTTAATTTTTTCTTTCATATCTTACAATTTCATTAACCATATGTTAAATTTGATACTTAAATTATTATTTTCTAATTAATTTTTTTTGATGAATCTAATTTCGTTCTTAAAAATTTTTTTTAGAGCGAAAATCAAATTTCGTCACAAAAAACCTTATGAGAAAGACTTCTTGAGATAACTTAGAGATGAAATTTTTTTGTTTCGAAAAATGAGATTTTTTGGATTGAAATGATTGGTTCCAAAAAATCAATTCTCTTGTAGTGATAATAGGCTGAAATTGAGTTAACTTTATTCTTTATAAAAATCAATTTATATATATATGTACAAATATGTAAAATGATAGATGGGTGAGGTATATATATATATATATATATATATACCTAAAAATAGAGCCACAATTTGGTATTTTATGTGACAGCATATTATTACAAATAATTTAACATCTAAATTTATTTTATTTTTATTGGTAAGTCAACTAGCGTGGTCGACGTTGTTGCCTACCCACTTCTCTATAATTATTTATTTGCTATGCTTATTGATCTATAATTGCACCTTCTTCCTCCTGGCCTCTTCATCATCATCTCCTTCCGCATGGCCTGCCTTTCGATTAGGAGCTTCTTTCTCTTCTTCCTCTTCTCCATCATCATCTCCTTCCATGGCCTTTCGATTAGGAGCTTCTTCCTCTTCTTCATCATCATCTCCTTCCGCATGGCCTTTCGATTAGGAGCTTCTTCCTCTTCTTTCTCTTCTTCATCATCATCTCCTTCCATGGCCTTTCGATTAGGAGCTTCTACCTCTTCTTCATCATCATCTTCTTTATCCATCCATCCACGGAATTATGATGTATTCTTGAACTTTAGAGGTAAAGATCTTTGCCAAAAGTTTATTTCTCATCTATACCAAGCTTTATGTCAAAGAGGAATCAACACTTACAAGGATAATGTCGACCTTAAGAGAGGAGAGCAAATTTCGTCTGAACTTTTTAAAGCTATTGAAGAGTCAAGGCTTGCGATCACTGTATTTTCTGAAAACTATGCAGAATCCAAATGGTGCTTAGACGAGCTATTGAAGATTCTTGAGTGCAAAAAATTATGCAAACAAATTGTTTTACCCATATTCTATGGGATAAAACCATCAGACATACGAGAGCAAAAAGGAAGCTTTGGGGAAGCATTCACTAAACTTAGAAAGAAAATCAAGGATGCAGACAAAAAGCAGCTGGAGTCTTGGAAGGAAGCTTTAGAAGAAGTAGCTGAATTGTCCGGGTTTGAATATACAGCGATCGGCCGGTAAGCTTTGCCTATATATATGTTTTTCGCGTGTATGTGTGAGCATATATATATATATATATATATAAATAGTTCGCAGGACTCTGAGATGAGACCGTCTAGTTAGATTTTGGATAAAATGAATAGAATGTTTAGATCTAATCCAACAATTAATTCCAGGTCCGGTTTGCCGCCTGATATCGTTAATGAAGAAGATTGCACTTTTGAAGAGATAGAACCCATTATGTTGGAATCTTGGAAGATTTCAAAATTGAATGTTAATACGATTTATCAGACCTCCTAAGTCGAAAAATCGTTTCATACTGCTTTTAATGTTTGAACTGTCGAACAAACATATGCTCTTTCAAAATCACAAGAAAAATGTTATCTTTTCAGTAAAGAGAAGATAACTGAACTTTCAAACGAAGGATATAAATATATTCATGTTGGATCTGTTCAAATTGATGTCAAACCTTTAACAAGGAAAGACATCAATACATCTGTTTTATTTTGTTTAAGAGATGTCAGATTCAATAATTTTGAAACAAGTATTCTTGGAATGATCCAATCCTCTTTAACATATAGACCAGTTTATTTCAATTGTTATCCTGATTTCACTCTTTCACTGGATGATAAACATATTCTTAAAGCTTTAACTTTGAATATTTTAACATCTGGTTATGATATGATCGAGGAAAGTAAACCCCTTGTTTTGATTTTTCGGATTTATTATCGTCTTTTAAAAACGAATTTAAATCTCAAAACTATTGCAAAACCCAAATAGGGAAGCACTCTACTGATTCAAAGTTCAATCCCGGATACGGATGTTCAAACCCCAAAGATGATTTTTTGGAAAGATATAACCCTTCCCAAAGAATGGACTTTGGAGCAAGAAGTTCCACCCATCCCCAAAAATCCTGTTGAGTGTAACCTTGATTACATCCGATAGTACATGGACAGAACTGTTAAAATTAGTTTTGATCAGTCTAGTACTTCAAGCCTAAGAAGAAATTCTTTTGCTAAGTCTAGATCTTCTTTTGATTCTATTTTGAATATTCCAGTAAGAAGAGATCATCATCTCAAACAATTTCTAGAAGATTCTGTTCAAACAGCCCAGCCTGTTAATCCTGTTTTAAAACTGAAAGGACTTTCTACATCCTCTCAGGTTACTTTTGCATTTTATTCTGCAGAGGATGCTGAATCCTCCAAGGATAAAGCTGTAAATGAAGAAGCTGATAAAGAAGAAAATTCATCTTTATCACCAACAGCTTCGGATATGGTAGCCCCTGTTGCACCTCATATTCACCACAATTTAACTGTTTTAAACAAATCATTTGAGTTTGATTTAGTTGTTCTTTTTTAGGAATATAAACTTGCCAAAAATCGTGAAAAGCGGAAAGCTTATCATGGAAAGTATTCTGATAAAGAGAGACTTCGTGTTAAACGAAAATGAAAAGAAGAAATGAATAAGCAGTAAAGGCATATTCTTTTCTTCGATTTTATTGAAAATTATTATGTTTCTAACAATACTTTAAATGTTGTTAAAACTGATTTTTTCAAAGAAGAATGAAAGATGGTAGTCCAAGCTAGCCATCCACTTTTGTAGACAGTACTTATTCCCTATAAATGAATTGAAGTACCTACATCCCCTTTAAAATCCCTGAAACTGTTTCCAGAGATCTAGAGAAGGACAAGATTCTGAAAGAAACAAAAAATGTTATTTCTCAAAATAACTTTATGAATCTTGCTCTTCATACGATCGGATAACAGTTGGATCGGATTGAAGAAAATGTAGAAAAACCTGATCCTAATCCTTTGGCCTTCACTAAAGATCAGCCAAAGAAAATCTCTGAAAAACCTTTGATTATCTTACTAGAGAGTCGGTCCAAAATGGATTTTAAAACCTTTCAGGCCAAAAATCTAGATAAGATAGATCAAATGCTTTTTGATCTAAAGAAGGAACAGCCTTCTACTAGTGCTCTAACAAGCAAAGAAGTAGAAGAAGTTCTTGTTGAAACCACAGATGAGTCATCTAACGATCACTCTTCTGAAGAAAACAAATTTGATTTACTTGAAAAGAATTTTCAAGATCTTGATTTAAAACTTGAGATTGCCAGATTTTCTTCGAAAAGATCCAAATCAATGAGTCTGACGAAGAACTGGTATTCCAGACCTACTCCTCCTGATTTACAATTTGAAGAAAAAGTTTTTCAAAACCAATCTTCTTACTCTGCTGACAAAATTTACGAATGGAATATTGATAGATTTTCTTAACAAGAAATCATCAATACCATGAGTAAAATATCACTTGTTACAAATGCTTATATTAACAACAATATTAGACAACCTGATATTGTTATGATTTTAACACAAGGATTTTCTGGTGTTTTACGCAATTGGTAGGATAAGCATCTCACTGCTAATACAAAGGAAACCATTCAGAATGCTGTTAAGCGTAATGATGAAGGGTTACCTATTTTTGATGAGACTATTGGGTCTGCACAATCTGATGGTATCAATACTTCGATTTATACTATTTTAAAATATTTTGTTGGAATACCATCAGAAATAACTAGTCGCATCAGCGATCAGTTGAATAATCTAAGATGTCACTAGATGTCGGATTACAGATGGTACCAAGATGTTTTCATTTCCAGAGTCATGCTTCGCGATGATAGCCAGAAGCCATACTGGAAAAAAAAGTTTATTGATGGATTACCTCATTTGTTTGCATATAAAGTGAAGGATGAACTAACTAGTACCTCTGGGTCTCTCAATTACGATGAATACACCTATGGTGATATTTGTAGTGTAATTAAGAAACTTGATATTAGTATGTGTAATGATCAAAGAATACTTCGCGAACAGATGAGAAATAGCAAGAAAGCCAAATATGAAATGAGAACTTTTTGTGAACAATTTGGCATTCCTACTATAGCTCCATAAAAAATGAAGCATAAGTTTTTTAAACCTCATGGTGGTATCAGGAGAAAACCCCATAATGAATTCTATAAGAAAACTTATAAAAAACTATTTTTTAAGCCATTTTTTAAGAAAAAGAAATCTAAAAATGCTTCTCAAGTAAAATGTTTTATTTGTGGCAAATCAGGACACTTTGCTGATAAATGTCCTAAGAAAGCTAAAAAATTAAAAAAGAAGCTTAATCAATTGGATATTGATAACAATGATAAAGAATAACTATTTCAATTCCTTGAAATAGTTTCGTCTTCATCATCTGATATTCTCGAATTCAGCTCTAGTGATTCAGAATATCACTCTGAAACTGGATTTCTTGATCCTCTTGATCCTAAACTTGGTTGCAATTGTAATGATACTTGTTGTAAGCCTAAAGGCAAATCAGTAAATGTTTTGACTAAGGCTGAGAAACAAGAAAATCTTTTGCTAACCTTGATTTCTCAAATTATAAATCTTGAGCTTAAAGAAGAATATCTTCTTAAACTCAAAAAGATGATGGTTCGTCAAGAACTAGAACTTTCTAAGCAAATGATTAGTTTTCAAGAAATTTTGGAAAGATTTCAAAAGAAAAAATTCAAAGAAATTTCTACTTCTGATTTACAACACGAAATTAATCTTGTTAAAAATGAAATCGTTGAACTCAGATCTGAGATCAATAGTCTCAAATCTGAAAATGAGATTTTGAAACAAGAATTTCTAGTGTTTAAAATTGATAAATAACTTGATCAGGACATGCTTTCTGATAATGAGCAAACAAATGATTCTGGTTCAAGCCAACATGAGTCAGCTCCTGACAACCAGATTTGTTTGATCCACAATACTATTCCTCCTAAATGGTTTTCTCGGGTTACTATTGTCGTTGCCCATGATTTCCAATTTTCTGTTGTTGCTATGATTGATTCCGGATCAGACCTGAATTGCATTCAGGAAGGACTCATTCCTAGCAAATATTTTGAAAAATCTACTGAAAGATTGTTTTCGGCAAATTGATCTTAGATGAAGATCAATTATGAGCTAAACAATGCTCATGTTTGTCAAAACAATATTTGTTTTAAAATTCCTTTTGTTTTAGTCAGAAACATGTCTGACAAAGTGATTTTAGGAATTCCTTTTATTTCTTCTTTATATCCCTTTTTGACCAAAAAAGATAGTATTACTACTGACCATTTTGGCCAGAAAGTCAAATTTAAATTTGCTTCTTGTTTTGAGATTGATCAAGATAAAAGTTTGAAATCTTTAATTCTTGCAAAAGAAAAACATTTAAACTTCCTCCAACAGGAGATCAAATACAAAAAGATTTCTGAACAATTATCTTCCTCTCTACTTCTTTCTAAAATTGATGATTTTAACAAACATCTTGTTATTGATGTTTGTTCTGATTTACCCAATGCCTTTTGGTATAGAAAGAAACACATCGTTTCTCTCCCATATATCAAAAGTTTTAATGAAAAAGATATTTCCACTAAAGCCAGGCCTATTCAAATGAATAGTCAGACTTTAGAATTCTGCCAAATCGAAATTGTAGATCTTAAAAGAAAAGGCATAATTAGAGATAGCAAGTCCCCTTGGTCTTGTCCTGCTTTTTATGTCTAGAAAAATACTGAGTTAGAGAGAGGTACCCCTCGTCTAGTCATTAATTACAAACCTTTGAACAAAGTCTTAGAGTGGATTAGGTATCCTATTCCCAATAAAAATGACTTAATTTATATGTTAAATGATGCAGTTGTCTTCTCCAAATTTGACCTAAAATTGGGTTTTTGACAAATCCAAATAGCCGAGTCAGATTGGTATAAGACAGCCTTTGTTACACCCTTTGGTCACTACGAGTGAAATGTGATGCCCTTAGTGAATTCCAAAACATCATGAATGACATCTTTAACTCGTTCATTACTTTCACTATCGTCTATATACATGATGTTTTTGTCTTTTATAAATCCATTGATGAACACTAGAAATATTTGAAATCGTTTCTAGACATCATTAGAATCAATGGTCTTGTCGTTTCTGCGAAAAAGATCAAATTATTCCAAACCAATATCAGATTCCTTGATTATGATATTTCTGAAGGCAAAATCAGGCCCATACAACGAGCCATTGAATTTGCTAACAAATTTCCTGATGTCATTACTAAAAAAAATCAATTGCAGAGATTTTTAGGATCTCTCAATTTTGTTGCTGATTTCTACAAGGATATGAGGAAATAATGTTGTCCTTTGTTCAAACGACTTCTTTCTAATCCTCCTCATTGGACAGAAATCCATACTAATCTGGTAAGGAAAATTAAGGCACATGTCAAAACTCTTCCGTGCCTTGGTATCCCTACTTCTGATTCTTTTAAAATTGTTGAGACAGATGCCTCTCACATTGGTTATGGTGGCATTCTGAAACAATCTGTTTCACCAGGCTCTTCTGAACAAATTGTTCGATTCCATTCCGGAGTCTGGAACCTTGTATAAGAAAAATATAGTACTATTAAAAAAGAGATTTTATCCATAATATTATGTATTTCTAAATTTCAATCTGATCTTCTTAATAAGAAGTTTTTATTACGTATTGATTGCATGAGTGCTAAATCTGTTTTAGAAAAAGATGTTGAAAACATAGCATCAAAACATATTTTTGTACGATGGCAAGCTATTTTAAGTGTTTTTGATTTTGACATTGAATTTATCAAAGGCACTAATAATTCTATTTCTGATTTTCTTACCCGTGAATTTTTGCAGACACCCAACCATGAGCAAGAAAAAAGGAAAAGAAAAACAGAAAGCAAATCCTCTCCCACCAATGCCCAGTATAAAACTCATCAAGAATGAGTCTGAATCAACCCCTATGCCCAGTGCTCCATCCACAGCATTGGATATTGCCAATAGGTTCACTCCTCTTGGTAAAATTGTGCAACCAGCGACCTTTGCGTCAACGGTTTCTACCACCTTTGATCCATATGCGAAAGCAATTACATCAAAGGAAACTGCTTCCATTAAGCCTCAGTTTTTCCTCCCAAAAGGAAAATCTGAATATTTGCGCAAGCCTTTTGTCTCCAATCTGTTCTATGTAGAACCAAACAGGTCTGCATACACAGATGTATTCAAAATTGCTTCCTCCTATTTCCCCCCTAATTTTCACTGGATACCTGAAGATTCCTCAAAAAATCTCCAATATTATTCCAGTATTTTAATCCTCACTAATTCACTTGTCATAAAACCTGTTTATGACAAGAATGATTCCACAAAATTGATTTATCACAGTGCTTATATCCTCCGAGTCATGACAGAGGAAGAATGGGGAACAAATCCCTATACTCCCAAAAGACTCTCAGACACAGCACTTTCTTTTACTTATTTTGATTATATTACTGCCTGGAACCATTTCATGTTCTTCCAGGTACCTGATATGAGCCACGCCTGGTTCATTAACTTTGATGCAAGATTCAAAGGAACTTTTCCTTTTTGGTTTCTCCAATGGTGGAACCAATTCGGTTTAATTCCCCAGAATTTCCCTGAGCAGCTTTCCCAAGCTTTCAAACACTATACCATGATTGTCAGCACAAAGCTAGACCGACACTCAGCTATGTTCCCTTATGAACTCCATTTCTGCAAAAACTACAAACTTCCGTGGATCTTCAAATGGAGTTATGAGAGAAATGCTAATATTATATCTCGTGCTTATTTCACAAAATGGTGGGATAAGTTTGGATATATTGAAAAAACAATCAACCGGATGATCAAGGACTTTCCACAATCTGCACCTAATTTGCAAGATAAAAAGGAATTCACAGCCATCAAGACCGGATCACCTGCTCCTGGATATCCATTAATCCAGGCTTCTACTTCACCAACAACATCACAGCGAGGAAAAGCCACCAGCTCATCCTCTAAAAAATCTTCAAAGTCTAAAAAGATTACTGACATTCTGGATAGGCTTGATAAAAAGGATTTGATAAAAATACTTGAAAAACAACTGTCAAAGTCCCTGAGCAATGACTCTGAACAAGACAATAATTCAGATGCATCATCAGAGACTTCATACAATAATGTATTTGGTCACGATTCAGAAGACACCCCAAGGTTGACTGATGATGACTACCACTTGAGCTCAAAGGAGGCTAACAGTCTCTTTTGATATTTGTCGACTTGTGCCAAAGCAGCCGCCCATAGAGACTGCTAGAAGACACAGAGACGACTGAACGACCGAATAATATTTTGACATCTTATGCCGAAAGCAGCAGCCCACAGAGACAGCTGGAAGACATAATGATGATAGTACCTGTGCCCGTGCTTAAACAGTTCCTACTGTTCATTCACGGATTTACTTTTACTATTTTACTTTAATTATTGTAAACAGGAACTCCTTATGCTATAAAAGGAGAACCTTACTTTATGCTGAGGCAGAACTCACCTTCCGGAGAAACCCTTCTATCCTTTCTCCCTATACTGAGAACTCCTTATTCTGTAAGTGCAAATCTGCACTACCTTGTGCTAGTACATTTTAAACTTGTAATTTTAATAAAAGCTTATGTGTCTATTAATTTCCTTATCTATTTTTGCATTGCATCCATGCATTTGGTTGGTTCAACCGCCTAATTATTTTGTGCTGCATAATTTCATTATTATGCAATTTCTCTGATTTTGTTCTGTTCTTTCCTTCTCTTCTCTTCTTCTTAAGTCCTTCTTCTTAATTTCTGCTGTTTTTTGTATATATATTATGATGCTATTGAGATATTAGGGGATTTAATATATATTACCACTACCCTTTCACATACTAATCTAATGCTATCACTTAGTAGCAGAGAAATTAAAAAAAATAAAGCAGAAACAAGATATTATTTCACACATGTGATGTACCTGTGAAAAAAGTCTGACTCTTTAAAACTTTCTTCTCTTTTTTATTGATAGGGATGATGAGTCAAAATTTATCAAAAGGATCATTCAGTGGATCAACTCAAGAATACTAAACCAAACACCTCTACACTACACATTGCCACGTATCCAATTGAAATAGAGTCTCGTATACAAGACATATATCAGCATTTAAGTCTTGAAAGGAATGATATCAGACGCATGGTGGGGATTTTTGGAGTCGGTGGAATTGGAAAGACAACTTTTGCGAAAGATATTTATAACAAGATATCATATCAATTTGAAAGATGTTGTTTCTTGAGTAATATTAAAGAAAGATAAAAAAGAGAAGGTCTGATTAAGCTGCAAAAAATACTTTTTTCCGAGATCTTAGGAAAAAATTGCATATTTATGATGCTGATAGAGGAGTTGTAACATCCCGATCCCGGAGGTTCGGAGAGTTAACTCTTAATATCTAAAATCAACTTAAATAACACAACTAAAAATCCAGAAAATCCGAAACAATGTTAATTCATTTAATCAAACCAAATATCTAAGTTCCTCCATGGGGACAATAAAGAGAATCTCAAATAACATAACTTAAAAATTCTCCAAAACGCGAATTTATTCTTAACTCATCAAATCAAAATACCTGAAAAATAAAAATCAATTTACTAACTACGACTCTCAAATAAGCATTTGTACCCTCAGTCACTTATTCCACTTCGATCATCACAACTTGCTAAAACTTCCTACTCTTGTTCTCCAGCTGAACCATCAAAATTATCTGAAAAATATATGGAGATAAGGGGTGAGTTATCAACAACTCAGTAAGCAGAGGACATATACTAGTATATAAACATGAGCATTTACAGAAATCAGAATGCATAACAAAACATTTTCATTTTCAGAGTGCGGAAGCAAAACATGTTATCAAAATATCAAAGCGAAGATTTAGAAATAATTTCATTCAAAAATATCCTTTTTGGCATAGCATAAATGATGATGATCATCATCAAAACATCATATCAGAACAGAAGCCATGTATAACCCCCGTGGTAGAGTTGTGCAATCTGCGGATAACCAAGCAGAACATAAATCGCTCTGTCACTAAGGTGTGCACTCAAAACAGAGACCACTACTATAACCCGTGGCAGGGCCGTATCCACTATTATAACCTGTGATTAGGCTGTATCCACTATTATTACCCGTAGTTGGGCCGTATCCACTATTATTACCCGTGGTTGGGCCGTATCCACTATTATAACCCGTGGCAGGGCCATACTGAACAGAACAGAAACAAAATCAAATTCAGAATCAAAGAGTCATGCCAAATGTTTTCAGAGATCACATCTTATCCAAACAGAGTACTGAACAAAATCATATTATCTTCGTAATCAAAATAGAACCAAACCATATTTACAATATTTATGCATAAATTTCATATTCGCTCTCTTTTCAAAGTTCAGAAACAGAAAGTCAAAAATAAGCTCATGGTTACACCAGTCATGACAGAAAATAATTTCTTCGTAAACAGAATCTTACGAGTAATGCATAACAAATATCCGAGGTTGTTTTCAGATTTCTTTTCATAACAAAACATGGACATTTTCCAAAAAGAACCTCAGCTCATTTTATTTTAAATGCAAAGTCTAGCATAGGAATCCCGCTTACCTGGACTTCTTAGCTTTTTTGGTATTTTTTTCAAAATGTCGAACAATAATTAATTGTCACCTATAAAATAATCACGTAATTCTCGTAAATTTCCAATTAATCACACATTTCGATATTTAATCCTAAACTTCTAAAATAGCCTATTAAAATCCTCAAAACCTAAAATTCAAATAATCACTTTATAAAATCGTCACTGTTGCTTTAATCACTATGATTAACACATTTAAAAGTTTGATCTATTTATTATTGAAAACAAACTATAAAGTTTAATACTAGAATATATAATTATCCTAAAATATTTTAAAATAAACATAACTATTTTTAAATAGACTAAATCATATCCAAAGTGTAAAAACAACATTACTCCAGTATTATTTACTCTTAAAATAAATCTTTACTTAATAACATGTTGAAAAATACTTAAGTGATTTTATGAAATCCTAAATATATAAGAGTGTACTATTACATAATATAAATTAAAAGCTAATTAATATATCCTGTATTAGAGGGTAATAAGGTAATTTCAAGTAATTGTTTGAAAACTAAACAAAACCTACGTAAAACAACAGAACACGCATGGCAGGGCTTACTCACGGAGGAAAATGACACACGGCGACGTAGTGAGGGGCTAGGCAGACGGCGATGATCTCGGCGGAGCACTGGACGAGAGAGAGAGAGAAACACGGTGAGAGAGAGACAAAGTCATGCTATAAAGGGTGACACACGGCGTGTGCATGGACTTGTTATTGAGAGAGAGGGTGGTGGTTTGAGCCGACGGCAGTGTAGCAAGGTGATGCAGGGCGTAGCAAGATGGGGTTATGGCCGTTTCCGCAGAGGATAGTGGCTGAACGCGTGCTTGGGAAAGATGGTTTGGCCATGGAAGTACTCTGTTTCTTGATGTAAAAACAGAGCAGTTTTGGCTCCTTTCGGGGTTTATCTACAGGTCGTGCGGCTGCCAGTGGAGGCTTGCAATGGTCAGTTCTACTTCGGGCTAGTGTTTTCCGTCGTACAAGGGGCCAGACGTGTGGGTTGCTTCGGTTTTACGTGGAGATGGAGGTGGCGGTGCGGAGGAGTTTGCTGCAAACGTTCAAGGACGCAGGCTAAGACAGTGCGGTGGTTGAGGCTTACGTTCGCGTGGTCTGGGCAGTGGGCACGGTGGTTCGTGTGTTTCAGGCTGGGTTTGATTGAGGTAGTGGGTGGGATGTTGTGCTGCGGCTGGTCTTCAAGCGGGTGAGAGGACGCACTAAAGTTGGACGGTGGGAGGCATGCAACGCTGCGGTTGCTGTTTTCGTGGGGAGGAGTTTCAAGCGATGGCAGTATTTGGATAGTTTCTCATTGCATGGGAAAAACATAAGCATCTATATATATGTGAGGTAAAACCCTAGTGAGACGAGAGAGACGTGTGTGTGCATGCATGCCGTGAATGAAAAAAATGCGTGTGTATGCATGCTGTGGATGAGAAGCAGACCCAGGGGAAAAAGAAAAATAAAAACGGAAAGAAAAGAAAAGAAAATTAAATCTGGTGTTTAAAATCAAAAAAATAAACATGTGAAGAAAATATAATAAAATAAAAGAACTAAAAATAAATAAATAGATAAAAACAGTGTTTGGTTGGGTCCGGGTGTTACAGGAGTCATTGTGATTTGGGAAAGACTTCGCTCTAAAAGGGTTCTACTAGTTCTTGATGATGTGGATGAGTTGGACCAACTAAAAAAATTAGATGGAGATCGCGCTTGGTTTGGTTTAGGAAGTAGAATCATTGTAACAACAAGAGATCAACAAGTACTAAAATTCTTTGAAGATGATGATTCAAAATACGAGTTGAAGATTTGAGATGACAATAAAGCTCTTCAACTCTTTAGCTTGCATGCTTTCAAGAAAGACGAACCACTTGATGAGTATGTGGAACTCTCTAAACGAGTAATAAAATATGCTCAGGGTCTTCCACTAGCTTTAACAGTGCTGGGATAGGATCTAAAAGACCAAAGCATACATCAATGGAAAAGTGCATTGGATAAGTATGAAAGCATTCCCCACAGAGATATTCAGAGTGTACTTCAAATAAGTTATGATGGTTTGGACGATAATGAGAAGGAAATGTTTCTTGATACTGCCTTTTTCTTTAACGGAGAATATTTGGTTGACATCAAGAAAATATTTGACAGTTATAATTTTCTTCCTAATTATGGTATTGATAGGCTTATAAAAAAGTGTCTTATTACTATTCAAAGTAGATGTATTTGGATGCATGACTTGCTACAAGATACGGGTCGAGACATTGTTCGACGAGAATCACTCCTTGAACCTGGTGAACGTAGTAGACTCTGGTTTCACAAGGATATCCGTGGAGTGTTGGAAGAAAGCATGGTAAGAGTAAAAAAAACTCGAGTTTAATTTCCATTTATTTCCCTTTTTAAAAGTGAAATCCAACAGAAAATTCTGGCCCTATATATTAATATACATATATATAAATGAAATATGTAAACATATATATATATATATATTTTGTAAATCAAAATGAATTTGTAGTTACATATAATAGATCATTTTGTTTAATTAAGATTAGTCAATAAAAGTATCATTTATCGTTTCTAATATCCTAACAATTCAGTAATGAGAAAAAATATACTAGTTATTTTTAGAAAATTGATGCTTAACTTTATGCAGTAATTTTGCTAACAATTTTGTGCATTCACTTACATACCAGGGCACGAACAAAGTTGCAGGCATGATAATTGAAATGCCCAAAGGCGAGGACGCGATAAGTTTGAATTCTGAAGCATTTTCACAGATGAAAAGACTTAGAGTGCTTATTGTTTGTAATGCTAGTTTTACAAGTGCACCTAATTATCTCTCCAACGAGTTAAGAGTACTTGATTGGTTTGAATATCCGCTACAATCTTTGCCACCCAATTTCCATGGAAAAAAACTCATTATCTTTCGAATGAGTGGACATAGCTTGATCAAGGAGTTAAGCTTCGTCAAGTGCTCCATCAAGTTTAAGGTACGTATAATTTTCACAGAAATAAATTCATTATCTTTAACATGCATGGTAGTTTCGTCAAAGGAGTTAAGCTTTATCAAATCTAAGGTGCCTGCAATTATCATCTTCAATAACTTTGTTTCTATAATTTATGTGCTAAACTCCTTTCCATTTGCTTTTTTCTTTTTTAACAGGATATGACAATTATGCATTTCCATGATTGTGATTTCTTAACAAAAATTTCAGATCTTTCAAGCGTCCCAAATTTGAAGGATTTAGATTGTCATAGGTGTACACGTCTAGATGAGGTGCATGATTTTGTTGGATCCCTAGAGAATCTTTCTTATTTGTCGTTTTTCGATTGCTCTAACCTCATAAGTTTTCCAAGAAGCCTCAAGTTGAGATCTTTATTGATACTTAATCTTGGATATTGCTCAAGCCTTCGTTGCTTTCTTGAAATTCTGTGTGAAATGGAATCTTTAAATGATTTATATCTAGATCACAGTGCAGTGGAAGAACTACCTTTGTCCATTGGAAATCTCATTGGACTTGTGGATTTATATTTAGGTAACTGCAAAAACCTTAAGCGTCTCCCAATTAGCATTATTCCTCTGTTGCAACATTTAAGTGAGCTTAAGATTAGTGGTTGTACAAATCTGCTAAAGAAGATGGTGGATGATCCACAATCCATTCTAGCTATTGAGTCTCCAACAATGGAAGACGAGATAACATTGAGTGAAGAACAACTCCAGGAAATATTGGCGCCTCCAACAAATTCAAGCAATGGAAGCAGTGAATTACAACAAGTGTTGAATTGTTTCCAATCAGAATCAGAATCAGATTTCTTTCCAATATCAAGTTTTTTTACCGAGTTTTTTTCCAATTTCAAAGCCACTTTGACTGATTTAAATCTATCGAGAAGTCAAATTGTTAGCCTTCCCACGCTCATAAAAGAATTTTTTGCAGTTACTGATCTCGACTTGAGTGGTTGCAAGAAACTTGAAGAAATCTCAGAACTTCTACCAAAGTTAGAACGTTTATTTGCTTTTAATTGCCAGTCATTAGAAACATTTCCAGAAGTATCAAGATCATTGGAATTCATTGGAAGCCACAATAGATCGCTATCTTTTTTTGGCTTAAAGGCTACGACAAAATGCATGAGCAGATTTGGAATTATAAAGTGCCAAATCCATTACTGTGGAAGGTATGTATATGTCTTATCCTCTCTCTCAATACTATATAGGATGCATGACTTTAAAATAAATGATGATGATGATATTGTTTTAACAGGGACATTATAATGCCACTGTGATACCGGAAAATGAGATTCCAGAGTGGTTCCAGTATCATAAAGAATTTTTAGAAAATCAAATTGCTCAGAGAGGGGATGATGATGTCCAATTGATCAAAGGAAATGAAGATTGGGTAATAAATATTGAGGGGCCACACTATTTGGAAGATATCAACGGGATTGTAATATATGTCGTTACATTTTTCAATGAAGATCTTAGTAATGAGGATTTTTCATTGGAAGCTGAGGTAATCATTAACAGCTCAAATTGACTGGTGAGGACGTAACGAATCGTATCAATGCCTTTGACCAATATGAAGTATGGATGTGGTACTCTGATTTAGAATCATTTGAGTCAAAGGTTTTGGACAATTTGAGGGTTCAACTTCGTATTCCTCCCACTCCAAGTGATTCTCTTCTGGAACCTTTTTCGGTATGGTATTATGTAAGTATGGGAGCCAATGTTGTATACAAGCATATATTGAATTAAATGATAGCCCAAGTGAAATTTCATGTGAGATTTTCGTTTGTTCTCTCTGGTCTTTAAGACTTAATTGATTTGGTATTTGCCATTCCTTTATTAGCTCAGTGATTTTACCACTCATTTATTTTTACATTTTCAAGAATGGATAAACCTGTCTTTTCTTGATCAAGTAAGAGCTTTGGAGGAAGAATATATTGGGAAATATAGCAATATTTCAATTTAATCTAGAAATATTGGGAAATATATAATTAATAGTGCCAATTGAAACCTGTTCAAAACTATAATTACACAGTTTTCAGAAAAAAGTTATCAGTGATGGGTATATCTCTTTGTCCATCAAGCAAGATAGGTATGAACATTATGAAAGATATGCCATTCACGTTAACATATGAGTAAAAAGAATCGCCCATGGCAAGCGTGGACACAAACACGATATCTTGCATCTATTTTCTTTTTTTGACATTGCCCCCATGAATTTGGTGCCTGAAGTTCGATGAACATATTCCCTTACATATCCACTACTTCTATGACCTCTGCTTAAAGAAATATTGACTTGTTATTTGAGATATATTGTTGCGCCATGTTGATACCAATTTATGTTGTGGTATAGTGACTTTATCATAGAACTACACTCTTCAAACTTCAATGAAATATGATATTCATGACTTTATTTCATCTTTGCCATAGAAATTAAGGTTGCCATTTGGGATTTGATGTTAAAACTCCCCTAATCTACACAGGTTGCATTCTCTGTGTTCCTGAGAGCAAAATACTCCTAGTGTGAGAGAAATGTGAAACCGAGTGGTTGAGAGTGAGTTATTGGAATGAGTTGATTTGTTGGAGCATCAAAAGCCATGGTTAAGTGAGTAATCCTACCCTATCTTTTTGTTAGGCTTTGAATTATGCCATGAGAATGAAGATTTGATTGAGTTATATGAGGTTTAACTTGAAGAGATGCAATTTGGTTCAGTTTTGGAGTTTTGATTGAATAAATTGTTTTGTGATGAAATTTTAGCCATGACATGTCTTATTATGATCTTATATATTTTACTAATATCTTGAAATATTTATTAAAGGTTTAAATTTGAGGAAAATAGCATGTCATCATAGGTTTATAAATCTATATCTTGTGTTGATCATCCAACATGTTTCAGTTTCCACTTGTTTCAAGTTTATTTTGTAAAATCTTGGCTAAGTTTGGAAAGTATGAGTCATAAGCATCTAGAAATGCTTTGTTATCAAGATGAGAGCTAGAATGCATGATTTATTTAGGCTTTAAAACCCACATTGACAAAAAGAAGCTAGAAACATCATGCATGCACTCAGTTTAAAGGTTTTATGATGATTTGGTGTTAACCAATGTATAAGTGTTGGGCTAAACTCGTGTGACTTGAACCTAAGTTACAAACATGTTTCCAAGATTAGATTTAAGGTTTTCTACTTGATGAAACTTGATCACACATGCATCCAAAGAGGTTATATGCTAGAAATCACAAAAAGGCCCACAAAATGCATGTCACGGGTTGGATAGATTTTTGTATAGTAGTTGATGGATTCTTGCAATTCTAAGATCATATATAGATTTAGAACATGGAAAATATAAGGTTTGTGAAATTAGTTAAAATTTGGGTCTAAAATGCAAATAATGAATGTTTTGGGCCTAAGTGGCAATTTCGAGAAGAAAAAATCTATTCATCATCCTAACTTCCATCATCCTCCCATCATCCCATGATGTGGCATTAGATGATAGGTTTATAAGTGAAATATAATAAATAATCTCCAATCATCTAATGACACATCATAGGATGATGGGAGGATGATGAAAGTTGGGATGATGAGTAGCATTACTCTTTCGAGAAATGTAGGACCAATTTTGTAAATATCATTGTTTGAACCTTTTGATTATGAAGATCTTCCTTAACTTTACAAATTCCAACTTATAATGACTCTTATTAAAGTCGCACCAAATTACTAAGTACCCGGAAAAAACTTACTATTAGAGAATTTATTTATGATTATTGTATAAATGCCACATTTATTATTAAATGTCATTTGAGCATGAAACATCATATGATACATCATTGAACATTTGATTACTTGCTTACATGATATGTGAAATTCTCACAATTTTAGCATATTGCATATAAATGTCATTTTTCACATGAAGTTTACTACATATGCATATGTCATGAACTATATTTTTCAAGTATGGCATGGAAATAAATTTTTGTTACTACCCCAAAGGCTATGATGGAGAATCATCATAGTGGAACTCATCTGTACACTCTAGAGTGAGCAAAAATGGAGTCGTAACCTTTAGGTTGACAAAGAATCGTCAACGGATTTCGAATGTATTCTTTTTAAAGAATGCCGAAGCGAAGTCGTATATGACATCTAATGCTGGTGGGTTCATACGTTATGATGATATGTTATGATGATGATATGTTATGTTATGATACCAATGCATTAGGTTACAATGTTTGCAGATAAAGACGTAGTTTCAATATGAGTTGTCCTATGGTCACCAGCAGGTACTCACGGTGCATATAAGGGAGTTGTGACGATACCATATGTTATATTCATGATGGATTTCATAACTATGAAATGTTAAGTTTTTAAAAAGATGAAGTAAAAAATATTCTCTAAAAGAAAATGTGCATTAAAGTTTTTATAAAAGATGTTGAGGAATCTGGATGCATGGGAAACAAATACAAATTTTTCTGCATGCGTCTCATGTTTATCATAATCATGCATATCTTATCTCTGTGCAAGTTGGTTGTTTAACTTACTGGGATTTCAAGAAATCTCACTGTGGTAGTCCCACTATCATTCCTTTTGGAATGGTAGAAGTTGTATCAGGACTAGCATACGACGAACAGGATGAACCATGGTTGAGGATGAGCCCGATCCTGAGTGGAGGCTGGATTAGTGTTTATAGCAATGGCTCTATACACCATAGAGAGGATGAGAGAATTGATTTGACTATGAACTTTGATGCAATGTCTGTATTAAGGAGATTCTATCTCCCACTTTTTGTCTAAACATGCATTACTATGTGGACCTCTTAAGTAAGACAATATCTATTGTTGGTTAATTCATCTATTGGGATATTTAGTTCATTCTAGCGTAAAATTTTTATAAGTCACCCTTATTCCGCTGTAATTATTACATACTGCTAGTTGTACACTAAAATGGCATTACATATTAATTGTCATGAACGGGAATATGTAACCATATATTGCATATCCTGACACTTCAACTCTCCATTCCATCCCAAGCAAGAGTTTGAGAGCATCACATCAGTAGGACTGAAACAGCTTCTTATATGAAATTTAAAACATAACTAAATTATTGAATCAATGGATTTTATCCGAATGTTAGTTACTGCAGTCGTTGGAGTAAGGAAACAACCAATGCACTCCTAGTCCAAGCTCTTTCACTTGGGTTGTTCCCTTCCAATTTAATCTCCTAAATAATTTTCAGGAGCTATACTTGTTGGAAATATTTTCAAAATAATTATATATTATATATGCATTATTAGTAATATTTTGGTATTGTACACCTTGTTTAGAATAGGTTTAATAGTAGTGTGACAACTTAGAATTGATGCTTTCTCAGTATTTTAGAATTATGATTGAGATCCATGATATTAGTGGTAGTTTAGGAACTGGGATGTATTTTTCTTGGCTTCATCTCAGCTGAAATCAACATTATTACTCCACATTTAAGGGCAGCACTGTTCTCATGGATTGATATGCATAACGCATATTTATTGTAACGTCTCGCTTATAGTAACCTTTCTGGTATTGTGCCTATATATATCACTTTTTATTCGATCTATTGGACACTGGGCTCAAAACTTAGCATAAAAGTGCACCTAGACTTGTAAACTTTGTAAGACTCTGCGTATATAGTATATAGTATATATGCAGAGATTCACAGCCAGGACCAGGCCGGCTTCTTATTTCTTTACAAGCACAAACATATATTACAAGTATGTTTCATAAGCCAACTTGCACCCATTTACGCACGGTTTTGAACTGAAGTCCTTTCGCGTAAAACAAGCATCCAGGCAAGATATTCACTAATTATTTAATCAATGAATAAGTTCATGCTCATATGTACTTGAATGTAAACAACGGTACTTGGGCAGTAATAGGGAGGTTGTGAAAAGGAAGGACCAGTTTCTTGATGTGGATGATTGTTTAATGACGTGCTGTTAATGACTCTTGTAGAACTAATTTTTAAATGAACTTTTGTTTATGGACGCCTTTTCCCCGCATTGATCATGAATTTATAATGGCAGGAGGTAGCCATAACATCTAACGAGGCTTTAATTTTGGAGGAGTTACCAAAGCGTGATGCGATAGGGGGGATTATTAGTGTTCTGGAATGATCATCCTTTCATGTCATATGGTACTTTTATGTCGACCTCATCCGCAATATGGAGGGAGCGACAGAGTGTGGATATATGGTTCAGAAAGGAAGTTCATTCAACGTTGTAAAAATTTTTAATCTCAGTTAAACCTTGAGATCACATGATGTGAGAGTAATAATGTTTCCTTAAACACGAAGCATATACTCTGGGTATGGAAGCAAGTTAGTGCATAAAAATTGGCCACGACTTCAATAATGGTATATTAAGGTTAGGAAGCCTTAATACACCTCTTTTGTTACTCATAATCCACTACTAAACGTCTAAAAACAGCAATATGCTCATATACTAAATTTTCAGAAATTTCAATTGGACCTATAAAAGTTTGAGAAGTTGCATTTTGACCCGCCGAAAATTACCTTGACTCACAAACTTACATGTAATTATACTCTAAATAGTGATGGACTTAAAATATGAGTATCACAAAACCAATTTTGGCAAACCCAAAATGCATTTGAAATTTCTAATTTGCACATTTCACTATATGAGAATTATGCCTAAACCCATGCTTGAAAACCTTGCAAACCGAAACTACCATGATGTCGGCATCTGAGACATATCTTCATGAACATATATACACACCATAATACCACGACAGAATGTATTAACTTGAATCAAACCACAATTAACGCAAAATGTTACCAATATTCGATAAAAATTATGGCTCATCATTGCATTATGTCATGTTCCCCTTGTGTATTACAACTTAGCAATACAAAGTAAGTCCAAATTAATCAAAGGTATGCTTCTTTTCCAGAAATTAAGAAAACTTAGTTTTAAAACTAAGTCTTTACATTAAAGTAAGGTATACATGTAAAAGAAGCCATATGCTACAACAACTGGGCTTGGCCGAGACGGGCATAGCACAATTCAGTCAAACAAATGCCTATTGTTCCTCAGATATAAACAGTTTATGTAGAAAAAATAAACAGTCATGGAAAATTATGTCTAAGGTAATTACCTTAAAAGGGCCCCCTTCCAATATAATAAGAAGACGCTCGCACGGAAAGCGCCAACTATCTCTGTCACCTCATCCTTTAAATTTTCCTAATTATACACACATACACATTTGATTAGGAAACAACTAATCGTAAGAAATAAAAAGGAATGCATAAAGAAAATGCCATGATATATTTACCAGAATCTAATATTAATACCAGCAACATATATATAGAGACCAATAGTAAAGATAGGAAAGAGAACAATAATCAATTCAGATATGCTTGTCCAACCAACATATGGTAAGAGATTTCAAGAGATTGTTAAGAGATTTTTATAGTTTAATTATGGACTGTAATTTGTATGAATTAGGAAGTAGGAACTTGTCATCAAATATGAAGATTTTATAACACTAATTAAGTAACCCTAGAAGACAAAATATTTCTAGTCAAATTCCATGTGATCCATTCCACAAAGATAAGAGGATAGAATAATGTTGTTAATTTTTTGTTCATAAGCTTCCATAGAAAATTAAAAGGTTGGTTACCCAAAACATGAAAAATGTTTTATTTGGGTCCAATGTATATATCACAAACTCATTGTGATTTGGAATCAACCTACTTTTATCTAAATGATTTAGATCCTGGGATGAGTGTCAAGTGGAGTGGAGTTTATGAATTTCACTCATCCATATTGCGTTTTCTTATAAGAGATCTATTAAATCAAAGAGTTCAATCTGTATAATCTTGATATGACAAAGCATCTATAATATGAAAGCTCGTCTCGACTCATTTTTATTTTACTATTTTCTAATCATAACTAATATTTTAAAAAAATATTATTTGAGTGATACCCGCTTATCATTATATTGGATTTAATGATTGATTAACAAGTGGAAAATAAGGCAAAAAATTTATCAAACATTTAATATCACCCTATGGAATAATGAGAGGATGATAAATGAATGGAAGATGAATAAATTGTAAACATTTATTTTCAAAAAAAATTACAATGTAATTCCAATAGCAAACATGTCAATGACAAAAGTAGTCACTCTACAAAGACTTGAGATTCTAAATGGTGCTTAACCTGAAAATGATCTAGTCCTATCCCTTAATCCATCAAAAAAAAAAAAAAAAAAAAGGAATAAGGAAAAACATGCACCACAATAACAACATGAGTAGTCGTGCATGGGGGTTCAACATTGAGAATAAAAATTAGTTGAGTAGATGCCATAAGTATTAGTATTATTAAACAACAACTTTATAGAAAGTTGAAATGAAGGGAACTTGGTTGCTGAAAATCTTCATCAATAAAGTAACTTTTTCCTATTGGGATTATTCTCAGATTGCATAATGTCAATACAAAGAGTGTATAAACAGTAGCCTCCTCCTGTTACAGTGGGAGCATCATTTATCTAGTGAAAAACATTTGAGTTAACATTAAAGACATGAGTGTAAGCTCATGAGAAGGAATACCAATCCCCCAACCAATCATATGTAATTTGAACAATTACATATTGACATAT
This sequence comes from Juglans nigra, assembly GCA_002916485.2. Taxonomy (NCBI): domain Eukaryota; kingdom Viridiplantae; phylum Streptophyta; class Magnoliopsida; order Fagales; family Juglandaceae; genus Juglans; species Juglans nigra. The sequence goes on from CM036140.1 coordinate 23,904,085, forward strand.
AATTTCCCTTTTAGGAATAATGAGCATCCATCTTTCTTTATCAAACATATATCCATCATGTAGTTCAAAACCAATAAAAACAAAAATGACATATAATTAGTGCTTTGTCCATTATTTTTGCATTTGCAATCAACTATAGTGTTCATATTCTAATCCACTGCACTTAACTCCATAAAAAAAGTGACTTTATCTAGAACTTTTTAAAGATAGAAATGACTGATTTAGGTGAAATGGTTTAGGATTAGCTAGTGAGGGTAGCAAACAATCCCATGTTTTTCTTAAAAAAAAAAAAAAAAAATTAAGCATTGGATTCCCAAAATGTGGATAGTGTCCTTCACCTCATACCGGGAACTTTTCAAGATCCATCATTAACAAAAAAGCATATTTGTTTTGAATTTTCCAGTGAACATGCTATGTCTTCATGTACATGTCTATCATAATCTTTATATTATAATTCTATACCATTCTATTTTTTTTTTATAAATAACTCTATAAAATACAAATTAAACAACATGCTACCATTTTTTAATTGGTGGGTGCATGGTGGCTATTTTCTTAAAAAAAAAAAAAAAAAAAAAAGATGGCCAATTCTATAATTGTGTAGCTCACTGAATCTTTGTCCAATTTTGGGGTGTAATTTATGAAGTCATAGTCAACCTTTTTTCCATGGAAGCACTTATTTTTGCCTTCAAACTCTAAATATTGAGATCTAGCAAGAAGTAGGCTTGTCAGGTATCTGCCTAAATCCACACTTGTCTTCCAATTGTGGTTTGTGGGGGAGAGTGCAATCTTGCACCTGTCCTTTTCATTCACATTCTTTTTCTTATTTTACTGGTTTTATGTCTCTCCCAGAAGGTAATAAACTACAAGGTTGGGGGGTAGCACTAGAATGATGACTGGATGGACAACAATTGCAGCAATAACACTTGTTCCCATGAATTACATTAATAGTTCTGGTGAGATCCTCCTCATTGCATAGTCAACAATCAGAACTATGGATTTTTAACAAGCCACTGCAATTCAGGCTATAAATATTGAAAGTATATTACTTGCATTTTATTCAAAAAAAAAAAAATATACAGTGATAAGATAGGAGCATCTGTTGCTAAGCATAGAGCTTAAGGCTGTGATAAGTGATAGAGCTTTTAGGAATGGGCAGATCTAGTTTGTGAAGAGGGAAGGCAACAACAGGGTTTCACATATATTATAAAAATTTGCTTTATCTTAGAATGATTTCAATGTTGGACTGAGGAGGGTGCTGAGTAAATTGTGCATAAGGTTATCTGAGGAAAACTTTGTAATGTGACATCATGAATGGAAGTTCATTATCGTATTAAAAAAAAAAAAATCTGAATTTCCATATATATAGTCATATATATTAAGCTGGTGCATGTGTTTAACAGATTTCTATGGAAATTAAGCATAGAAATATATTTACTAGACAGACCAGTAGCAATAGTCCGTTTTATACTCAAAATAATATATATACACTCCTATATATGAGTACACCAACAGCAAAAATCTGATACTAGCCGTTTGTGAAAGAAAAAGGATCACTCCCTTCTTACATAATTAAAGGCACTATACTCTCAAGTTCAAGAAGTCAAAGACAAAACTTCGTTTCTAATAGGAGCAAGGCCATTGTAAATCTGCCAGTATATTAAAATGCTTTTTAATATACTGGCAGAAGCAAGTCAGAACTACAGACAATGCTTCCATGGATATTATATAAAGTCCTCATGATTTATGTATAAAGGATTGGAATGGATAGTTGGTAATACATTACATATATATTGACAACGATATATATATATGCAGTCACAAATATATATGTGCCTTCCAATCCTTACCTATTTTAAACATACAGTCTGTATGGACTTTGGCATTGTGTATAAACCCTTTAATGTTGAGAGAGAGAGAGCGAGAGGGAGAGAAAGAGGATAAGGCCTTTCTGAGAGGTGGTCCTAGTGGATCTCAATCCATTTTGTCCAACATGTTTGCTGTGTTGGTCTGCTTGTAATTATCTGCTAGTTCAGGATGATTAAATCAAGGAATGAGCATGTAATATACCAAGGAAAGCTTGACCCAACCAAAAGCAAACAGAGTGCAAATGAATCCAGCCCAGCCTTTGGTGGAAGACAACCAATATGCAGGATATGTTACTACAAAATAACCCAGTGGAAGAGCAATCTTCCACTGGTTTATTGAAGCAACAGAGACACGTAAAAGTGAAAATTGGGGAAAGTAAGGCAGAAACCAGCGACGTACTGGTTTATTACTTAACAGAAGGCCTAAGTTTGAAGTGGAGAAGGAAAGTGGGGAAACTAAGGTGAGATAGATTGGTTCTAAACCAGATTGAAGATAACACAGGTATGTTCTTATTCTCGTATCCTTTCTTAATAATAATTGACTACACCAACAAATGTAGGAACTAATTTTGCATTTTTGAGAGAGATAGGCTAAAAAAATTTCTATAACAATAATTGAGGGAAGAGCACCCCGGGGGGGCTAATTGGATCCCCCAAATATGCTTGTATGGACAATGAGGAGAGGCATGAAAGTGAGGAGTTAATAAAACTAGTCCTGATTCACTTATAGAGATGTTATTTCCAAGAAGGCACAGCTTAGAGATGAAATGAAGTACAGATGGCTAAAGAAACCATAAAGCAAAAATCGGCAATTCATATTAACGAAGGTAAACCATTTATATTTCTTTCACTTTATTTCCTGCTGCTTCTAGAGCAAGTGAAGGTAGATTATGTGCATAATATTGTTAGGTCAAAATAGATCATTCGTAGCCTTGGATAGTAATAGTTTTTGGAAGGATAAGAAAAGTAGAATCAAGATGAGATCAGCTAAGGGAGGATCGGGAAGCAGTTTTAAAAGAAAGAAAAGAGAAACATTTCCCAGTAAATAAATGAAAAGATGGATAAAAGGGGAAATCTTGTAAAATGAAAGTAAAAGCAGTATAAGATAGAGGGTGGCTAGCTTCTTCATAGATGGGAGCAAAGTTATACAAGAAATAACAGATCAAAAGTAAAAGAGAATATAACAATATAGATCAGGAGATTTAGTTTGTGCTTGAGAGAGAGCAAGAGAGTTTAGGAGTGATCAAAACCCAGCTTGGTCCTCCACAAAATGCGTTAATAACACAAACTCCTAATCTTTTGAAAAGCCACAAGCGAGAAATTCCCTTCTTATGCATTTAACACCTCAACAATTTAAAGTAGAGAAGATAATGATCTTTTGGTGATTCTAAAGTAGCAACATAATTAAGGTTTAAAGAATAGATGCTCAGCTATGATTTTCTTAATAATCCTGTTTTTATGCCTTGTTAACTTTAACTTATTTATTTTGTGCCCTCATACCAAAACTTGACAATGCTTTCCAAAGAAGAGACTGTTGGGGCTACGAAAATCAAAGAAGGAAAAGTTATTCTTTTACAAAACGCTTCACAAAGCATGAAAACTAGTGCTCTTTTGATGTTTCTTAGGAAACATTTTGCTTTTTACTTCTAAAGTAAAAGGTTGCTTCTACTTTGCACAATCCTTACGTTATGGATCATGCCTTAATGTTATTTTGCATTCCCAACCTTCAAGTTTTCAAATATTAATCGCTGCATTATGCAAGCCTGATATCTGGAATAAAGTAACTTTGGACTTCTCTTTCAGACTAAGAGCATTAGCATTGGATTGACCATTCTATTCTTCAAATTTGGACTAATATGTAACTTTTTCACTTTTAGCTAATCATTCAAAACTTGAAGTCTACATTGGATTAGTCATCACACTCTCTATAATAATAAAATATTATTATTTTTTATTATTTATATTTTTTAATTAATTTATATTTTATTTTTATAATCTTCAATTACCTCCAACAATCATATTCATTTTCATTTTCACAATCTAACAATCTATAATATAATAATCTCATATGTATATAGATGATAAAATCTCATATGAATAAAAATCTCATATCTATAATATAATAATCTCAAAAAGTACTTTTAGACTTGCTATAGTTCTTTTCATATTTGAAAAGAAAAACAGATTTACTGTAGCTTATAGTTTGGATGAAAACAATTTAGCTAATTCAATGTGGAGTAAATATGGATGATATTTGCTAAATTTGAAGATGAAAATGTATTTAACTAATTCAATGCCAATGCTCTAAGCAGCTTGCATGTTATAGATGTTTTGATTCCAAGGGTGAAATATCCAGTTGTGTGGGGTTTGGGAAAGTTCTGTTGTAGTGGCCAGATTTCTTTTGACCCACAATTCTTGTATGTTACCCTATTCATTGTTTATTATACATGTTTTAAATGTCAATATGAAAAGGGGTTTTTTCGTCGCCAAAAGTCCAAGCGTATATTTCTTCTATGTGTGGTGATGGTACAGACAAGTGGCTTAAGCATTGCTAATAGTTGAGGTGTGATCATCAATCCCTATATCTTTATGAGGCAAAGTTTTGGATCTTTAGACTCTAGCCTTAACTTTTTTTTCTTTCCTTGTCACTAGTAAGTTATATAAGCAGACCAGACCAGTATATTTTTAAAACAATCATGACACCCTCTGAACATTTGTACAGGGGAAAGAGATGCCATTTGACCTATAGCTCATGACAGTGAACTTTCTAGTTTTTAGCAAGTTCAAACTTTGCACGTTGTTTATCTTTATGTTTTTTAGCAGCATAACAGAACCCACAAAACAATCAAGGTGGGTAACTCAGTGAAATATACAATGGCCAGTTACGTGAAATGCCCCGTATCGTGTGGAAATCCCCAACTTTGTGCAGCAACTTCACAAATTCATATACTCTAGGAAAAATGGCAACACTTTCTTCAAGCATTATAAGAATTAACTTACTTACAATAAATAAGGTAAAAAACAGGGCCATAAATTCTACAAGAAAATGCTTCTGATTCAGCAAAAACAAGCAATATTTGGTGAATTAAAATTATCTAATACCCACAACTGATTGAGCAGCGCAAACACAAGAGGCAGATACACAACATTAAACCTCAAACAGAGTAACATGCACATCAATTTCACAGTGGAAAAAAATGATTGTACGTCTAAAAACAACTACTTTTGTAATGCAACCTACTCGTGAAGGGGGTTGATAAATGCAATGGCAACAAGAGATACCTGGAGCCTCGATCGATCATCGTTGAAAACCCCAAAATCATAACTTCTATGTCAAAATGGAGGCACAAAAGTGAAATTTGTAAGGGAAGCCGAAAACGTAGGACCTAGCTTCCCAAAGAGAGACAATATTCCAGTGGAGAGAAGGTCGTGTGCACACTAGGGTAGCCGATTGTGGGATTTGAAGTTCTGTGAAATTGGTGAACCAAGAACGACGGAAGGGAGAAGGCCGGTGTGGGGGAAATGGGACTAGGAAAATGGGCCAAAAGCTCACTACGGAGGAGTAGACTCCATGAGAGAACACTGTAAAGGTAGAGCTTGCAGCATTTGAAAATGGAGTCTGTTCGTGCACAGGGCCGAAGTGAAGGAGGGAAAACATGTGGGTAAATAAGTTGGGGAGAAACATGGCTTTTGGCGCCCCTATGCTTTAATCCCGGCGAAAATCACAGCGAAATAAAATCTTTTATCTTGCGACGCACAAAATCTTCGTAAGAAACACATTAAGAGTGCGTTCACGTATGTTAAACTGAGTTGAGTTGAGATGATAAAATATTATTAAAATATTTTTTTTTATTATTATTTTAATATTTGAAAAAGTTAATTATTTATTATATTTTATATTAAAATTTAAAAAATTTATAATAATAAGTTCAGATAAGTTTACTTTCCAAACGAAGCCTAAATCTTTACAAAATACATTTTAATTAAAACCCAGCGTGTAAATGCACATGCGATTTTAGACGCCACAAGAAGTTCGAAATGATTTGTTTGGCGGCAATTTTATAATCGTTGAGAAAGGTAGGAATTCTTGTAATGATGTATCTTTCACCTTTTTTTTTTTTTTTTTTTTTTAACAACAGCATAACTTCATTCATAAAAGAAAGTCAATACAAATAAAACACTGCATAGTTACACAGCAATGTCTAAGGCAACTCTAGCTTGTATAAACTCTGGACAAGAATGCCACCATTGCAAAGTATCATCAATAAAATAAGCATGTCTTGCCAATAGATGAGCAGCCTCATTCCCTTGACGACCAACATGGAGAACTTCAAAAGAATTAAAACGACTAAGAAGGCTTTTGATTTCATCAATCACAAACCCTCTTCTAGTTAAGTTAACTTCATTGGAACAAATAGCTTCAACAATACTAAGTGAGTCACCTTCTAATATCAGATTCAACAATCCCAAATGAAGAATTAACTGCAAACTACGCAAGGTTGTTAGAGCTTCAATATCATCAACTTCAAAAACCCCATGTTCCTTACGACTTGCAGCCATCAAAACATCCCATTTATCATTCCGTAAAATAACACCAATACCAGATGAAGCAAAAGAATGAAATAAAGCACCATCGAAATTAAGCTTCAATTTTCCTTGAGGAAGACCCGTCCACGAAAAGACTTTTTCCTTATACAGCACTACATGGCACTTCTTCACATGAAGATAACTCTCAACATAACCAAGACATCTATTTATAAGTTCAAGGATACAACAATTAGAGTTCTGGGAAATTTTCAGATTTCTATACTTCCAAACTCCCCATGAAATGGTGAGAAATATAGGGACTACGCTAGGATCAGATTTCAACAAAATCCAGACCAACTCTACCAACTCTGAAAAGCTTACCACCTTCTGTAAATGATGCAAAATCTGTGGACAGCGTAGTGCCCAAGCTTCATGAACTAAAGGACAACCACAAATTGCATGAAAAACATCTTCCTCTCACTGCTTGCAGTGAACACAAATGGCTGATTGTAAAATCCCTCTTCTTAGCAGATTGTAGCTTGTTGGTAAGCTATCCTTGCATGCTCTCCATCCAAAATTCTTCACTTTATTAGGCAGCTTTAAGTTCCATAAATTTCTCCAAAACCACTTGGTAGCTTCTAAATGAGAGCTCTCAGGACCATCATGTTGAGACAACAACTTTAGAGCTGCATAATATCCAGACTTGACAGAATATACCCCATTCTTAGAGCCCAACCACATGAGTCTATCGTCTTCCTGTCTGGACAGCAAAGGTAGAGAACATATAGAGGTAGCCACATTAGTAGGAAAAGTAGAAAACACCAGCTCCCTATTCCACAAAGGTAAATTCTACATTAATAAATAATCAACAGTGGTATCCGATTGAATAATATGCTGAGTGGACTGAGCTCGCAATTGAACATTCATAGGCAACCATTTATCTATCAAGATCCAGACTTTATCACCCTTACCAACATTCCACTTACAACCAGAGCAAAGAATTTGTTTAGAAGCATAAATGCTTCTCCATGCATAAGAATGCTTTCTTGGTAAACTAGCATGCAAAAAAATCTCCATTGGAAAAATTCTTAGCTTTAAGACCCGAGAGAACAAAGATTGAGGTTCCAACAACAACCTCCACCCTTGTTTAGCAAGTAAAGCTAAATTAAACATTTTGAGATTTTTAAAACCCATCCCTCCTCTAAACTTCGAATTACAGAACTGTTTCCAACTCAGCCAGTGCATCTTACGTTGAGAATTTTTTTGTCCCCACCAAAAACGAGCAAACATAGACTCCAATTCACTACAAATTCGCTTAGGCAACAAAAAACAGCTCATAGTATATGTTGGGAATGCTTGAACCACTGCTTTAATCAATATCTCCCTGCCGGCTTGAGAAAGTAAAAGTTCTTTCCACCCTTGAAGCTTACCCCACACCTTTTCTTTTAAATCTTGAAAGGTAGCACTTCTAGACCTCCCCACAAAGGAAGGAAGCCCCAAATACTTAGAGTGATGCTGTACGGAAGAAACATGCCATATATCCATAATAGCTGAAATAACATCTGCACCCGCATTAGGGCTGAAAAGCAACTCAGTTTTATCCAAATTTAATTGTTGTCCAGAAACAGATTCATAGAGTGCCAAAAGCTGCCTCAAAACCAAATTCTCAGCACAAGTGGCTTGGCAGAATAGTAGGCTATCATCCGCAAAAAATAAATGACTAATGGCAAGTGCCCGGGAGCATACCTTAACTCCATTAATCATATGGCAAGTAACAACATTCCTCAATAAAGAGGAAAGAGCTTCAGTGCATAAAACAAACAAGTAAGGTGATAGAGGATCATCCTGACGCAAACCACGTGAAGGAACAAAAGACTTAGTAGGCAAACCATTAAGCAGTACTCGATAAGAAACTGAACCAATGCATGACAGTACTAAGCTCACCCATCGCTGGTGGAAACCAAGCTTTAACATAACTTGTTCTAAGAAGCCCCATTCTACTCTATCATATGTTTTACTCATGTCTAACTTCACTGACATCACACCTTTACGACCCTTATTTCTGTTTTTTATTGCATGGACAGATTCATACGCTACTAACACGTTGTCCGTAATTAATCGTCCTGGCACAAAAGCACTTTGACAATCTGAGACCACCTTAGGTAAAATAATTTTAAGCCTATTAACAATAACTTTGGCAATGATCTTATAGACCACATTGCATAAGCTAATAGGCCTAAAATCTTTCATACATTCAGGATTCTTTTTCTTGGGAATAAGCACAACAAAAGTCTTATTAAGAATAGCCGGAACAGACCCATTAGACAAACAGCACAAGACAGATTTAGTCACCAAATCGCCAACAGTAGACCAATATTTCTGGAAAAATAAAGGAGACATACCATCGGGACTCGGAGCTTTCAAAGGTTGCATCTGAAATAATGTAAATCTGACCTCATCCTCAGTATATGGCTTCAATAATTCTACATTCATCTCATCTGTGACTCTCAAAGGAATAACATCAAGAATATTGGTCATAGCACCCGTACTAGAACTCACAAACAGCTCCTCAAAATAATTACAAACAACAGTTTCCAAAGCTTGCCCCTCATGCCAAATACCTTCATTATCACGGAGCTTGCGAATATGATTCCTTGTCTTTCTTTGTGATGCATTTCTATGGAAAAATTTAGAATTTTGATCACTAGAATCCAACCATAAAACACGAGATCGCTGCTTCCACATTAACTCCTCCCGTTCCAATAACAAGTTGATATCATGACGGAGTGACTTGATTAAGGCCACAGAAGAACCACTAGAAGAATTACCCACTGCTCTAGATAACTCCGCCCTTTTATTCTTCAACTGGGTTTTAATCTCTCCAAACTAAACAACATTCCACACCATCAAACCCAGTCGACAGAAAGTTAAAGCAGAATTTAAACCACTAAGAGCATCCCCATTATCAGCCTCTTGCCAAGCACTAGAAATAGTTTCAGCACACCCAACACTACAACCCACATTGCCTCGAATCTGAATGGTCTATGCCCCCTTCTTGAGCACTCCAAACCACCCATAGTATTCAAAACCAAACAATGATGATCAGAATGTGAAGTCAGAAAATTATCAACTGTAGCATGTGGAAACAAAGAGAACCAATCTGAGTTAGCAAGAAAACGATCTAGACGCTCTTCAACCAATACACCATCTTCACGTAAATTAGACCATGTGAAAAAGGGACCCTGAGAGTCAATCCCTTTCAACCCACAAAAATCCAAGGCGTCACGAAAAACACGCATCTGACTACTCGGGCGTACCCTTCCCCCTCTCTTTTCAGTATTAGAAATAATTTCATTAAAGTCACCAAAGCACAACCAAGGAGCGGGAGTTGCCACCGATAAGCCTTTCAACAAATTCCACACTAACTGTCGTCTACTGACAATAGGATGCCCATAAATGGCAGTAATGTGACTCTTCAAGCCCGTGACACTATCCACAACCCAAGCATCAAAATGATGTTTAGAGTAGGACATCAGAGTTAAATCCACATCCTTCCTCCAAAATAAAACCAACCCTCCACTACGCCCCGAACAATCCACCGACAATACCCCTGAGAAACCCGGAGTAAATTTCAACCTCTCCATTGAGGCAACAACAGATTTAGTCTCCATAATGAAGACCAAATTGGGAACTTCTCTTCGGATCAAATCATGAAGAACACGAAACTCCCCCTGGGTTCCCAAGCCCATGGGAGTTCCAGCTAAGGATCTTCATGGTTGTCGGCGGGGCTAACTTCCAGCCTCCGCCGATGCCACTTGAAGCTCATCCAAACTGTTGGCATCAAAGGATTTAATCCTCTTGAAATCACCAGTGGATGTCCCAAGCAAACACCCCTAAATCCCCGTCATGTTTAAGAGGTAAAATTGAAAGAGTCTTACCTTTGTGCCTTGTTGAAGCCGTAACCCCCCTCCGTCGTGGCCTCCCTTTCTTATTCCGGTCAGAAGCTGGAGCCCTAACCTTCACTTCCGCATCGTCAATCGTCACGACTTGGCATCCACTTTTGTCCACTGCTGGTAAGAATACAGACCTCCTCATTATCCTTAGCAACCCACGGGCCTTCAGTTAGCCCACTCAAGTCAACCATATTCAAAGCCTTAAGCCCCAAGACAGACAGCCCAAAATCCACGAAGCCATGCCTCATCATATCCCGCATACCGCTGGGCTTGAAAGACCCAAAATTCAAGGATCCATGCTTCTTCATATCCCACATACCACTGGCTTGAATGGCCCTTCAGACAGCTTAGTAGAGCCCTCCACATCCAAACTATTCATACTCACAACATATGGCCCACCATCATGAAGTAGGCTCACGTCAGTCGTCTTCAACCTTCCACAGCAGATTCCATTAGTAGCACTTGAATTTGTTTGCATGATTTCCTTTATACCACCCACATTAAACTCCCGTATTCGTAATTCCTCATCAATAATCGTCTGCAAAGGATCACTAGCACCCATACTCATATCCTTGTTAGTATTTTCTTTGTTCACTGCCCGTGATAAAACTCTTGAAAAGGATTTACGTTGCCCATCTACATTATTTCTTCCTTCCGCACGCAGCCATGCTCCATAGGGAAACCCATCCTTCTCAAATAAAGCCCTCTTAGACACCCATAACTCACAGTCTCTATCAGAATGCCCTAACTTCCCACAACAGTAACAAAAGTTGGGTAATCGCTCGTATTTCAAACGTACCCATAGAACCTCACCATTCCTCAAACAGAGTCTCTTAACACGGGGCAATGAAAAACAAACATCAATTAGAATTCGCACCCTAAAAAACACTCCCCAACCAGGAGATTGACTAGACAAATCAATGTCTTCAACATTACCAATCGACTCCCCAATGCTACGTACTGTCTCAGAATTCATCCCCATTAGAGGAAAATCATATAATTGGACCCAGAAGGAAGCGAAATTCATCTTTATTCGTGACAGTTGAAACTCACCAACATAGTCCATAAGCAGAACCAAATTCTTATCGAAGGACCATGGACTATTGAGAAAAACCTTCTTTTTATCACCCTGATCAGCGAACTAAGCAAGAAAAATGTTCTCACCCAAATCAAAGAATTTTACCCATTTCACAGGACTCCAGACAGTGCGCATAACCGACTTAAAAGCCTCCTTGTTAAAGAATTTACGGTGAGTAAACTGAAAATGAGGCAATAATCTTTATGATCATCAATGGACCCCTGCAGCGAGTCTTGAATACCAACATATGCCTGCTCAACTTCAGACAAGGAAAAAGACTTCCATTTATCAGCCAAATCGTCCTCCATCAGACCAACAAAACAACAAAGTAGACCACTACAAGTAACGATCTTGCACTAGAGACAAGAAAATAGACACTCAAATCACGACAGAAGGCCGAAATTGAGCGAAATAGACAAACCATCAAGGCAGTTACCAAACTCTCCGTAATCGCCGGAGACAAACCAACAAGGCAGTTAGCAGTTTTGTATCTTTCACCTGTTGAAGGGTGTAAATTTGAACCGAAAAACCGGTTTAGATCGGACCGGTTGGACCGGGTTTGAACCGTTCCAATTTGGGACTGGTTCTTGTAACATTAAAACCAGCTGGACCCAATCCGGTCCCCGTTCCATGGTTTTTGGGATTGGATCGGACCAATTCGGTTGGGAAAAAAAATATAAAAATTAATATTTTATATATATATAAGTTTTATACAAAATTAATATTATACAAAATATTTTTTATATATAATTTTATATATAAGATATAATTATATATGAAATAATTTCATATTATAATTTATAAATTGTAACATAAAATGTTAATATTAAATACGAACATTTGTAATTTGTTTAATCATATGTTATTAATTAATTATATATAAGATAATGTTATTATAATTTATAAAATAAAAGTTTAATTTTAAAGATGAAAATTTAATTTATCATATGCTTTAAATATAAAATATATATTTAAATTATTAATAACATTTTATTTATAGTTAAACTAAGATGTAACTAATACTGATATATTATATATAACTAAATAATCACTATACTAAATAATCACATATAAAAGAATGATATAGTAATACTAATTACTAATACTAAATTACTATACTAATACTATTACTATAATAAATTAGTGTACTAATACCATCACTATAATAAATTACTATACTAACACTATCACTATAATACTATCAATAATATAGTTATAATAAATTAAACTCACTATAACAAATACTAATATATAGTTATTCTAATCACTATAACTAATACTAATATATTTACTAATACTAATAGCCTAATATAGACTATAGTTATACTAATATAGTTATACTAAATCACTATAACTAATACTAATATATAGCTATACTAATAGCCTAATATTAATACTATTATATAGCTCAATATATTATATAGCTATAACTAATACTCATATATATACTAATAGTCTAATATTAATACTATTATATAGTCTAATATATTATATAGCTATAACTAATACTAATATTTATTCTAATACTAATAGTTTAATATAGTAGTTATACTTATACTAATATAGTTATACTATATCACTATAATTAATACTAATATATAGCTATACTAATAGTCTAATAATAATATATAGTCTAATATATAATATAGCTATAACTAATACTAATATTTATTCTACTACTAATGGTCTAATATAGACTATAGTTATACAAAATTATTGATATAGTTATAGATTTATAGTATAAGGGTTTAGTCTAATTAGACTATTAGTAATAATTTTGATATTATTACTAAACGGCGCCATTGCACCTCTAGTCTCCCAAACCCTAAGACCCGCCCCTCTCTTTCTCACTCTCTCACTCTGCCTCGCAGCCTCTCTGCATCTTTGCCCTCTCACGCGGCCACGACCCACGCTGTTGCACTGTGTACATCTTGTCGTCACCCCCTCAGCCTGAGTCCCCTCCCTCTTGTCGTCGCCCCCTCAGAAACACATACCCGCTCTCTCGCCATTGCATCTCCCCTCACGACCTCACCTCTCGAGCCGTTCTTGTTGCACACACAACCCCTCGACCCCTCTCTCAACGACGCGCTGCCCTTTCTGTCTCTCACCGTCTCACGCAGTCTTCCCATCTCTCACGCAGCCGACAACCCCTCTCTCACGTCTCTCTGTCTTCGACAGTAATTTTTCTTGGAACAATTTCGGATGTGTATATCATTTTTAATCTCCGTTGGTTTAATTGTTATGTGAACTTTTTTGTTTCAAATGTTTATTAGTTAAATGAGAACTTTGGACATCTTTGAGAATTTTTTTCTAGGCATTGCTCGTTGGATTTAATTCCTATAAAATTTTGTGCATCTTTCTTTGAGGTCATGATTGTTTAGACATATGCTCCCAGTTGTTAAAAGAAAGCAGAACAGAAAAACTATTTTACTTTGGGTTGTCGATTTCAAACACAACAAATAAAGTCTAATACTTTCAAGTTGAGTGAGACTCTTACATCTGCAATGATATAGTGGGTTGCGGACTTCCTAGGTTTTTTTTTTTTCTAAGGATCACGTTAGCTTAAAGCTCTGTTTGTTATGTTTGATCAAGCATTTGAGTTGAATGAAAGCTTTCAAGTGGCTTTGCTCCATTGCCTTTAGTCCCATATCTCTTGTATGACTTCCAAAGATGAAATCTCCCATTTCTACCAAGTCAAAAATGAAAAATAAAACATCTACTGAATTGTTAAAAAAACGTACCTACTAGTTGGATGCCCTTTTGAAAAATTTATTTGCTCTCATACATGGATGGATTCAAGATTAAAAAAAAAAAAAAAGGTTAAAATCATCTTCTTGAGGATCTTTATTTGTCTAATGTCAATAGCGAAGATCATTATTTTTTATAAACTTACTAAACATATTATATTCTTTTCTAGGAATTTGTATTATAAATTTTTTAAAATTTTTGTGTTTCTTAAATTTACTATTATTATTCCTTTCTTAAATAATTTGTTATAAATTTACTAAACATATAATTTTTTCAAAAGGTTTATGCAAATGTGAGGGCAAAGAGTAGCTTTTTACCTCTGAAGATAGGATACATTCCCAAGCATTGTATTGGACTCTCATCCATCAACAATATTGTTCTCCAAGAGCACCTGCTTTCATATATAGTAATGAATCTAATCTGTAATAATATTCTAGCTAGGTATCCTTTTGATGTAGTTTCAGATTCCATGCATTTGTCTTAAGCTATTAGTCTCTCTCACACACATATATTTGTTCCAAGTTCCACATTGCTAGCTACTTTCAATGCTTCTCTCTCTCACAAATCTCATGCATTCACTAAATTAAAACTGAAAAGCCAGACCGAACCGGTAAAACCGGATGTACCGGTTTAGGAGGGTAATTGATGCGTAATCGATTTTTAAAAATACAAAACCGGTACATATCGGTTCGATCTTAAATTTTGTTCAAAATCAGACCAGACCGGACCCATTATACCCCTACTCTTTATAACGTAAACAAACAAGAACACAATTTCTCCTCTCACAATTTGATATGCAATGGATCATTAAGGGATAGAAACACCATTTCACGCCCGACGTGGCACTGCCATGAGTGGACATATGGTAGTGCCACGTTACCATATAAATATTGTTTGCTTGATGGAAAATGTCAAAATGATACAATTACAACTGTTGATAGTTTTTTTTAAATAAAATTATGAAAATATGATTATTTATTTATGATAATTAAAATTTTATTAAATTAAAACAGCAACGCAAGAAGAGGTGAGATACCCTATATAAAAGCTCCAATATAGTAACTACAATGCACAGATGGAGAGGGAGTTAAGTAAAAGTCGGTTTGTGGGATATTTTTGTGGCTAAAGCACTTCGCTTTAAAAATAGTGAATATTATAAAAATATAGATTATATTTAATTAATGAAGCATCTTATTATATTATCCTCAGGGAGTACTAGTGGACTGTTTATGTAAAGGACGGACAGAAGCACAAACATGCATTACAAGGATGTTTGATTAGCCAACTTGCACCCATTCACACAGAGTTCTGAACGTTCTTCTGTGTAAGATAAACGTCCAGACCCGATAACTACTAGACTTTCGAGATTTCTTAATGTGGGAGGATTGTAGATTTTATCACATTAAGTAAGCACCTACTCCAACTTTTTTTTTTTTTTCCTAATCAAGCATGTTATAGGGTAAATAAAGAAATTACAAGAGTTTAAGGTGGATCATTTCCACCGTCAATATACAATAAATAACTAGGGATATTATCTAAGGGATATTATCTAAGGATAATATATTTAACGTGTTTTTTTATAAAGAGAAAAATAAACCTGATAAAGAATATAAAGCTATGACTAATTTCATTAATAGATGACATTGTAATAAAAATGGTTTCACAAAGATGAATGCATGGTTCCTCAACTCTGTTCTTGATTTCTTGCGGTATATAATATAAAAATAAATAAAAAATTCTTTGCATCTTTAAAACATTTAAAAGAATATTATAATATTTAAAAATAGTGAATATTATAAAAATATATATATATATATTATCTTTAATTAATCAAACATCTTATATGATTCTCAGGGGTTGGACTAGTTTCGCATAAATCAGAGATCAAAGGTTCCAAATATGTGCAAGGCAGGTGCATGAAAGAGTACTGTTTATGTAAAGGACGGACAGGGGAGCTCAGGTGCAGGGCCACATACGCGGTTTCTAAACAACCATTACTATCAATAGCACATCCCCACTTTTCCCCTTTCTTTGACCCACTTCTTTATAATTGCACCTGATCTCTCATGAGCATTAGAAGATGACTTCTTCCATGGCCTTACAAGGAGCTTCTTCCTCGCTCTCGTCTACTTCTTCCTCCATCCATTCATGGACTCACGATGTATTCTTGAGTTTTAGAGGTGAGGATGTTTGCCAAAAATTTATTTCTCATCTATACCATGCTTTGCATCACAGGGGAATCAACACCGGTATAGACAAGAATCTTGAAAGAGGAGAAGAGATTTCGCCAGAAACTTTTCAAAGCTATTGAAAGATCAATGATTTCTATCATTGTACTCTCTAAAAACTATTCAGAGTCCAGATGGTGTTTAGATGAGCTATTAAAGATCATTGAGTGTAAGGAAAATGTAAAACAAATTGTTCTACCCTTGTTTTACGATGTATCTTCGTCAGAAGTACGACATCAAAAAGGGAATTTTGGAGAAGCATTTGCTAAACTTGGATGTAAGATCAAAGATGAAGAAAATGTTACAAAGTGGAAGGCAGCTTTACAAAAAGTAGCCAATTTTTTTGGATTCACATTAGGGGACAGGTACTTTTAATGAGCTATGCTTTTATATTTGTTTACATGTGATGTTAAAGAGAATCTAAGAATTCGCAAATTGATTGAGATATGATGCGTTGCCAAACTATTTGATATTTATCAGTCTTTTGCATACCATACTTAAAATTAGAAATCTTTTCTTATTGAGGGATTTAAGATCGTACTGCCACGTGAAGTTTATATGAGAAACGAAACAGAAGAACATGAAAATATACAAATCGAAATCTTCTCTCTATTTTTTTTTCTTTTATTTTTAGGTTCTATAAAGAATAAACAAATGTTTTATGCATCAATTTGTTTAGAGATATACAGACTGAAAAATACCCTTAGTTATAAGTTTCAGAATTATGGGAGGGAGAAATTCAAGAACGGAAAAAAATAGTTAAAATATTTAATAATTCATATAAAGAATGAAAAATGTAAGAATGAGAAGAGCACTAGGAAGAAGAAAGGCTACCTTTGACATGGTAATCTACTAGCGTCATTTTGCAATGGATAAAAAAAGACAATGTTTACCAATTCATCTTTATGTGTGTATTACGGTGAAAAGTCTTAACTATTTTAATTTCTTGTCTTTTATATTGATAGGAATGAATAAGAGTTTATTCAGGACATCATTAAATGGGTGGACTCAATAATGGTGAATCGTACATTTCTTAATGTTGCAAAGTATCCAGTTGGAATAGAGTCACGTGTACGAGACATTTATCAACATTTAAGTATAGGAAGGAATGATATTATATGCATGGTAGGGATATTTGGAACCGGTGGAATTGGTAAGACAACTATTTCAAAGGAAATCTATAACATGATCTCTTATCAATTTGAAGGAAGTTGTTTCTTGAAAAATATTAGAGAAACTTCAAAAGCAGGTGGTCTGATCCAGCTGCAAAAAACACTTCTTTCTGAGATTTTGGGAATAAGTTTGGATTTTCATGACATTGACAAAGGCATCAATGTGATTAGGCATAGACTTTGCTCTAAAAGGGTTCTCCTAATTCTTGATGATGTGGATGATTTGGTTCAACTAGAAACATTAGCTGGAGCTCTTGATTGGTTTGGTTCAGGAAGTAGAATCATCATAACAACAAGAGATCAACATTTATTAAATTTCTCTAAAGCTGTTTCAAAATATGAGTTGAAGATTCTGGCTAATGATGAAGCTCTTAAACTCTTTAGCTTGCATGCTTTTGAGAAAGATGAACCGCTTGACGATTATGTGGAACTCTCTAAACAAGTATTGGAATATGCTCAAGGTCTTCCACTTGCTTTAACAGTGATAGGTTCAACTCTAAAAGATCAAAGCATTCATCAATGGAAAAGTGTATTGAATAAATATAAACAAATACCTGACGTAAATATTCAAAGTGTACTTCGAGTAAGTTACGATGGATTGGAAGATAATGAGAAGGACATGTTTCTTGATATTGCATGTTTCTTCAAAGGAGGACCTTTGGCTGATGTCATTAAAATATTTGACAATTGTGGTTTCTCTCCTGATTATGGTATCTGGAGGCTTGTAGACAAGTGTCTTATCACTGTTGATGAGTGGAATAAAAGTGTTTGGATGCATGACTTGCTACAATCTATGGGTCGAGAAATTGTTCGATTACAATCACCAAAAGAACCTGACGAACGTAGTAGATTATGGTTTTGTCACGTGTTGGAAGAAAGTACGGTAAGAGTCACAAAAAAAATTATTTAGTTATACATTTATTTCCTTTTTTAGTAGTGAAACCTACTGGAATATATATATATATATATCTCTTGTAAATTGAAATGATTTTTAGTTATATATAGAATCATTTTAATTAAGATGCGTCAATAAAAGTATCAAATGTCCTTTTTGATTTCAAATATCCTATTATTTTCTTCACGAGTGTCTTTATTTTGTGGAAAGTTTTAGAGTCATGTGAGTTGGGAAGAGACATTCTTTGTTTTTTATTTTTTATTTTTTCTATGCGCAAAACTATTTAGTATTTTACATTTCAGCAATCAGAAAATACCAAAAATAGCTTCATTTTATGCATTAGTTTTACTAACACTCTTGTCATGTATTTTCTCACGTCCCAAGGTACAAACAAAATCGAAGCCATTATAGTAGAAATGCCCAAAGGCGAGGAAATGATTATTTTGAGTCCCAAAGCATTTGTACAGATGAAAAGACTTAGAGTGTTTATCAATCGTAATGCAAGTTTTTCAAGTGGACCTAATTATCTCTCCAACGAGTTAAGAGTACTTGATTGGTTTGAATATCCGCTACAATCTTTGCCACCCAATTTTCATGGAAATAAGCTCATTATCTTTAAAATGCATGGTAGCTTCATCAAGGAGTTAAGCTTCATCAAGTTCAAGGTACGTACAATATAATCTTCAATAACTTTTTTTCTTTAATCTATGTGGTAAACTCCTTTCAATTTAATTTTTTCCTTTTTTAACAGAATGTGACAACTATGGGTTTCGATGATTGTCATTTGTTAACCAAAGTCCCGGATCTTTCAAGCATGTCAAATTTGAAGGAATTGATTGTTGAAAAGTGTACAAGTTTAGTTGAGGTGCATGATTCCGTTGGATACCTGGATAATCTTTTAAAATTGAGTTTCCACGAATGCTCTAACCTCCGAATATTTCCAAGAAGACTCGAGTTGAGATCTTTACGCTACCTTAATCTTTGTGATTGCTCAAACCTTCGTGAATTTCCTGAAATTGGTTGTGAAATGAAGTATTTACGTTCATTAGATCTACTTCGCACCGCAGTGGAAGAACTACCTATATCTATTAGGAACCTCACTGGACTTGAACTTTTATTTATAAATGGTTGTAAAAACCTTGTGCGTCTCCCAATTAACAGCATTCCTTTACTGCAAAATTTACGCAAGCTTGGACTTGGTGGTCCAATAGTGGAAGACGAGATTTTATCGAGGGAAGAAAAACTCCTTGAATTGTTGCGTCCAACGAATTCAAGCACTGCATTACAAGTGCTGAATCTTCCAAATTGTCCCCAACTAGAATCAAGTTTCTTTCCAAAATCAAGTTTCTTTATTGTGTTTAATTCCTTAGCCACTTTGAACAAGTTAATTCTATCAGAAAGTGAGATGGTTAGCCTTCCCACGTGCATCAAAGGATTTGTTGCACTCAGTGAACTCTACTTGCGGGATTGCGAGAAACTTGAAGAAATCTTAGAACTTCCACCAAATATACGAAGTGTAGATGCTACAGGATGCATGTCGTTACAAAGATTTTCTAAAGTATCAAGAATATTGAAATTCAATGGAAGCCACATCAGGTCGCTAAGAATGATTCAATTGGGTGGATGCGAAAAAATGCATGAGAAGATTTGGAATTATAAAGCGCCAAATCCTTTACTGTGCAAGGTATGTATATATGTTTCTCATTCTCTCTCAATTCTTTGTAAGATGCATGCCTTTTAAACTGATGATGATGATGATGATGATATTGGTCTAACAGAGACATTATAAGGCCACTGTGTTATCGGAAAAATGAGATTCCAGAGTGGTTCCGGTATCAGAAAGAATTTTTAGAAAATGAAATTGCCAAGAGTGGGAATGATGGTGATTTCCAGTTGAGGAAAAATGAAGAATGGGTAATAAATATTGAGGGGCCACATTATTTGGAAGATATAAGTGGGATTGTAGTATATGCCCTTGTGTTTAATAAAGAAGCTCATGAAAGTTCATATTTTATTTATGATGCTGAGATAACCAGTAACAACTCCAATCATGTACACCGTATCGATTTCTATGAAGTGGTCAATTTGATTAATATTTATTATACAACTGGAAGCGGATATGACGTAAAGGTGGGGTACTCCGATTTAGAATTGTTTGAGCTAAAGGTTTTGGACAATTTGAGAGTTCACCTTCGTCCTCATCCCAATGTTTGGGATCCTTTGCTGGTACCCTTTTATAGAAGTTGCGAAGCCAATGTTGTATACAAGGACGAGAGCAGAGCACATAAAAGAAAAAAAATGGATTGAATTATTTTGGAATTTTCAGGTGAGACTTCCCTTTCATTTTTGTTTGTTTTCTTTGCCTTTTAGACTTGATTTGGTATTTTCCACTGGAAACAAGAGCCCAATTTATTAGCTCAATGATGTCATATCTCACAGTACTCTTGGAATCCAATCCGTAACCTTACACAGAAGAAAAGAGGGATTCTTAAACTGGGGGCATCAAACTTCCAAAGGTAAACTTGGAGTTAGAGCTTTGACATGGTATCAAGCATGCGTTTCAAACATTGATTAGCTTGTAAGGTTTTTACTTTGTTCGTTTACTTATAGCCATTAGTTTGTTTCTTGGATGATGAATTCAAGTGTTGTGCTGCCTTGAAAGTTTTCTTCTGTATCCTTATTATGGTAAGTATATGCTAAAAACACTCAGTTGAAAAATCAGAAAACACCTATTCTTGTTCCATTAAAAAAATCCCATTAAGTTGGAGAGCAACATATACTTCAAAAACAAATAAGTATTCATCGATATGCGTGAATAATACATATTTGTCGTAATGTCTACGTATTTTGTGTTGTTTTCTAAATTCATCATCCAACTCCAGTCTCATATAGTACTAACCCTTTGTATTTTGTGTTTATATCAATTTTGTATACCAACGAACTTTATGATTTATTAGAAAATGAAATTTTAAGAGTTCAGTTAGTACCCAACTGAAGGGAAGAGAAGCATGGGTAATAGATGTTGAAGGGCCACACTAGTTTGACGAGATAAGTGGAATTGTATTGTTTCCTTTTCTGTTATTTTAAGAACATGATATGTCTAGGTGTTTTATTTATGATGCTGAGATAACTTATAACGGCTCAAATCATGTATGTCAAGAAAATAAAGTGGAATTGGTTAATGATTTTTGGATTAGAAGGAGATCTGGATGTCATGTATGGTTGGGGTACGCCGATGTAGCATCTTTTGGGCTAAAGATTTTGGACAATTTGCGAGTTCGATTTTATCCCAATGATAATCCAAGGAGGGGTACCGCTTTAAGCCTATGTGGTATACAAGCTTGAAAGAAGACAAAGTTAAAAACAGAAAAATGGATGAAACCGATCTTCCATGAAGTCCTCAACAAATGAATTAATGATAGCCCAAGTCACCCCTCTGTTGCTACTATTTCTTTTGGTTGGAATATCTTCATCTATCTTCAACTTTGAATGACCTTGGACTCCAATTGGAGTCATAGCTTTGACTTGGAATCAAACACAATCCATTATTTGCGATGGATGAATGACTTGTACATTTAAAAGAGCTGACCACTCCACTACTGCCACTGTCATCCATCTCTCTCTCTCTCTCTCTCTCTCTCTCTCTCTCTCTCTCTCTAGGTATTTATACAGTTGAACAATTTGGAGTTAACCTTCAACATTGCTAAAAGTGGAGAATCTTCCTGCTACCAATTAGTTTGTAAGCTTTTCACTTTGTTCTTTTACTTATAACCATTAGTTTGTTTCTTGGATTATGAATTTAAGTGTTGTGCTGCCCTGAAAATTTTCTTATTACAACAAGTTTATGCTAAAAACGCTCATCAGCACCTATTTAATATCTCATTTTCAGTCTAGATGGATCGAAACACAGAGAAAATTCTTCAGAATTATGAGTGATATCCATGATATTAGAGGTAGTTTGGGAATAGGGATGCATTTTTCTTGGATTCATCTCTTCTGAAATCAACATTTTTACTCCACATTAAAAGGCAGCGCTTTTCTCATGGATTGATGTGCATAATGCATATTTCTCGTAATTTCTTTGTATTTTGTGTTGTTTTCTACATAAATGCACCTAGACTCCTTTAAACACTCCGTATGGTATATATAATAGATAGTCAGAACAAGGGCTTCTTATGTCTTTTTGAGAAAGTTCTTTTTCAATACTTGAACTTGTTTATATATTCTTCAAGCACAAACGTAGCATGCTTGACAAGCCAACTTGCACCCATTTACACAAATTTGAACTAAAGTCCTTCTGCGTAAAACAACTATCGATACCGGATATCCACTAAGCTCAATTTGGATGTTGAGTTGAGTTGAATTCTTTATAAATAGTAGTGAGTTGAGATGGTAGAGTGAGTTTTATAAGGCCGGATGTTGAGTTGATTTGAGATGAGTTGAATTTTTTATGAATAGTAGTGAGTTGAGATGGTTGAGTGAGTTTTATGGGGCCTACCTAAGATGAGTTTATATGTTTGGATATTAAAATGAGTAGATGTATTTATGAGAAGTTGAAAAGGGGTTGTGGGTCACACGTGTAAAGAGGTGTTGAGTTGAAAAAAATTATGGATCTCACTTGTAAAGAGATTTTGAGTTGAGTGATATTTAGTGATTTATGAGTTATATTTTTGGATGTTAGGATAAGTCTAAAACAAAACCCAATTGAGATGAACTGAGCTCATTCAAGGATCCAAACGAAGTCTTAGGTTGCGTTTTGGGTAGTGAGGTGATTTCAGATATTCTGTAAATAGTAATGAAAAGGTAATTATAAAATATTAAATAATAGTGAATAGTAGTGAAAAGTATGTAAAAAAAATAACAATAAAATACTAAACAATATACTTCATTATTCAAATTAGCCCTTAATCATGATTGTATAAGAGTATTTATAATGGTTTGCAAGCTGTAAACAACCTAAAAAGAAAAGATAAATACAATAAAGAAGCAGATATTGGTTGCTCTGTTTGGAACTCATTATGGAATGTTTTCCTACCAGTGGTCAGCTCTTTGATTGCCGTAATGGAGTTTTCCATATTTGTGAAGTTATCGTTCTCTACATTGACTTGCTTTGTTTCTTTCCTTTGCAGAGATGGAGTGATTTGTTGCGGTGATAGTGCCATTGATGACTTGCCCAGTTTTTTCTTTTACACTGGTGGAAAAGTTGTCATCAATTGTATGTTTAATAGAAGTGATGGACGTACCCTATTGAAGATATTTCTTCGTGGACCCTTACCATGTGACTGAACAAAGGAATCCAACAACAAAAAAAGTAGAGGAAAGGCTAATTATATCTTTCTTTCTTTGTTTTTAATGTTACTTTACAGCCTACCAAACTTGACTTCCTAACAATTAGATGAAACCCAGTTTGTGGTTTTGGCGTTGTGGGTCAGACCACATTACTTTTTAAATGTCTAACACAGTATAAGGCCTGGGTGTGTCCCATTCCATCATTGCAATTTGGCTACCCTTGGGTAGGTTCGTGTATTTGTTTAGCTCACTTCCCCGATAAGACAATTTGAAAATTTTAGTTCTGATTAAATTCCTACATTGAGAACTTAGTTTAGTAAATTGAAAGATTTGTCATCTCAAGTCCATTAAATTGCTTTCCACTCGCTAAACCCATCAATTCTGAGGATCGGTTGAATCTCCAACAGGCAACAACTAGTTGCTTTGTAATGGTCTTATAATATAGTTCCAACCAAAAGTGACACTCACCTACAACTAATAATAATATAATAATATTTGACAAAAATATATTATTTTGTTAAATGGTTGAAAATAAATTGTAGATAAGTTGGTGTTTTATCATTTCTCTAGCTTCCAAAGGGCACTCACGGGAGATAAATTACTTGGATTAAAATTTAAAGGCATATTTGAGTTTGGAGTGAACTTTAAGCTAATTCTATGATGCTATCACGGGAGATAAAAGTTAATCCAAACACATTTCTATTTTGAGCGTGAGATTTCTAGTGAGCTTCACGAGACCATAGTGCCTCGCATCTTTGATTCTCATTAGTGGGTGTCATTATCTTATATTGGTCATCTCTTCCATTTTGTTGAGTTGGTTCGGGAGTTTTATTCCAATATTCATGCCATCTCCAAAGATTACTCATTTGGAGTTAGCCTACGTAACATCTAATTCCGAGTAAATCCGAGCATGTTAACTAATTTGCTTAACGTCCCTCGTGTAACCAACTCCCCTTATCCATATTCTTCCAATTTTGCTCCCAGTAAGGTCGCCATTGCCACTTTCTTGTGTGGGTATGAAATTAATTGGGATGGTTGGACACCAATTCATACAGTTGAGTTTCCACATGACTATCTCCTTTTTAGTCATGTATTGCTCACTAATCTCTACCCTACAGCCCATGTGACGCCCCAACCTCCGCTTGGGATGGAACGGAGATTTCGAGTGTCGGGACATACAACACAAGGTTACATACCCTTGTACATGACAATTAATATGCAATGCATCCTAGTATGTAACTAGCAGTATACAATAATCGCAGCAGAATAAGGGTGATTAGTTATAACTTATGCCAAAATGGACTAAAAACATCCCAATAACATTAATAACCATCATAAGTTCAAACTTAAGGATAACATTTCCTTAATACAAACTACTTAAACCAAGTTCCATGGTTGGATCAACTATTTTATACACTCTAAAGTATGAAGAGTTAATGCTTATAAGCATGAAAATTATTTGCAGTCTTCATTCAAGGTTCGGCTCCTCTTCAACCATCTGTATCCAGCGATCCATCATGTTCATCATCTGCCGGTTCTGTCACAACTTCTATCATTCCGGAGGGAATGATAGCGGTTCCACAAAGAGTGAGATTTACTCGAAATTTCAGTAAGTTAAACAACCAACTTGCACAAAGATAAATTATGCATGAAGAATGATAAATACGAATTGCCTGAAATGTCAAAAAATGTGCATGTGTCTCCCATCTAGATTCTTCAACATTTTTAGAAAAACCTTGATGCACTTTTACTTTCAGAGAACATTTTCACTTTCTCATTCCAAAAATATGATATTTCGAAAGAGAATATTTAATACTTCATTACTTTCGAAAATCATAACATTTCATCATTTATTAAAGCCATCATTAACATACGTTTAGTAGCAACATGATTTCCCATATGCACCATGAACACTTGACGGTGACCGTAGCACAACTCATGTTGGCACTACATCATTGTATGCAGACATTGTTCTCAATGCATTGGTACCATAACATAACATCATAACGTGCACACCCACCAGTATTAGGTGTCATAACATATTGATTTCGCTCCGGCGTTCTTTAAATAGAACTCATTCGAAGCCCGTTGACTGCTCTTTGTCAACCTAGGGGTTACCACTCAATTCTTAAACACTCCAGAGTGGACAAAGGAGTTCCATTAGGATAATTTCTCATCCTAGGCTTTGGGGTCGTGAAAAAATTATTTTCATGTTAAGTTAAAAAATGTGTTCCATGACATTTGCATATATAACAAGCTTTTTATTTGAAATAACATTTATAGATGCAATATACTAAAATGGTAGAAATATCACATATCATGTAAATATACATTCAATGTATCATATAACATGATATTTTATACTCAAAGTGATAATTGAAATATGAATGAGACATTTATCAATAAATCATAAATAATCTATCAAGGTGTAAGTTAGAGGCCAATTTACAAACTTCCAGAGTAATTGAAAATAATGTCATAGCTGGGTAAATCAAGTGCATACTAAGTTAGGATTAATATTTCTATGGGTGAGGTACAAAATCAAAGGCTTCAAAAATGGATATTTACAAAAATACCCCTAGACCCTAAAAAATTACCGTTAAGGCCCTAAATTTTCACTAACTGTAAACGAACTCCAAATTTAATAAAAATTCATAAAACTCATATTTTTGGCATTATAAAACCATTTATACTCTTGGATTTTCAAATATC
Organism: Juglans nigra; assembly: GCA_002916485.2. Lineage (NCBI taxonomy): Eukaryota > Viridiplantae > Streptophyta > Magnoliopsida > Fagales > Juglandaceae > Juglans > Juglans nigra. The sequence goes on from CM036140.1 coordinate 23,930,555, forward strand.
AAAGTGAAACTTGCCCAAATAGTCCCAACCTGTGGCATACACTCTAGTTGATGTCTAAGTGTATTTTCAACAATTGGTCCCTATGAATGCATGCATATGAGATTTTCTTTAATCACAAATGATCATTAATATCTTTAATGACATAATTAAGACTAATTCTAGGATAATAGAGTTCATTCCAACACTTAATCATGGCTAAGATATCCTTAATATCTGCTTCATTCAAATCGATTCATACTTGATGATCAAAATAAGATAGATTCAAAACCTACCATGTCATGCTTCTAATCACAATTTAAAAATTCCATAATTATGTTAAGACAATAATAATTCATATCAAATCATACTTAAGACATGCCATAGCTAAATTTTCACTTAAAATCATTTAATTATCCAAACCATCCCTTAATAAACCCGATTTTGATTTAAGCATGATAACCTTCCCAAAAGTCACCCAACTTTCAAACCAACTTATGGAAACAAAACTTGATATGCTAACTAAGATCAAAATTAAGAAATCTTACAAATTGCATGGCCTTCCAAGCCCTCTAGACAGCTTTACACAAGAATACTCAAGAACTCACTCAGTTCTAGTCTTTTGATCTTTAGGAAGGGGAAGTGCTCTTTAAGACTCAAGATAAAGCTTGAAGTTGAGGTGTGGAAGAAATGAGGGGGTGAGGGGGCCTTTTATAGGCAGCCAAGGGGAAGGGGACGTTAGCTTGGTCCAAGGCGTTTGATGGAAGATGGTGTGTGAATTTGAATTTTCCAGATTTGCTTTCATCACTTTGTGTCACCTTGTGTAGGTCAAAACAGTGCCCTAAACCACCATGATTTCACTCTTTTGGTTGAGACTAATTCGATGGGGGCTGGCCAAGTTGTAGAGCAGAGGAGAGGGGAGAAAAAAATCATCAAAACCACCCAAGGGGGCTGACGAGTTCAACTGGTTCTCCTTTGGCAGATTTTGATCATTGTCTTGACTAATCCCTTTGAACCATCATCATGGCTGATTTGTGCAGGAGAAAGGTCATATCTTGAAGACTTTTTCTTGTGGTAGAGGATGAAGAGTTGACTACCAAGTGATCATGAAGGTGCAACCAGAAATAAGGTGATGAGATGGAGGTGTCCTGCTGAAATTTCCAAACTGTCTTCTATAGTTTGTGTCCTTTTGAGTAAGGGGAATAATGGCCTGAAACCATCATGATTTCTTCCCTACTGTGGCTACAATGGTCCTACAGTGGCAGCCAGGTCGTGGGGTGATAAGTGTTATTTGTGTGATTTTTTTTTATCCAGATTGATGAGAGACAACAAGATCTGAAGAGAGCCTACAAGATTTGGGCGAGGAGCCTTGTCCCGTGGGCAGCAAAGAGATTTCTCTAGCCCAAAGGCAAGAAGACTTACCTCTCGATAGGCGAGAAGATTTGTGACTAAAAGGCAAAGACCTGGGAATGAAGACCAAAGGGTGTGAAGACTTGACGCCAATATATTTTACCTTATGGGCGAGAAGACTAGGCAACAAGGTTCTGGACGGTTAAATTAGGCGATTAGCCTAACCGACCAACTTAAAAGTCCAATCTAAATGACATCGTGGGCAATAACTATAAAAGGTGAGAGGAGTCTTTTCATCCTAGTCGGGAGTCTCTCCACTCGGTAGGTGGGAGGAGTATTTCATCCTCTGGTTGGAAGCCTCTCCACTCGGTAGGCGAGATGAGTCTTTCATCCTGAGCGAGAGTCTTTCCACTCAATAGGTGAGGAGAGGGCCGTGTGGTCTTTGTGACCTCCACACCCGTTCATTTTTAATGCACACAGCATCTATCCTGTGGGATAATTTATCCCGATCGGGATCAATCTGCTGGCGACCAAAACCTCCCGAGCTCCACAAATTAGGCTGCATATCACTTCCATTTTAGATAATCTCGTTAATGTGGCAACATCCAATATGCCATACGTCATTCCCTTATTGGCCTCTTGGCATTGATCCTCAAAATTAAATAAACACTAAAAATTTTCCAAATAATATCAAGCTCTAAAATTTTTCTTTTTCCTAAAAAATCACTATTGCACTAGAATCTTCTTATAATTCTTCTAAACCCAATGTATAAGGTCTTCTTGCCAACTCAAATATCCAAAATTATTTTTATTCTAGAATATCTTAACTCCTAATTAACTAGGATTAAGGTTACTAAGGTCAATGCCTAAGGAGCTTTTTAGGCGGAGTGTTACAGTCCATCAGAGTGATATAGGCCTAGATAGAGCTAGTCTGATCTATGCTTTGATCAATGACGTTCCCATTCATTTGGAAAGTCACATTTGTTGGGTTATTCAATCGAGCAAGACCAAGACTGGATTACCTTTTGCATATCTTATCATGCGTATTGTTTTCTCCCAGTATGTTACTATTTCTCCTCATTAGCCTAGAATTACTCTTAAGGCTCTTATTGGTCGTAAGACCATCTAACTGAGTTGTGCACATATTCGCCCTCATCTTTTGACATCTTCCTGCACCCATTACTTGGCCATCCAAGTATGCTCCATCCAACTCTGCACCATCCACTTCTGCACTGGATTCTATTGAGCCAACCATACAAATGGTGCTTGATCCAATGTTTTGAATACCGTACCGGACAGCGTACCGGTCAAGGCACTGGAACGAAATATTTCGGTACCGGTACCGTTTCGGGATAGCGTTTCGGGATAACGTTTCGGGATAGTCGATCTATAAATAAATTATATATATAAATATATATAAAAATTATATTCTAAAATAATAGTCTATATATAAATAAATTATATACAAATACATATATATATAAATTATAAATAGTCTAGTCTGAATTGAGGGTTAAAAAAAAGTAAGTTTGTAGTTTGAAAAAAAAAAAAAAAAAAAAAAAAAAAAAAAACAGGCCGAAATATCGGCCGGTACCCGGCCGAAATTTAGGCCGGTACAGGCCGAAATTGAGGCCGGTATGACCGGTACCGGCCGGTACGGCTGGTATTTTGGCCGGTACGGAACAGGTATAGTACCTGTACCGGCCGGACGGCCGAAACAAAAAATTTCGGCCGTACCGGCCGGTACGGTATGAAATTTAAATCTTTGGCTTGATCACTTAATCTGCATGGATGCTCGTCTTGATCACTTGATCCACATGGATGCTCGTCTTCATCACATGGATGCTGGATTTGATTGTCTGGATGCTCATGTCGATAACCTCGAATAGCTGGTGACACTGTAACGCTCCAATGGAAGGCCTAAACCACATGGTCTATACTCCAAAAGGACTAGTTAATGATACAATTGGAGCCACATTGGAACCTTATAAAGAGCAAGAACTTCTCCATCCTAAGCAATGTGGGATCCCATACACCACCTATCCTTATTCATATCATATGGGGTATCACAAATATGGCGCTTCAAGGACATGTAGGAGGTCCTCGTTGTCACGACTAAAGAGGATAGTGACAATTGACTGAGAGAGACCCTTGTTCTTTCTTGACAAAAAAAGGGAGTAGCATATATGTAAGGGGAGTGTCATACGGAGTAGGAGAGGATACATTTAGGGGGAGCAGCTTGTTTTGAATTTTTTTGTGAAATACACTTTTTTAAGCTACTTTATTCCTTTGATTAACTTAATGTCTGATTATTTCGTAATGATGATTTCCTTGATGAAAATCGTGTTTATCATGTCTATGCTTGAATTATTGCCTTTGGATTTGTTAGCAGACATTGATTAAACAACTATGAATGTTTCTTGTATCTTTATGTTTTTGGTGCGCTTACCTGTTTGTTAGGTGATTGTAGAAATATTCTAACTTGTTCATCAATTATACATGTACCTAAGAATCTCATGTGGGGTGTGTCAAAATTAGGTTCATACATAGGTTAGAGGTTTCGTCACAAAAATGCCAAAGGGGAAGATTGTTAATGTAAAATAAGTGTATTGGCATATACACGTGATAACTTCTGTTAAATTGTGTTGTAACAGTGTTAAGTAGGATAAAATGACAGGGGTTTGAAGTCAGCTCAACATGGCTCTAGCTAAGCTCCATACAAAAAGTTTGCTCAATCTGCCCTCAACATGGCTCAAGTGAAACTCATACAGAGAGTTTGCTCAACACTTGCTCGAAATAGTGCTCAAGTGAAACTCATACAGAGAGTTCGCTCGACGCTTGCTTGACATGGAGCTCGAGTGGAAGTTCATATAGAGAGTTCACTCAACACCACATATAAGTATTTCTGCGGAAACATTTTTTTTTTAAAATCTTGTCAAGGACCTTTCCATCGAAAATAATTTTTTTGTGATCGGGTTTTTATCCCGGCGATCAACTTTCACCTCATATAAGTATTTCTGCCGTTTGGATAGACATATGAACCATGCCGTCACAAAAATATTATCATTGGGGAACACTTTATTCTATATTTTCTCCATCCTTTAGACCAAATGCTCAAGTTTAAAGTCATATTTCTCTTTGATATTACTTAAATCTATTAGTTTTTTTAAAAGTTATTCTGATATAAAAAAATTAATTAATTATTTATATTATACTCTTAAGCAACTCTGCTATTATTTATCTGAAAGAAAATTGATGCAATGCAATAAATAAGCTAATTTCGTTCATTCCATCAGATCAACATAGACGCAAATTAAACTTTGCTTGTCCCGCATTACAGATCATTGAATAATCAATAGACCGGGCCTTTTTTTCTATATTGAAATTAAAGTACCCCAATGACTCAAGAAATTAGACGCTATGGATAATAAGATGAGATTATAATTTTATAAATAATAGTAAAATTATTTATAAATAATAATAAAATGATTTGAATTAAGATATTTTATTGAGTGTAAGGAAAGAAGAGAGAAAAAATTAAAAAATTAAAAAATTGAAATTAAAAAATATTTTATGTACAAGTGATTTTTTAAATAAAAATTATGATAAATTTTAAAATAAGATGGGAATTTGTAGGGACGAATGTCTTTTCAAGTTCTTGTCAAAATCTAATAGAGGAAAAAATAAAAAAATAATCTTTATAATATTTATGATTATTTATATAAGTATTTTTAATAATATTAAATAATCAATAAATATTATAAGATTTATTTTAAGGACATTTGCGCTGCAAATATTATTAATTCTCTTATTTTTAATTTACGTGTCGAACATTAATTTGTCGTAGGCCCTACCTAGACGCCCCGATAGATGATCCATCGTTGGTTGAAAGTAAACCGCGTATGAGATGAGCCTCCATATATAACATCGAGTTACGAGTATGGATCCCACCATGTTCATAATTAGAACACTACCCAGCTCTGCAGTATCTAGCAACGATGAAGAAGAAGACCTCTTCACTGATGATCTCCTGCCTTATTTTGGCCTTCTTTTTCCTCTCAGGTATGCCTCCATCATCATCAGTACTATCGAGATTTCTTCAACGTTTTATAGAGCTTAAACAGAAATTTTAATTGCATATATGCTTTTATTTTTGTCATTAAGCATTCATTTAGTTATGAGCTCCTGCCAGGTACCTACAAGTCTTAATTATAAACGCCTTATCTATTGGATTTATATATGTATATATATGTGTGTGTGTGTATGCAGTATGTATTTTAGATTTATGTATCAAGTAGGACTGTTCATCCGATCACAATTCCAAAGTGGTCGCGTTACCCGAATTTTCAAAGGGACTCTGCTTTCCAGTGCCGACTAGACTTCTTATTATTTGCACGATCCCAACTCCCAAAATCGTTTGCATCTCCCAAGCTCGATTCCTTGATCCTCACTCGCCTGACTTTTCCAAGATGTTTGTACTTAACAACTTGGTGTTAGACTCAACATGACACCTTTGCAATGTTGCCTCAACTTCCGATTCAAAAGATGCTTATCCTCCAACTCACGCCCCCTTTGCAAAATCGCAGATGCCTGAGTCTTCAGCCTCTCCACAACCCCTTGCCGCCTTGCCACCATGTGATCGGAGACTGAGACTCCCTCAAAAAAGATGAATAAAGAATTGAAACTTCGTGCAAACTGTTCAATTTATTATGGATCAGCATATATAGATCTTAACACATGAAAAGCCCTTCTCTCAACCCTCTCTCTCTCTCTCTCTATATATATAATAGAATTAATCCATTGGATTGTTGTGTGGTTAGGAATAGAGGGATATACGTGGATATATATCTCTTGTGGTGGTTGCCGGTGGCACGAGAGGTTGTCAAAAATTTCCTCATTGGCTACTCCCCGTCAAGATCTACCAGATAATGGTGTTCCTTCGATCGGAATAGTGGTAGGAACAATGTCCAAAATAGTGATGGCACGAAGCTAGTTTTCTACTATAGTAAATCGCAATAGATAATGATAGCCTTACACTTCCTGTACTATCCAGTTATTTTTTTCATTTTTCTATTTCAATCCTGATTAAAAATCTCAAAATATGACATTCTTGTATAATCTAGAAGATAATAAATTCAATACATAATCTTGTAAATTAATTCAAAATAACTTTAATTTTATAAAAGTTGACTCAAAGAACAAAAGAATGTCAATTTTTATTAAATTAAATTTATTTTTAATTAAATTATATGATAACGTTACTTGATTGAATTATTTTCTTTTGAGTTATACAAGAAGATCTTATTCTAAAATTTTTAATCAAGATTTAAAGAGCAAAAGAAAAAATGCAAATTGAGTAGTAAAATAATAGTAAAGGAAGTGTAAGTGTATCATTACCCAATCACAAGATCATAGAAACCGGGTCATGGTCCTTCGATTCGGGTAGGATTTTGTTCCTTAATGGGTCTATTCTTTAAGGCTTGGGCTTGTTGCTTGTGGTTGGCCCAATCTTGAGTCAGTATTTCAATAAGGTATTAAGTTGAGTTTGAAGCTTATTTTATTTGATTTTGGGCTTGAAGCTTGTAGATGTGATTCCGCCCATTGTTGCTTTGCATTTAATCCTTTTGGGTTTTAAGTTCATTGGGCTAGATCGAATCTTATAACCATACCCACTATCCATGGATTCACCTTGAACTATTTGACGTTGTTTGATCATTGACAATGATTTGCTTGATCGGCTGACTTTAACTCAGTTTGACACGTTGACCTGACTCATTTGATTGACCCAGTTGATCTGGGTTGCCTTGTTTGACACGGATCTGGATCTCAATCCGGATCTGACAGAATATAATAATAATATTTATTATTTTAATAATTTTATATTAGAAAAAGATTTCAAAAATATTCTATTTTTCTTTCATCGGTATTTCCGAATAAATAATTAAATAAATGCATATTAATTTGCAATATTGTGCATGTTTTCATGCATTTTCTCTTTCTTTTAAGACTTGCACATTGTTTGCATGCATAAACAATGAAAGATGGATAACATCAACGATTTTGATTGGTTATGTATTTGCCTATGGATAACAAATCATGATGAATAATTGAATTTTATTGTTGTTTATAATTGGTTATTAAAATGATGAAAAGGAAACTTGTAAATTCTAAGACCTATGAGAATATTTACTTTCATCCAATCTATGAATAATTATTTGGGAGGATGCTTAGAACGATAATTTTTTTTAAGTATCTTGCACTTGGTAACTCATACATATCCTGTTGATAAAAGGGTCATCCTAAGTCATTTTATTTAACTTTTTTTTCTTTCTTTATCATGCATGGGAGTCCATTATATTTTTCGGACTCTAGGATAAATTAAGACATAATTATGCGTAAGAAATCATTTTGCCTTTCAAATTCTAGTATATGTGTGAAAATTATTTTCATCATGAGTATATTTATGGGTGCATACTTCATATGTATGCATAATAAATTTTATGTTATCCTCAGCTTTTGGTAAAAATGTTTCAAATGAAAATTATATTCTCATTATGAAGATATTTATGGGTTCATACTTTTTGTGTATGAATAATAATTTTTTGTACTATTCTCAACTTTTAGAAATTTTGGATTATCTCATTCGGATTCTAGCATATGTTTGAGATGAAAATATTTATGGGTGTGTATCTCTTGTGTATGCATAATAAATTGTGTTAATTTCGACTTTTGACAATCTTATTATGCCTCTACAATTATCTGTCATCAAGACGCTAACTAGAACCAATTGAGATAATTGGTACAAGTCTCTTGTTATCAATTTAGCTATCATGAACTTTGATTTAGATTTGAGGGTGGCCGTGCCTACTCAACTCACTGAGCAAGGCTCTTATGTGGATTAATGTTTTATATGTGCATTACTTATGAACATTCTTGGGGAAAGTTCAAACATTATAATGTATAATGCCATTTTATTAAGTGTTTTTCATCATAAAATGGTGGAGATTGTTGTCGTTTCAATCATTATCTAACTCCATATCAAATTATGGACTTTGTTGATCAAACAAAAAGCAAAATATAGTGTGCAAACTAAAAAAATGTTTTTTATGGGCCTAAACAAACATCACAAAAATGGTACTTGAAGTTTGATGAGATTGTCAGGTTTTGTGTTTTTTTAAAGAGAATGTTGTTGATCAAAGTATATATTTGAAGCTTAGTGTGAGTAAATATGTTTTCTCTCGTGCTGTATATAGATGATACATCACTCATAGCAAATAACATTGAGTTCTTGTTTGAGACAAAACATATGTTGTCTTCTCATTTTGACACAAAGGATATTGGTGAAGATTTTATGTATTAGGTATACAGATTGTTCGTGAGAGATCTAGTGGTACTCTTAGATCGTCTTTTAAAATAGGTTTAATATATTTAATATACATCATACTTCTCTAAGGACTGCACTTTTAAGTGAAAGGTGATAAACTAACTAAATCCCAATACCCTCAAAATGATAATGAGAGAAACCAAATGCAACTTATTCCATATACCTCATTTATTGGCAGTTTGATGTATGAATAAGAATGTAAGCATTCTGATATCGCCTAAGTTGTTAGTGTACTTGGGGGATACTTGAGTGATCCTGGATTGAATCTCTAGAAACTTGCTAAAAATATATTGAGGTACTTACAGGGCACAAAAGGTTTTTTGCTAACATATCAGTGATCCAATATTCGAGATATAGTTGGATAGTTTGATGCCTATTGTACAGGTTGTCCAGATGACAAGAGATCAACTTAGGGTTATGTGTTTGTGATGGTAGGAGGGGTTTTTTTTGTACAAATATCAAACAAATACTTACAACTTCCTCAACTTTTATCTTAGGATTGAGTATTGTGTATACTATTATGAGACCACTAAAGATATTTTGTGATAATTTTGTAGTAGTTTCATTCTCTCAAAATTCTAAGAGCTCTTCATACTCCAAGTATATTGACATTGAATATATATTTATTAAAGAGAGTGTCTGAGTCTCATATTTGTGTTGAGCACATTTCCACATAATATATGTTGGCAAAATGTTTCAAAGGCATGTAACCAATATGAGTTTGTTTGAGCCTTCTATTGTATTTAGTTAGTAGGAGTTTTGTATGCATGTGAGAATTGTGAATTTTGACTATGTTGCCATATGTTATTGTGTGCACATTCTGTTTATGACATTCACATAGTCGTAACACAAGACATTTAGATTTATTTTGATTGGCTTCTTATGAAAGTAAGTGTTAACCACTATTTCATATTCTTTCACCGCCATACTTGCATCTCATCTATCTAAGTCATGTGATTGTGAGTACCTGTTGAGCTTCATGCATCTTGTTGTTGTATGGTTATCATAACTAATTAAATACTTGCAGACACATTTTGGACTTGTAATGTTATGAAGATGCTTGGTTGGTTTTCATTTTTTGATTGAATGATTTATGTTGTCCAAGTGGAAGCTTCTTGTATTTATTATGGATTAGCATAGATCTTATATTGATCTTAGGCTCATAATCAGATGGGACAAAAATATTAATAGATGTGAAAACCCCTTCTCTCACCCTATAGATAATAGAATTAGCCCATTGGATTCTATTATGTTGTGGTTAGGGATAGAGATAAGTTTTTTCTCTTCAAGTTTTAGTCGTTGTTATAGTGGTGCTGGTATGGAAACCGAATGTATGGTTCTTGAGGTAATATCTCAACCCTTTACTAGACTTTCCAACACAAACGTGCATGCGCCATCAACTCAAACTCGCGGTTTCTCCTCTCAATTGTGGTTATCATCTCCTACGCCTATCGGAAGCCCAACTACTCATAATACGAGAGTGGGAACACCATGCAACAGTTGACTCTACCAAATCAACACCTTCCAAATTAGACCTCCTCCTCCTCCAAACTAGCTGATATCCCTCATCATCCTTGTCCTCCAAAGTGCGTGTAGAGCTACGTGAGGGAAATGACATATACCGTCATCCAAGTGCCCACACACCAATTCCTCCATCCTGTGCTCAAACTCAGAGTAGGCATCGATGGACTCAAGTTTCTTTTGTAGCATTTGAAAATCAATCATCCTCACCCAACCCCCACGCGCACCAATAGAACCACACTCGAAGACCACCTTCAATCCGTCCACAATGTAAACACTACAGAGAAGTGCAGAATTTACGTACTTGTGGGTTTAACTCTCTACATGATTTGATTTGTTCCAAGATTCTCTCTCCTGGATGGTGGTTCTAGAATATTTAGAATATCTCAGTATATCATTAAATAGTAGTAAAATAGTTTAAGTTAAATAGTAAAATAGTTTGAGTTAAGATATCTTATTAGGTTCTGGAAAAGGAGAGAGAAAAAATTGAATAAAAATACTATAAATTGAATATTATTTAAATATTAAATTGTTTGAATATAATTTTTTAATATTACTTTTGTTTTGAAATTTGAAAAAAATTATATTATTTTTATTATTTTGCTTGGGAGTTTGGAAAAATTATAATGATTAGATAATGATTATATGAAAAATATGAAGATTTAAAATTAAAAAGTGTGTTGTGTTTAAGTGATGTTTGGAAAAGTTATTTTAAATTTATGAATACTATGTCATTGAAGAAGTTTTGAGAAAAATATAACTCACGAGTTAAGATAGAGAGGGTGTATATTATTGACATATATAGGATGATTACAGTTTGTGCAAACTAAATAATTACAAGCTATTACAATCTGTTAATAAGGAAACTATGCTAAGAAAGGAATTAGAGAATGCTACAATAAAGGAGTAAGAGTAAATACAATTGACTAACAACCTAGACTTTCCTAGAATAGCTTGATAGATTACTATGTACATGTACTGAGATTATGCAATCTCTTTTCTAATTTTCTGCAATCCTGAAGTAATCTCTATTTAGTGATTTCTTGCATTCATGCTTTAATGCTTTCATTCCTTACACTCCTCCTCAAACTTGGCTGTGGTAGAGAGAAAAGCCCAAGTTTGTTTCGCAGCTGCTTGAATTGTGCCTTAAGAAGTGACATGGTGAAGATATCAGCTAGTTGGTCAAGTGAGGTGACAAACTTGGTTTCTAATGACCCGAGAGCTACCCTTTCCCTGACATAATGATAATGAAGCTCTATACTTGGTTTGAGCATGTAGAACAAGATTAATGTCATTTATAATGCACTCATATTATTACAATGCAATAATGGAACTTTGGTTAATGGAACACCAAGATCTCTTAGAAGTAGGGATATCCATGTTAAATCTGCTGTAGTAGAGGCCATAGCCTTATACTCAGCTTCTGCACTTGATCTAGCCACTGTAGGTTGTTTCTTTGCACTCCATGATATACAATTACTTCCAAGAAACATGCAAAAGCTTGTTGTAGACCTTCTTGTAGTGGGGCAGCCAGCCCAATTTGCATTTGAAAACCCATATAGATCAAGTGTACAATTGGACAGAATTCGAAGACCAAGAGTTGCAGTTCCTTGTAAGTATCTTAGGATTCTTTTAACAAGCTGAAAATGGATCACTGTTGGAGTTTGCATAAATTGGCAAACATAATTGACACTATAGGAAATGTTTGGTCTTGTAAAGGTTAAATATTGTAAATCACCAACAAGGCTTCTATATGTTTTGACATCAGGAAATAATTCATGAGTACCATATTTTTATTCTCCTTTTGATGGCATAAGAGTTGACAATGGCTTGCTCTCATGCATACTTGCTCAAGTGAGTAAGTCTACAATGTACCTGTGCTGTGATAGAAACAGATCAATACTATGTTTATGAACTTCAATACCCAGAAAATGATGAAGAAACCCAAAGTCTTTGATTGAGAATTGAGTACTAAGCTGTGAGATTAGCCACTGAATTCTTTGTGGGTTGTCACCTATTACTACCATATCATCTACATAAAGTAGAAGAATGAGTACTCCATGTGTTGAGTGTGAGACAAAGAGACTTGGATTTGCTAAACTTGAGTAAAACCCAAGCTGAAGAACATAATCACTAAGCCTATCGGCTCTAGGTGTCTATTTGAGGCCATACAAGGCTCTTTTTAATTTGCACACATGCAGTGGGTGATCTCTATTTATATACCCTGGAGGCTCATGCATATAAACATGATCGTTAAGATATCCATGGAGGAAAGCATTCTTAACATCTAATTGATGAAGTGGCCATTTTCTGACAGTAGCAATTGTAAGAACAACATGAATACTAGTTGGCCTTACCACAGGTGAAAAAGCCTCAGAGAAGTCCACACCATCTACTTGACTATACCCATTTGCTACCAGTTGAGCTTTAAGCCTTTCCAGTGTGCTATCTGCTCCTAACTTAGCCTTGTACACCCACTTGCATCCAATCACATTCATATAAGATGTTCTTGGTACTAATTCCCAAGTGTCATTCATAGCAAGAGCTTGTAGTTCTTCTTCCATTGCAGCAAACTATCCAGGATGATTCTTTGCAGTTGTGATTGTTTTTGGTTCAACAGGTATGTTCACCAGGTTATGCAGTATCGTGGATTCGGTTTATGAATTCCACTTCTAGCCCTAGTTTGCATCTGATGTTGCAATGGTGGTACCTGTAATGCTGTTTTAGCAACAATCTATGATGAGGAAGCTATCTAAGTATTGGGAGAAGAAACAGGTTGAGATGAAGTTTGGGAACTGTTTGAGGGTGAGGACTTTGATTGAGTTGGAAAAGAGGATGGAGATGCAACAACATTTGGAGTTAAATTTAAAGGAGGAGGTGCGAAAGCAGAGGGTGATGGTTGATTTTCATTGTGCCATTCCATAAAACTTGAGAAATTACCTTCAACAGGAGGAGAAGCATACAGCTGAGTTGGTTGAGAGTACGGCATGATAGATTCATCGAAAACAACATGCCTTGAAATATAGACTCTACCAATGCGTGGATAAAGACATTTGTACCCTTTATGCTTGGTGCTATACCCAATGAAAACTCATGGCAGTGACTTTGGCTCTAGTTTATTAGACCTATAGTCTCCAAGATATGGAAAACACTTAGAACCAAGAACTCTAAAGATGCTATAATCTGGATTCTTATCATAGAGTCTGAGAAAAGGATAGTCCATGTTAAGCACAGATGATGGTAGCATGTTTAATAGGAAAAAAAAAGTGGAAAAATCAGTCTAACCAGAATTTGTTTGGGAGTTTGGCATGAAACATCAAGGTTAAGGCCAAATTTGTAATACTTCGATGTTTTCTTTCAGCTTTGCCATTTTTTTCTGGTGTCTTAGGACAGATAGCTTGGTGGATAATGCCATGTTTTTGGAAATAAGCAATAAGGTCCTTGTCATTAAATTCACCACCATCATCACTTTGAAAAACATGTATTTTGGCATTAAACTGACAAGTGACAAGCATGTGAAATTGAAGAAAGGCTTGAAAAAGATCATATTTATGCTTGAGTGGAATTAATCAAGTAAAGTTGGTAGCCTCATCAATGAAAATGGCATAAAATCTGTATTTTTCGCTAGGAGTGGGAGATAGTCCCTATAGATCACAATGTATTTTTGAAAAAAGGAACGTTGACATTATTCTCTCTAGGAAGGAAAGGTAATTTTGAAGCTTTCCCCATTTGACTACTTGTACAAATTCCAATGGAATGTTGTTTAGAATAAAATGAAATGAACTTTTTATGATAGAGATAATCAAGAACTCTGGAATTTGGATGTCCTAGCCTTAAGTGCTAGTTGTCCTTATTTGTTGATTGAAATCTAGAAGAGAAGTAGGTCTCTTTTTCTGGAAAAGTTGATGCAGCAACATTAAAAACATATAGACCCTTCTATTTCCTCCTTGTTGCCACTGTCCTCGGTATTATCCTGTATTTTATCACAAAACCATGTCTATCAAACTCAAATTTTAGTGGAAAATATGAGGTTAGCCTACTAACTGAGAGCAAATCTTTCTTGATATCAGGTACCACAAAAACATTATTTAACTGCAGTGGTGATTGAGTAGGCCCAACCATGGCCTTACCAATGTGTATAATAGGCAATATTTTTCCATTCTCAACCATTACACCATCATGACCAGTATATGGAACCAAAGATTGGAGGGTACCTTGACTTGCTATCATGTGATCAGTGGCTCTAGTGTTAGGATGCCAAGATGCTTCTAATGGTTCTTCCATCTTCATTGCTGCAAAACTTTGAGGTAGATTTTCATTTGTAAATGAATGATTAAATCTATTGAAACACTTCAAAGTTATGTGATTCCTTTTATGACAGATTTGACAGACAATTTCGTCTTTTTGTGTAGATTTGTTGTTGCTGGAACCTCGAGAGTAATTGTTTGAGTGTTGGCCCTGAGTTGATGCTTAGATCCATTGGTGTGCCCTTGAACAAAACCATGTCCCTTAGAAGTAAAGGGACCAGTTTGTTTTTTGTTCTTGTAAGACTTTTGGCCATAGAACACCATTAATGCTGGAGGAGCATCAAGTTTGTACCTGATAGCATAATTTTCAAGTAATGTTACTACTTTAGAATATGAGGGGACAGGGGGCCTAAGCATTGTGGCTGTAAAGACCTCAAACTCCTTGCCAAGGCCATTGAGAAGCCACCAAGACTTTTTGTGTTCGGAAACTGACTTGCCAATAGCTGCAAGCTCATCACAATGGTCTTGAATTTCCTGAGGTAATCACTTAAGGAATCAGATCCTTTGGTGATAGAGGTTAGCCTTTGCTTGACTGCAAGACTATGGTCTGAAGATACTCTTGCAAAGGCAAGAACAAGAGCACTCCAAACCTCTGAGGCAGTGTTTAATCCCACAACAATGCCTAAAACCTTCTCAGACAGTGTGACTGTGATCCAACCTTTAACCAACCTATTAGACCTGTGCCATTTGTGATAGAGTGGATTTTGCTGTGAGTTGGATGACTCATCAAGAATTATTTGGGGTGAGCTTGAACTTCACCCATGATGAACCCTTGTAGGTCATAACTCTCAAGTATATTTAGCAATTATGTGTTCCATAGTAGAAAATTAGAGGAGTTAAGTTTGAAAAAAACATAATTTGAAAAATTTTGTGAGACTGGATAAGGATTGGTATCTGAATGATTCAAAGACACAAAGGAGGATGAAGAATCCATTTCTGGAAGAATAAAGAACACCACTCTCTTTCGACATGTTTTTGGTCTTGATACCATGAAGAAGTTTTGAGAAAAAGCTATCTCAGGAGTTGAGATAGAGAGGATGTATATTATTAACATATATAGGATGATTACAGTCTGTGCAAACTAAATAATTACAAGTTGTTACAATCTGTTAATAAGGATACTATGCTAGGAAAGGAATTAGAGAAGGCTACAATAAAGGAGTAAGAGTAAATACAATTGGCTAACAGCCTGGACTTTCCTAAACTAGCTTGATAGATTACTATGTACATGTACTGAGATTATGCAATCTCTTTTCTAATTTTTTGCAATCTTGAAGTAATCATCTGTTTGCCGAATTCTTGCATTGCTGCTTTAATGATTTCATTCCTTATAGTCATAGCATATACACGCACTTCTATCATTGTGATAAGCATGCATGTGTGACTTACTAGCTGATATGGTATATATTTGGCTAACTTCATTTGCTTCATATATCTAAGATGCAGGATATAATGGCTCTGATGTTCAACAAATATGCACGGTGACAAGCAGCAATCCGGATGAAGTCAGGATTATGATTTTGAAGAGGCCAAGTATTTTTTTTTTTTGGATACATTTAAGGAGGGGGTTTTGAACCGAAGACTTCCATTTTGGAGGCTGGGGTTTTATTCCAATCAGGCCACAGGCTTTTGGCGAAGGGGCCAAGTATTTTAGATTGGAATAAATAGTTCAATTGGAGAATTTTAGGAACAACCCTAACAAAATGATAATAAACAAAAGAAATGATCAAAGAGCAAGAAATAAAAAATAAACTCAAAACCTAAAAAAAATATAGCTAGGCATTTCACAAAAACATAACAATAAAAAAGTTTATCTAATGTTTTAATTAACAAGTGTATACACAAATTTTAATCAAACATAAAAATTAAAATTATGATTTAAAATCTTCACAAAAAGTTTTAGAGAATATTAATGACTACAAATCAAAATACTTTATTTATCTTCTCCTATGTCTTAAATGTGTATAAAAGTAAATATTATTTTTCTAATAAATCTCCTTAAGAATTCTATCAATGTATTATATAGAATAAAATTAAATGAATAATAATATACTTAAAATATTAACTTTTATTAAGAATGCTTGAATATTAACCTTTGCTTAGAGCCTTTGGGGTGCCTGTCCCCCGCCCACTCTTGGCTTCGTCAAGAGTGGTGACAAGGGATTATTTTGTTTGATGTTGTATATGTATGAATGTTGCAGGTGCTCAATCCGCTAGAATAACTTTCAGAAACAACTGTTCGTATACAATCTGGCCAGGAACCCTAACCACTAATCAGAAACCTCAACTATCTACAACCGGATTTGAGTTAGCATCCAAAGCATCAACATCACTGGATGTCCAAGCTCCATGGAATGGCCGGTTTTGGGCACGAACTGGTTGCTCCACAGACGCCTCAGGAAGGTTCTCTTGCGCTACTGCGGATTGTGCCTCTGGCCAAGTTGCATGCGATGGCAATGGGGCCATCCCGCCAGCGACTTTGGTAGAAATAAGCATAGTAGCAAATGGTGGGCAAAACTTTTACGATGTTAGCCTTGTCGACGGCTTCAACCTGCCTGCTTCAGTGAGCACAGAAGGTGGGATCGATGCTTGTAAAACCTCGAGTTGCCTAGCCAATGTGAATTCAGTTTGCCCAGCAGAGCTACAACTAAAAGCCAAGAATGGGAGCGTGATCGCATGCAAGAGCGCATGTGCAGCATTGAATCAACCACAATACTGCTGCACTGGAGATTTCAATACTCCAGATACATGTCCTCCCACAAACTATTCCAGGATCTTCAAGGACCAGTGCCCTCAAGCGTATAGCTATGCTTATGATGATGAGACTAGCACCTTTACCTGCTCCGGTGCACCTAATTACATTATCACTTTCTGCCCTTGAATAACGTCCAGCTTGATTATGAGATGAGATCAAGAGTTATGCATTCATGCATATTGCATGCATTTCCAGCTTCTCTTTATAATAACCCGCACAATGTGCGGGTTTAATATATTTTGTTAAGCTAACATAGATTTATCAATACTTAATTTATAATATTTGAATTTACATTCTCTGATTTTTTTTTTTTTTAAAATATATCAGAAAAAACTATGTAAATATTAAAATAAAATCCTAATCTTACTTATGATAACAGCTAATGATAAATCATGTTTTTTTAATTTAAAGGAAAAAGAATTCAGAATAATCACTTAAAACAATATATCAAACATGATATAGATAAATTACAAAACACTCCTAACTGCATTTATAATTATAAGGCAAACCAACCGACGACCAAGTTTAAAATGAAATGAAGAAGAATAGAAAATCTAAACTCCTGGAAATCCAAACACGCAAAGAATAAATCATGTTTTTCTTTGAATAAACTGAACTCATCTCCTAGCATGCAGCTGTAAACAAAACCAGTAGCCGCTACTACAAATCAGTACATTTTAACCAAGAATAGAAAATATATATATATATATATATATCTCTCTCTCTCTATATATATATATGCAGATGCAGATGAATATATAAATAAAAAAAATATTTTACATATATAGAAGCATGAAAATCTCTACCAACATACTTTCTGCATACCCGTCTTAGTATAAATACTGAAGTATATCAATTTTCTGAGACAATGGAATAATAATATTTTTTTAATAATGCACAAAAATAAAACACCACCGCAAATGGGTACATTAACATTTGCCTCTCTCATTTGGTTATTTCCAAAAACAAAATAAAGCCAGTGAAACAACGTATTTCCACATGCTTATATCAGACTTAGTTAAGCGGAGTTATCATTTTCCAGACTTCCAGACGCCTATGATTTCTAAACTTTCTTGTCTATTATTATGAGCTGCCGAATGAAGGAACCCTAATCTTAGGGTTATTGTCGGAAGCTCCTTGGTTATTAGTTAAGTCTAGAAGGTATCTCGCGGGCCACGTAGTTGGTGGTTCCAGCTTGTATTTTTCATGGGGTCACGTTTAATTCAGTTATTTGTTATTTAGTCCCTGTTTTGAGTCCGTGTGTATAGTGGGTCAAAGTGTCGTGGGTCAGTTTGTTATTTGACTAAGTCCATGTGAAACTCTATTTATATGGCAGTTTTCAATGCATGAGGTATCAGTTTTCCAGAATTCTCAAATTTATAAGTTCAAATTGACATAAATCATAACATCTATTTTCTTTCTTAGTAATGTCCAAATAATCATTTTCTTGTAAACGAAAATTCAACTACAAAGTCCACAATCTGAAATCACGTTCAAAATGATGCAATTGAATCCTCTCCAACGGCTACACAACAAATGGGCCTTTCATCAAACATGTGTAATGCATAGATAGATTATATATACCATATATAAATAGTTCATGTATAATATCCCTTACAACTTGTATGTCTTTAAGTTTATATACACACACACACACACACACACACACGAAAGGCTCTCAGACTCACCTGTTTAATTCCACTTTGAACGGCAGCCCAGGTATCTCAATATTTCTTACAACCCGATGGCACCTCCACACCCGATGGCACCTCTACATGGGTTTGGCATGCTCAAATGGCTGGAAGGATTCCTCACCTGTTTAATTCCCCTTTGAACGGCAGCCCAGGTATCTCAATATATCTTACAACCCGATGGCACCTCCACACCCGACACTACAAGAAAATGGGTCTATTGCGGCGATTTTTGATCTACTGGGATTAATGTCACCACAATAAGTCATTATTCACGGCGATTTCTTGATCGACGCGGCTTCCAACCGGTGCGTATTATTGTTGCTATTTTACGGCGATTTTAAGCTTATTTGCGGCGAAGATTTTCGACGTAAATATTATTTTTGCTTTTGCAGCGACTTTAGTGATAGTTGTGGCGAATTACAACGCCGCAAAATTCCAAAACCTTCTGCCGACGCACAAGTTCGCTGCAAACACTCCATTTAATGTCAACGGCGCCAATTCCTCCACAGAAAATCAGATTTCCCCCCAAATACCTATTTCCCCCCAATTCCCGATTTCGTTCATCCCCATTTTTGCCTACCAGTAAGTTCACACACGCCCCTGAATTTGGACCGGGCAATTCTGGAGCTGAAAATCCCGTGCCCCTCATTCCACATTTGAAGCCTCCCTGCGGTCCGTTTCCGAGTGATTGTTTTGGGAAGGCCAATATCGGCTGTTCGGTGTCGTCCATCGACAGGTATCTGTGATTCCCCTTAAAGAAATACATCTCCCCCTTGATCCTCGCATTTGTTGCTTATTGCAAAAATTTTGCATTTTGGTGGGTACTGATTAATAGTGTGTCTAAATTCACTGCAGTCTTAATGGATTTGTTGATCTGTAGCTTATGCATTCTGGTTTCTGAGTGAACTTTTTTTTTTTTGTTGATCTGTAGCTTATGGATTTTTATTACCTTCGTTTGGTTTATTCATGGCCCCTTCACTAGTACATTGCTTGTGTTTGTCGACTGTCTTAGGTTCCAAACTATTATATGTAAACTTTATCTCTTGTAAATTTTATCTTACTATTTCTTGTAAATAGTTTCCCCAACTGAGATAAAATTTTATCTCTTGTAAAAATGAAAACTATTTCTCTTAGTATTTCACCATCAAGAAATTAAATGGGAGAAATTTACAAGTAAACCTCTTAAATATTTTTAGAAGTAAAAAAATTATCAAGTCATTGAAATACACTTCTTTAACTATTAAGCAAAAACAAATACTAATAGATAAGAATCCTCGATAGCACTCATTAAATAAAAACATATTCTCCTAAAAGTATCTATTAAATTCAAAAAATGATTTTGGGATTGATAAAAAAAAAACCCTATATATATATATTTTCTCCCATCTAATCTCCAACAATATTTATAGCACTCATTTCATGGAAAGGTCACCATAGACCCTGTGTTATCAAACAAGTGAGGAGTAATATGAAAAAATGTACTGGCCTAGAAATCTCGGCCAACTTACTTTCTTTGCTTGGGATCAAGCGCAAGCTGGGCAATTGCCCAAACTATGTCAGCTATATAAATATGTTACTGTATATATATATATATATATATATATATAATATCATATATGAGGGTTTTATATATCTGGTTCTTGATTGCATGCACAGCAGCAGTTAGCTCAGCCGACACCACCCATCATAGACCAATAAAGATATAAAAAATGATTAGAAAAGTTGCATGGATTACAAGCATATCAAGCTTTAATCAATTCACAAGCCAACTAGCCAGTAAAGGATTTAGTGGTTGGGACAATTTTACTCAATTGCTTTCTGCTTAGTGTTGTAGAAAGCAAAAAAAAAAAAAAAAGCTAAAAAAAAAGCTTTCCTAGCTAGCTGTTTGTATGAATTACTGATCAGACAACATTATGTGTTAAAAAAATGAGTTAGGCATCATATAATATGTTTATATATGTCTGCTTTAAACCTTTTTAATCACCAACATAAATACTCTTAAATATATAGAAATATGCAAATTAAAATATTGGAAGCATTCAAATTGATCATCATCAAAACCGGCTACTCTTAACAGTTTTTTGGAGGATTTGTAGATGCATGCATATAATCTAGAGATCAATTTGGTGGACTTTAGAGTTAAAGCTGATGTGTTTACTTGTTAGTGGAAAATCGTATGGCAGCATACATGTTAATTAGATCCAGAAAATATTCCTTCCCAAAAATATCTTTAATGCAGGAAATAAATTAAGAACCATATATAAAATCTGATATAGAACCTGCAGTTAAATTGGAAAAAAGTCCGCCTCCTGATCACATAGCTAGCTAGTTGGAATTTAGTTTCGGTCGTATTTTTGTGGCATTATTCCCTACAAAAGTTTGATGGAGTCTCATTGTTCCCACACACTTTCTTTATTTATGGTCAAACATGCAGTATATAAAGAGTTTGTATGTATGTATTATATATCTTTTTCTTTGATGGGCTATGAATCCAAATTTCAGCATTATATCCTAATTAATTATTATGGAGCTGCTGATAATAATTGATATTTTGTGAATTTCAGGTTTAGGTTCAATTCATGATTAAGAAAGAAAGAAAGAAAGGGCTAGTTATGAAACTTTTATCTCTCCACCGAATCTCTCTCTCTCTCTTTCTCTCTCCATCTTCCTGCATACTGATGGCACCCATGACTTTCAATTCTTTATAATGTTCATTATTATTTAGCCATAAAAATGCAGTTATTAGCCACACATTCATTATATAGAAGAGCATAAAGTTCAATACCTCCCCCCTACCCTACAAATCTATGGCTCTAATTGCATCTTGTGTGAGTTTCAATTTGGAATCATTTGATCTAAGGGTTCAGTAGAAAAAGGATCTAGGGAACACCAAAAATGCTCATCAAAGTATTGATATCTTAAGGCCTCTACACCACACACTGCTTACATTATTTGGAAATTTAAATTTTATAAATCAAATCTTACCATTTAAGTGAAGTGAATGGTGTGCTTTACATACCGACTTGAGAATAGAATAATTCAAGTAAGAACCATTATTTACTAAAATGGCAAGATGAGAAAAAGCAATCTCCACAATTTATTTGCCTACCCATATATGGATACCAAATTAAAGTAAAGAATATCCGAACAAATCTATATGAGCCCATCAGAACCTTAGAAAGATTTAGAAGATCTTCTCTGCCAAAATTTCCTCCTCCTCTTTTCCTTTTTCTAGCTTTCTATGTTTTTCATGTGAGTTATTAAGCATCTCATTAATGCTTAAGGAACAATGAAGTATATTAATCAACTCTAGACGGAATATTTTGTGCCATGTGTTTGGATTTGCTCTGATATATATATATATATATATATATATATATATATATGAGACCCTAAAACCTTAGTAAGTATGATTGGTTACTAGCTGAATATAAAGCTAGGGATTAATGGTACATAGGAAAAGGAGGTGGGGGTTCAAGTATTAATCGTTCTGTTCTTTAATTTTGTCCTCCTAATTAAATATAACTCAATAATAATTAGTTAAATGGATATTTTTTTCGAAGTTCTCTTAAAATATATATACATAGGCATAGAATCATAAAAAATTTGGACAACACTACTAAAATAGTCGATATTAAGGATGTAAATAAAGCACATTTATACTTTAATCACATTAAACGTCTGAACATGGAGAAGTTCATCGATCCATTATAAAAATGAATTATGGGTCGAATGTCAATACTAGTACGTACTAGATGCCTATGATGATCAAGCCCAATAATATTAATTGTTAATATATATAGATCATTGATATTGATGATCATGTGGGTGACCTCATCATGATCATGTTCCTTGCTTTCATGTTAGATAGAATACTTCCCAATAAGGGCAATATTCAGTTGATGAGGTCGGTAAAACAGTTTGAATTAATGAAGTCTGATCAAGTGATAATCAGTCACTTCATGATAATTTTTGGATATTCTTCATAGTATGCAATAAATTTGTTCGGGTTGAGGGAAAATTAAACGCTGGAAGCATTTAATTGATTGCTGAAAATTTTTCATACTTCATAAGTCACATCTATGTTTGATTAACCATGACAAGTTTATAGTTGTTTTTTCCTTTAATATATAGAGGATTATTCTTTTGAGTTTTTCGAGTACTTCAATGACAAGTATATGTTACTGATAGTTGATGACATTGCCTTTAAAGTACGCGAATAAATCTCAGCTGGCTTGGGTGCCTTCTTTTTGTATTAATCAACACTTATAACTGTCTTCCATCAAAATGACAATTAAATTGGATGGGAAGGGGGACGATTGGGGGGTTTGGCATGGGATCATACTTGTCATGTGCATTGTCACTTAATCTCCCAATTTGATTAATTTACATCGTAACAACTTGTAACTAACAACATGGATTGAGTTTGATTGCGTTATCTTTCTAGGTCCTGAATATTAATCTTGGAGGTTATATATATGTATCTATCAACTTATATGTCATGTTGAGTTTGATGCATATCTACTAGTTCATGATGATCATGTTAGGTTACAAGACTGTTAAACATATTATGGGTTTGATATTTGTGTCATATCATAAATTAATATTAATATGTATTGATGTAAAAAGTCCGAACGCCACATTCATGATCACTTCCTCGTGCTAAATCCAGTGGTGATTTTCAGTACCTCATAAATCCCTCTTTACACTTTCTTATCCATATGTATATAGAACATCGTAATAACCTATCATATCATCCTTCACCGAGACGAATAGCAGAATTTGACGAGTCTTCTTTTTATTTAGATGGACAAAAGCTGGATGAATTTGGGTGATAGACTTGTATCACCTGCATATGCTGAAGGGGTTAAAAATTTCCTCACAATGGCACAAAACCATTGTGAAGAAAGTGATCGCATTCGGTGTCCCTGCCGTATATGCTGTAATAACCACTTCTTGCCTATATTTGAGGTGGAGTCTCACTTGTTCATAAAAGGGATCAATCCAAATTACACTCAGTGGATATTTCATGGGGAGGAGGAAACACTCCCCATCATTGACGATGACACCGATCCCGGGGTTGGAGTTGAAGAGAAGTACATTGATGACATGGACCGTATGTTAGATGACATCCGGGCAGGCACATTTGGAGATGCACCTGAAGACAACACTACATCGCCAACTCAGCCATCAATACCACATCCCTCCCCAAACTCAACTTTTGACCAACTATTAGAGGATGCTCGACGTCCTCTTTTCGACGGCTGCACTAAATTCTCAAAGCTCTCATTCGTTGTGAAGTTGTTACATATTAAAACGCTTGGTGGGTGGTCAATCAAGTCTTTTGATATGCTCATAAGCCTTCTGCGGTCTGCCTTTCCTGATGCTAAATTGCCTAGTTCATATGAGGAGGCAAGGTCATTGGAGCGAGGGTTGGATTTCAAGTACCACAAAATACACGCATGCCCAAACGACTGCATTTTATTCTGGAAGGAATATGCTGATCTTAATGAGTGCCCTATATGTAAGGCTTCGCGTTGGATGCCAAATACACATGGGTCACGAGTGATCCCACAAAAAGTGCTTCGGCATTTTCCTTTGAAGCCAAGATTGCAGCGTATCTTTGTGACAGACAAGATAGCATGTGATATGAGATGGCGTAAAGAGCAGCGGGTACCCGATGAGACTAGTATGAGACATCCTGCTGACTCTCAGTCCTGGAAGACATTTGATCAAGCCCATTGTTGGTTTGCTAGGGATGCTCGCACTGTTAGGCTCGGTCTGGCCAGCGACAGCTTCAATCCCTTCAACAACCTAGCAAAACCGTATAGCATTTGGCCAGTGATTCTTGTCCCGTATAACTTGCCGCCGTGGTTATGCACGAAAGACCAGTTCTTCATGACATCACTCATTATCCCTGGCCCAAAATCACCAGGGAATGACATTGATGTGTATTTGCAGCCGTTAATTGATGAGTTGCTTGAACTCTGGGAACATGGGGTACCTACATATGATGCTTCCACAAAGGAAATGTTAATGTTGCATGCTGCCTTATTGTGGACAATTAATGATTTCTCTGTATATGGAAATCTTTCTGGGTGGTCAACAAAAGGGAAATTGGCATGTCCCTCTTGCAATGCAAGCACAGATTCTATTTGGTTGAAGTATGGTAGAAAACAGTGTTATATGGGACATCGACGTCTCTTACCGGCAGGTCACATTTGGAGGACAAGGAAAGGGTTGTTCAATGGTAAAGAAGATTATCGCATGCCACCAAATTGGGTTGAAGGAGCGGGTCTCTTAACTCAACTACAAATGCTTGGAGATGTCCAATTTGGAAAATCTTGTAGGAAGAGAAAACGCCCTGCAGAACAGTTGAACTGGACAAAGAAAAGCATATTCTTCAAACTACCTTATTGGTCAATGTTACGGCTTCGACATAATCTAGATGTTATGCATATTGAGAAGAACATTTCTGATAGCTTATTGGGCACTTTAATGGACATTCCTGGCAAAACAAAAGATAATGTAAATTCTCGGCGTGACTTGGAGAACTTGGGCTTCAGAAAAGAATTGCATCTTAAGTCTGAAGGTGGACGTGTTACAATGCCACCTGCATTGTACACATTACATGGAGATGAAAGGAATAAATTCTGTGAGTGGCTCGCTGGGGTTAAATTTCCAGATGGGTTTGCCTCCAATGTCACACATTGCGCATCTGTACGTGATTGCAAAATCACTGGCCTCAAAAGCCATGACCATCATGTTTTCTTACAACGATTGCTTCCTATTGTTGTTGGGGTTTCTTAAGGAGTGATATTGCATTGGCATTGACTGAACTTAGTAGTTTCTTCAAAGAGTTGTGCGCCCGAAACCTGGATGTGAATTGCTTATCCCAGCTTCAACTTGATATCGTCACCATTCTATGCAAATTAGAGATGATATTTCCTTCTTTTTTTTTCGATATTATGGTCCACCTAGCTGTCCATTTACCGGGTGAGGCCATACTCGGGGGTCCAGTTCAATATCGGTAGATGTATCCGTTCGAAAGGTATCTTGGCAAATTCAAGCGGTATGTTAAGAATAAAATCCGTCCAGAAGGTTCAATAGCGGAAGCCTACATTCACATCGAGTGTTTGACATTTTGCTCCATGTATCTCCAAGATGTTGAAACGAAGTTTAATCGAGCGGACCACAACATTGATGGTGGAGAAGAGGATACTATAGGTGGTTTCAAAGTTTTCAACCAAAGACTTCGTCCATTGGGTATAACTCGTAATGTGCAATTACAAGATAAACTCTGCACCTCAGCCATATGGTACGTGCTTAACAACTGTATCAAGATTGGACCTTATCTCGAGTAAGCAATCATGACTTCCTTTGTGCTTTTTCGAAACGACCTACTACTATCTCGTAGACTTTACGTAACTAACTAATATTGATTGGCCGATTGTGTTCTCCAAATGCAGGGAGCACTATGACAAATGTAGGTTGTCAAACCCAAATTCTGTCGATCACACGCATCAAACTGAGTTTCCAACTTGGTTCAAGCAATGTGTCAGTTAGCAATTGGGGTATATTCTATCTACTTATAATTAACCCGACCTTGCTTTTGAGTATGTACTTGAAAGTATAAGTTCAATATTTTTGGGTCGCTATTTGTGTAGGTTCAAGACCAACGTACGGGAAACCCACCACGGGTGTCCGCTGATTTGTATGCGTTAGCTTGTGGTCCTGACCCTTGGATTGCATCATATGCTGCCTGCATTATAAATGGTAAACGGTTCCATATGAAGCAGCTTGAACTTCGCCGGCGATCACAAAATTCAGGAGTGTTGGTAACTGGTGACGAAGATACAAATAATTTAGACTTTTATGGTGTTCTTAATGATGTTGTGGAGTTACACTACATGGGAGGTCGTCGAGTGTACTTGTTCAGCTGTGATTGGTTTGATGTTGGTGATAAGAAGCGTGGGGTATGAGTAGACGATCATATAACTAGTGTCAACATGGACAGAACTTGGTATAAGAACGAACCATTTGTGTTGGCATGCCAGGCTTCCCAGTGTTTTTACATTAGAGATATAAGGTCGAAGGGGAACTGGTATGTTGTGCAGAAGTATAATAATAGGAATGTGTATGACATTCCACCAGTGCCAAGGGTTCTGGACGATATTGATGACGAATCAAGTGAGGATGATGTATATCAAGAAAATGAGCCATCATTTGATTATCCACTTTTACATTGTGATGCATATCCAGTATCAACTCCACTTAGTAGGACTGATAGAGAACCTATCCACATTGATGCACGAGGCCATATGGCAGTTGGTGGTGAATGCATCAATTCAACAGACTTTATTGATGATGGAATGGTTCCATCTGGTTCCGGAGATGGTTATGGTGATTGGGAATATTCAGATGAAGAGGACCTATCCACCGATGAAGAATCGGAGTCAGAATAGGCATCTGCCAACCATTGGAAACCAGGTGAACACCGCATCAGTTGAAAGAGGCAGCCTTCATGGATTGGATCGCATGCTGGGTTGCAAATTGCACTTTATTATAAATTCATCTAATTTTTTCATTGGTTTTTTTCGTGGACCCTGAAATAGCAGTATTAATGAGGGTACACAAACAAATATATATAGTTTCACAATATTTATTTTAATGTATTATCTTATTGCATGGTTGTTGTGGTTATGTTTCCTCTAAATAGCTTCATGTAATTAACGTTTGCTATTGTTGAATCTCAGGTGGACGGAAATAGGAGACTTTTGGTTAGAGTGTTCAAGGCAAAATCCATCATAATCTCATCTCAACCCATGGAGTTAATGAGAAGCATAAACGGTCCAAGTAGATCATTGCCCAGTGTACGAGGAACCCGTCCCAGGAAATTTGTGCTGTACAAATGTAGTGCACACAGGCCACGTGGAGTCCGCATTGGAGACGCTAGTTCAGATGATGAAACGCAACCTCCAAGCCATCCATTGGAGACTCCTTGTGAGAACCCATGTCTGGAGACAGAGGCAAACAGAGAACCCTCCCTGAGGGAACAACCGGATCCTCTTCAGAGTAATCAGATCGGTATAGTTGACAATGATATACGAGGTGAATTTAATGGGCTATATCGTTGTTGTGTAAGATTGCTTTAAACAAATGAGACCCCTAACGCAACCTTATTGTGATTATGTCATACAGGTGAGGATGTCCCGTCTATGCCTGTATCCAACCAAGCACATACGAGACGTGGTCGCGGGCCGGCGAAGTGTACTGAATTTGAAAAATTACGTAAGCATGGAAAAGTGTTGTTGAAGATAAATAGTGGAGAAACAACACCATGTTGCGAGAATGCAAACATGTTTACAACACGTTTAAGCTGGATCATTAAACATCACTGCAACATGAGCTACCCAAGATGGAGTGATGTACCCCAAGAGCATAAGGATGAATTAATCGATCCTGTTCGGGTAAGACTTTTATACTTTGATGTTGATCATTAAAAATTTATACCATATATAATTCACAAGTGATCATCCTAAATTTTAATGGGCTATGCAGGGTGATTTTGAATTGGATTGGGACTTAGAGAACCATCAATTGGCTATGACTAAACAGCTTCGTAAGCGCTTTAATGCCTTCCACCACAAACTACATCAGATATATATGTCATATGGCAGCCATGACGAGGCATTGGCGAGTGGGACTAGTTTGGTCACCCCCCTAGTATGGTTTAAGCTCTGTGAACGATGGGGAAGCGAGGCCTTCCAGGTATGCATTCTGCGTGTTCAATCATTAAACCCAGACTTTTCATGGGATATTTATTACTCTATGTACTTTTGCTTAAAATGATGGTTTTCAATGACAGAAAATAGCAAGTAAAAATCAGGACAATAGAAGGATGCTGAAAATTAACCACACAACTGGTCGCAAATCCTTTGTGAGGATGCTAGAACAAAAGGTATAAGGTTTGAAAGCTCATGTCATGGCAACCACACACTAACATAATGTTAAATTTAGGATGTAGATTTTCGCGAAAGGGGTATGCTATATCCCCATGCTTTCTCTCATATATGATCAATAATTTTTGTTTAGCATTTGTTTGGATAGTCGTTTAGTAGTGATTAACCTATCCATGCCATATGTAATAAATTATCTGATTGAATATGTTACATGCACACGTACCACACACATGTAGCGTGCTGAAAATGCAAATTTGGTGGACTTCTACAAGGAAACCCACTGGTCCAAGAAGAAAGATAAATTTGTGACACCTGCTACCAAAGACATTTATGTGAGTATATTATAGCATAAATTTTGTATGTTAAATGCAATGATGGTTACATATTTATCAGATTGAATCTTAAAAATGCATTATTAGGACATATATGTTCATAATCTGTTCGTTATGTCATATTGCAGAAGGATATGGTAGGAAAGCTGGATAATTTAGAACCAGATAAACGAACTGACGAAGCAGCAGCGGGTGTCTTTAGAGAGGTACTTGGGCATCGACCGGGTTATGCAAGAGGACTGGGAGAGATGGTGATCCCCAAGTCTACAAGAAAACACTCCTTAGCACGAGAGAAAGAGTATATAGCTTTGATTGAAAAACATAAGAAAGAGGCTGAAGCTTCCAAGAGTGAGATGGAGTCAATGAAGGCAAACATGGAGGTTATGATGGAGAAACAAAATGAAACCGATCGTATGTTGAGGGCCATCTTAGCTGCGAACCCGTCCCTCATTGAGTCTCTTCGAGAGACTCAGTGAGGATATTTTTTGTGGAAAAATATGGGAATTTTTTTTGTGGTATTTTGTGGTGCATTTTTGGCCTAAGATGGTGGATTGACAAGATATATATAGAATATATATCCAATGGGAGGTTATATGTATATGTTTTGTGGGAGCAAGCTGGGTTGGGAAAGCAGATGTATTGGCCCAAGTTATATCCTTAAATAGGTATGATAATATGTACCAAAAATTATGAGATGATGTTAGGCCTCATACTTACATGAGTCAAACATGTAAGTATCTACGCTTTAATGCTTTCACTATACATATCGATTGGGTGTAGTACTGGCATGCTTAACAACATTTGGTTGCTTGTTGTACAGGCTAATTCATACCATATTGGATGTACATGGTATCTCATGGGTGGGGTCGTCTTACGCTAGAGCCTAAGACGTGTCTTGGGATTTTGTAATCTTCTTCCTCGTGCATGTTATGTTCTAATGGTACGTGGTAGCACATTTTGTCTAATGCTTGACCAGACAAAATCATCTTGCCCAAATTCACGGGAGGCTGAACAAGCAGGTGATGTCTTAATTCCCCTATGCGATTTACATCTATTATGCACTTCTATACAAATGATATGAATTTCATGTAAATTTTATACATTATATACGAGTACATAAGCTTGTGCTTCTGCTCAAGTATAGATAGGCCTACTTTACGTACACAAATAAGTTATGGGTAATATAGGTGAGGATTGTAGTATGAAAGGTATGTTTGGTTCCCGTTCTTGTTAGCATTTGTTCCTTCAAGAGAACCTATAATGTTTCTTCACTAACTCCCTAAATGTCATTTCCTGCATAATCCTTTTGCATACGGCTTTATCTAGAAAAAAGTTGGGAATATTAATCGAGTTAATCGAGTTTCTATCATGCTGCTATCTCTCCTTTTAGGCTAATATTGTTCTTAATCTATGTTCCTCTTATTAATACAAAGATAATTTTGGTTGTTAGCCTTGTTCTTGGATAATCTGGACTATGAAAGCATTGATTTAATGATGACCTTTGAGAAGTGGATTATGACGGTCTAGTGGCATTGGTAGTAAGTGCCATAAGCTTGTGTTTGGCTTCTTGGAAGTGAGTTATTATGCAAGTTCATGATGTTTAATTGAAAAGTTAAAATATTTCGCATGCCATGCGATGGTATAAATTGCCAATGTAATATACAAATTATCTTGCATGTATATCTGGATGAATTTGGCTGCTGAAGCTTTATAAATTCAGGAATGTGGCTTAATTTGGATTGATGCTGTATGAGATAATGAAGCATACTAGTTTGGACAGATTATAACTTATATTGGAACATGTTAGGTATGTAATGTATACATGTGATGTTATATGTAACTGTTAGTTAGCTTATGTAATGTATACGTGTGATGTAATTCAATGGAAGGTCTTGAATTATGATAATGTAATATATAATATGATAAGGTTTTGTGGGTACTATACAATAAAGAATATGTATTGTATAGTATTTTTGGGCCCTGGTAGCTAACTTGAATGAATGGAGGAAGGGCTTTTTACATTGATTTTGAATTAAAATGTGTAGCTTGGATTAATGTTTTAAATTATAAATTAGTTAATGGATGGAATAACTAGTTTGTTGGATCTTTGTTTTGTCAATATAAAGTGAAGCACATAATCTGGGGTAGGACTGAAACAACAATAAATCGCTTGAAGCTCTTTTTGTCAATATAGGTGAATCCCATGTTACTGCACGTGGAGGGTTTTCAATTTTCATATAATGTACCTGAGGAGCGCGCAAAGCTAATGCAACATATCAAAACCGGGAGTTGTCAAGGGAAGGTGGTGGGGTGATGAGGAATTTGAAAGTATAAGTTTGCTCCAGCTAAAGGGTAAGGCATGGCATGAGCTCATACGAAGTTGGCTAGATCCACTCTTGAAAGGTAAGCCAGTTCGGTTGATTGATCATCAGTTTTGTTGTTTATAAGTTAGTGCATATCTAAAAATACATTCAATATTTGTAAGATCCAATATTTTAGTTATAAATTAGGCATATGTTTATCAACATACTTAATTGATGTAGGAGTCAATGATGTGGCAGACACGTATTGACATCAGTGCTGATCTTTTAAGTTGACGTAGCAGCAGGCTTCACATTCAAGAACCCCCTAGTATGATTTTTCAACCCAATGTATATAAGCTTGTTAATTAACTGGTATGCAAAACAAATTTTTTTTATGTTGCTACAAGTTTACTAGGGGTTAACTAAGTTTAAAGTAAAGAAATGAATAGCAGTATATAACTAAGTTTAGGCTAAGCAAGGGTAAGGTTGGCTGATCATGAAGTTCATGTGTACTTCAATGGAGGGGATTCTTTCATTTGCCTTTTGAGTTGTTTTGGACCATATTAATATATAATGTGGTCCTGTTTGACATTAAATAAAGCAAGTAACCAACAATTAATTGACATAAATTAATGGGTGTCATGTTTATCCCGAGACTTCGAACCCATGTTTCAGAACTTCCAACTCTTTAATTAGAGGGTAATTATTGATGATTCTGTGATGAAGAACAGGTAGCTACTAATTGGAGATTAGGATTTCTCATGACTCAGTTTATGGGGTTATTTACGGCGAATTTAAGCGCCGGGAAAGACCCTGTTTCCTGAGGTCTCTCTCTCTCTCTCTCTCTCTCTCTGTGTGTGTGTGTAATTAAACACTCTACCCACTTAGGCAAGCATGGAAGCATGGGGAGTAAGAGCCAGAACAGGACAGGAAATGAAATAGACTTAATAATTAATGGCATATTTAGCAGCCCAAATGAGTTAGGCAATTTGCTCAACATTTAGTGATAACCATGTCGTGGTTCACATCATGATGATAGAAATAATATATATATAGCCCTGGAGATCAGAAAAAGAAAAAAGAATGAACATTATTAAGCGGCAGGTCACAACGAAGTCATGCAATATCTAATGGAGGTCCAATTTTTTGTTATTTTATTTTTTGATCTTTTAGACCCGTACCCTTCAGGATTGGGTACGGGTTTATCCTGAAGGTTGGCGGCTACCTTGTCTTATGACAAATTATTCCCTTTTTCTCAGCCCTATGACAGATTATTATTTACACAGTCCTTGAAATCCCCAAAACCACCCACAACGGCCAGGGCCTCTAGCTATATCTAGATATATAGATGGATAAATAGATAGCCGGGCCTTTAAACCCTAAAAATAGTAGTATATAATATATATATATAATATATATATATATATATTATATAGTCCCCCAAAGTTTAATTTGCATGTTGGGTTTGCTGAGGTGTGTGTCTACATTATGCATGCCTAGCCTAGTACTGGATTTAGCATATATTTAAGACAGAATAATACTAACACAGGTTCTCTCCAGATCTATAGAATTTTCTTTTTAGAATAGATTGGGCTGGCATCATGTAGGGAATGAGCTGGGATATCTCATATTATCTATATACAATTTGAATATTGATATATAGGTGTAATAGGTTACTAATTAACTAGGCTATATATGCATTATTAACTTTCTTAACTGTTAAATTATTATTTCTTTTTCCTAATAATGTAGTTTATGGTTGCATAAATAATGGCATTTATTGTGGTTTCATCACTTTTTTTGAGATACTTAATCACACATATACCTTAGCCACCCCCAATTACATAAACAAAAAAAAGGTGATAATGCAACATTAAAAAGTGAGACTGATTACCACACACACACTTTTCAACTTTATGCAGTCATGTGTGATGCAATGCAAGGGCATGACCTTTCCTAGGCTGGTCATGCAATGCAAGGGCAGTAATATATGTGTGATGCAGCCTTCGAAAGGCTTGATTGAGGAAGATGCTAAAAAAAAATAAAAATAATAATAATGCAGTTTTCATGAACAATTGTATGCAAGTCTGAAATCATCTTCCTTAGCATGCATGTGGTATATGCAAATATAATGTACCACATGATCTAATACAGATCATAATCATCTTGAATACCTATATATACTTCCATTTTAATACATTTTTTAATTAGATTAACAATACATATTACTATTAGGTAGCTAGCTAGCTAAAAAAAGGTTTTAGATAATTTCTGCTATTTGTTCGTGTGAGTTTTATGCCAAAAAAAATTATAACATGTAGAAGGCAGTGTATGTACTCCACTGCATTAGTGCTATTAATTGCACCATTATTTGTTCACGTACACCATTTGTTATCATATTAAAGGCTTGATTTCAGACTTGCGTGCCTTCTTTTTTGTGCAGCTCATGTAGAAGGCAGTAGATGGAATACTTGATAACCCTGTTCCAGACAGTTGGATTGATCTTTGCCGCTCAATCACCAAGTCATCGCAAATCATCAACCATCGATGTGTGAAGTTGCGGATGAACTCCACCCACCATTATTTGTTTATACTTGTATCACCTGGATTGTGGATGTTTGATATGTACTTTAAAGCTTGTAAGAGACATTAGCTGCTCCCATTTGTAAGACTTTATTGCCTTCCATTAATGCACCATATGCTAGTTTATAGTAACCTTAAAGGGTCTGATGTACTGATCATGTATTGGATGAAAACTTGAATTTTCATATATTAATATATGCTATTATGGATTAATGTACAATTTGGTAATATTGTGAATGAGTTGGAGCAGGAAATTAGGTACCCAAAAAAAAAATTGTGCATTCTGTACATGTAATGTTACTGCAGTTTCAAAATTCCATTTGCGGCGATTTTAAGTTCGCCGAGAAAAAACTTAGATTTATGTTTTGTTATTTGCGGCGATTTCTTGTCACCGCTAAAAAGATGCCTCAGTTGTTAATACTTATCTGCGGCGAATATACTTGGACGCTAAAAGTATCAATTTTTTTGCGGCGCCTTAAACTCGCCGCTAAAGATCATTTACAGCCAAACAAATGTGCTGCAAATAATTTTTCGCAGCGATACGTGACCGAAATCCCAACGTTATTTGCGGCGTCATTAATAATATTAGCAGCGAAATAAATCGCTGCAAATAAAAATTTTTGGCGACCATCTTTGTGTTTCGCTGGCTAATATTTTAAAAGGCTCTACATTTGCGACGAAATGCCGGCGCAACATAAATCACTGTGAATAATTATTTGCAGCGATTTCTGGGGTTATTTGCGGCGAATTTAAGCGCCGGAAAAGACCCTGTTTCTTGTAGTGCAATGGCACCTCTACATGGGTTTGGCATGCTCAAATGGCTGTAAGGATTCCTGATGCAGATGAAAGGATTTCGAAAGAGCGAGATGAAGTGGCATTGATTTAAGAGAGAGCGAGTGGAGAAGGAGTAATTCTACATACAACAGTGAAGTGCATAAACACCGCGTAATTGCTTTGAAAAAGAGTGGGATCTACTAATAAAAAAATTAATTTTTTTCATGTGGGTCTCATATTTTATTCACTTTTTTCAAAACGATTACGCGACGATTGCATAATTCACGGTTGCAAATATCTTTTCTCGTGGGGAAGAAAGTGAAATGAAGAAAAGCACTTTCCCTGAAGTTAAATAAACTGATCGAAATTGATACGTCAATAAACGATGCTGTCTATTTGCGGTTTCTTTTAGCGAAACAATACATAGGTTGAGATGGGTGCCTTTTGGTGGAGTCTTGTGCCAAGACAATCGGTTTACAACTTTATATGAAAGAAGTGAATGAAACCTAAAAATTACGAACAAGTTATATCGATGAAACATTGCTTTTAAAAGGATCACAAATGCAACACTTCAAGATTATATTTTATTTGCTAGTTATCACCAACTATAACTGACTTGAATGGAAAGAGTGCCACATCGGAATTGCATGACTCCGCCTTTATATATAGTAATAGATTATAATAATAATCGACTGAGTGTAACAAATAATAATTAATGAATTACTACATATAGAAAATTAATAAATAAATACGCAAATTATATAAATTTCTTGTGTATGCTTTTTTGTATGCAACTACTCCATCTTCACATACGGCTATATATCCATCCATTCATTCATGGGAGTACATACTACATGCTACTATCTTGTGATGATATACCATCAAAAGCTTATTTCGATATGTTTGGATCAATCAAAATTAACCCATAACATGAGGTTTATATCATTCTTACATTTGAAGCTGGTTCCATACATTACTTAATTCAACACTCGCTACAAGAAAACAGGCCTATTACGACAATTTAAATTTTGTTGCAAAAGAAATCGCTGATAATAATGTGTCGTAGTGACAATTACAACTTCACCATTGAATTCCAATGTGAAGTTGAGATATATTACCCGAGCACTAATTATTTTATTTATTGCAGTGATTTTGAGCTATTGTGACAGGTTTTGTCGTCGAAATAACAGGTTTATGTTGCGATGATTTCTTACCTCTGTAATGAGACTTTCTAACGGCAGATTTTATTAACGGGGTGCCAAAAGGCATCAATTATTTCTCAGACCCTTTCGTTTCACGCGGGTCAGTCTTCTAATCCCACCTTCTTCTTCTCCATCCAACCCTACCTCATATTCAATTTCCCTACCAAACAGAAGGCAAATTGAGATTCCATGGTAGTCGAAGTTTTACACGCGACGATTCTCCTCCTCCTTAGATTCCACGGCCTCACAAACTTGTCCACTAGAGGTGATTGGCCGACCTCCTTGTCTTCCTCAAACTATTTTATTTTCCTTTTCTCCCATTTGCCATCCTAAAAAACCCATCTTTAATCTTGTTAGCCTCGATCCCTTTTCAGATCAAACAAGACCTTTTACCTCAACGCTACAAACTCCCATGTCGCCTCCTCCCCCTCCTCCACTCTCCATTCCCAATTTTCAATCCTTCTCCCTTTACCTATGGTTTAATCTGGACGCTGAGTGATTGGCGAGCTATCATGTGTCAGAGTTGGAGATCGTCGATTGATATCTTGTGGACTCTCTTTCATGCACCGCAGGTACCTCTGTATCTCTATATCTCTCTCTCCCCCTTCATCCTGGTTGGTTTCCAATAATTGTTAGGAACTTCGCCCTCGGTGGGGGTGGGGCTTTCGCCCCCGGCACTTGCCCCCGTGTACAGGGGAAGGGAACCCCGTTCGGGTACTGGGGTGCAAGGGCAGATATCCTATCCCTCCCCCCCTCCCCCCAACCCCCAAATGGCCCAGAAATAGTTAAATAGCAATAAAAAATGTATTGAATTTATAATAAAAAAAATGCAAATTAAGAGAAAATGAAGTTCTATTAATACTCCTAGGTACTAACTCCTAAGCTATTACAATTTACAATAATATAATTTATAATAAAACATAATAACTAAACTATTACAATTATACAAATTAAGAGAAAATAATTACAAAACTGCAAACATAAAAGGGACATTGTTTCAACATTACAAAGAATTGAATATATAAAATCTAAATACAATTAAACAAAATGATAAAAATGAGCTGTTTGAACTTTGACATTGACATTTGGGGCGGGTGGCCAAGGGTGGAAATAGAATTAGTGCTGCCTGCTGTGAGTCGTGATATTATAAAATCTAAAAAATTAACAATTGAATAGGAAGATAAATTAGAATTATAAATAAGAACAAAAGTTAAAATTACAAAGAACAATTAGAAATGAAAAAATTACAAATTAAAATCTGACTAACCAAGATAAGATGAGGATCAAGATGCGACATTGAGAATATATCATTTGAATTTTGGCTTGGAATTATGATTGACTAATATAATACTATAGTTATACTATATATTAGTATATACTATATTATAACTAGTATAGTAGTATAGTAATATAATAGTATACTAATATATATATATATGTATAAATATTATACTATAATATATATAAATATTATACTACTATATATAGTATACAAATATATATATATATATATATGTTTAATGTTAGTTAAGTTTCTAATATTTTAGTATACTTATATATAAAGCCATTCGAACGGAGTACTGACCCGTTCGACCTAATTGGGATCATGGACAAAAATGAGAAGTTTCATGAATTCATATGTTTGAACATGGTCAAACATCGCTCGAACGGGTTCAAGCACTTGTTCGAACATCTAAATCTTTATTCGAACAGACAAAAGTAACTGATAAAGTGTTCGAACTGGATAGTACGCGTTCAAATGGGAATGGTCGGACAAAAATGAGATGTTTCACGAATTCACATGTTTGAACGGGGCGTACAGAGTTCGAACGGGTTAAAGCACCTGTTCGAACTTAGTAGTTTCTATTCGAACAAAAAAAATTAAAAGATAACATGTTCAAACTGGATAATACTCATTCGATTGGAACTGCTCGATACAAAATACCTAGTTCGAATGTCGAATGACCACATTCACACAACGTCGTTTGCAAAAACTCCTCCCTCGTATGTCGTCACCACCACTAACTTTGCCGTAGAAAGCAAATTTTCTGCCGTCTAAGAGGTATGGCCCTTGAAATGGGCTCATTTAAGTGCTTTTTGCTAGTTAGTTAAGTTTGTAAAGGGGGTCGAATTTCGAATCAAATCCAACCCTTTTTGGTGTTTTCCAGCCGCTACACACAACGTTTGACCGTAGAAATGATGGAGTGAAGCCTACATAATTTGGATTGATTAAAACCAAGATTCTCAAGAATCATTGATTTGCACGTTCGGTGCTGAGTCGACTCAACCATGGTTTGTTTGGCAAGTTCACATTCGAATGGATTCAAACCTGTTCGAACGCTTATTTGCCAAACAACCATTTTAGAGATGCCGAACATGAAAGAACACCATTCGAACGTTAAAAATTGAGATGCCGATACGTTCAAATAGGTTGGCTCTCCGTTCGAACTTAACATTTATTATGTTCGAAGGTCATTTTATTTATATTGTTTGAACAACATATTTTTTCTTTTGAACGGTTAGTTGGTGTTCGAATAGGTTAAGTTTCTGTTTGGCTGGTTATAAACCGTTTGAACACTAAGAGCTACTGTTTGAACAATATTATTTAACATTTGAACTAAATGCCTGTTCTTTCAAACCGATTAGTTCCTGTTCGAAAAGTGTCGTTTCTATTCGAACATACCAGTATCTATATATATATAATATAATTACAACTTTATATTTTATTTATATTCGTTGTGGTTTAATGAACAGTGAACTAATGGCAAACATGGGAAGAAGACGTGGGAGAGAGGGCCAAGCTAGTAGTGAAGCTAGTGAGACAACGAAGTCAATACTAGTAGAGCGGGAGATCATTATAGATGACTTCCGTGATTTTGTGTGGGATGGACAGAGCCTCTTTTCTATTATCAGTGATAGAGGATGGGCCCCGATTTGTCAGTAGAGGTGTGTGGTCTATCTAGACATGATCAATGAGTTTTACCGGGCCATAGGTCAGATGGAGGCTAATGAGGAGTCCTTCACGTTTACCATTCGAGAAGTGAGTATAACTATCTCAGCATACATTATTGTTGATTTTCTTGGGATCCCCCGCGAGATTGGTGCATACCCTACACAACAACCGGCTGCAAGAACAAATGGTGGAGATGCCATCGAGGATGAGGCTCTAGCAGATATGGTCCCACACACGATGAGATTCATTAGTTGATGCATGACGATTCGGCTCCTCCATATGATGGCATCAAGGTGATCAAACAGGTAGATTGTATCGCATTTTCCCAAATGTTGAATTTAATTATTTCCCATAATATTGATCTGAGGAAACACAAGATTGATTTCGGCATCGAACAAGCTCGATTTATGTTATGGATAGCACAAGGAGAGCCGATTGATCTGCCTTTATATTTCCCCCTCCTCATATGATCTGAGTCATGGTATTTGAGTGGAGGTAGTCTACCTTTTGCATTGATGATGTTTAACCTCCTAGTCCGATAGGGGTTAATGTGCTGATGACTGAGCAGAAGTAACCACAGATTGGGCCCCTTAACAAGATCACCTTCAGCAAGAGTGAGGCCCACTTGCGGAAGGTTTGAATTAATTTTCCAGCGGCACAAGATAGAGGCACAGAGCGTGATCCAGCTTCTACTGATGCTGCTGTTGATAGACAGGCTGCAGGGGCTACTATCACGGTGACATGATCCTGCTCGAGGACCATCGCATACTTTTGATCACGGAGATGGAGAGGATGGTGGAGAGGATCACTGCGCCCATTATGGTTCGACTGCAAAAGATTGAGAGACGTATTTCTGTCATGCATGAGGACCTGGATAATTTTATCTAGTAGTTTTATTTTTTATTTGACTTTTTGTGTTGAATCGAATGTTGTTGATTTAATTACTGTATCATTTTTATTTTTATGTGTCGCCATAATCGAACTTTGCATGTTTTTCAGGGATTTGTACTCTCGGGTAGTAAATCAAGAAATGTTACAGAAGATGGAATAATACATTGCTACTATACTGTGTAAATTCAAGCAGATCTTTCCACCATCATTTTTTGATGTAATGGTTCATTTAGCAATACATTTACCTCAGGAAGTACTGTTAGGTGTCCAGGTACAGTTAGTTTTGTTGGATGTATCTAGTTGAAAGATATTTGGGCAGATTGAAGCACACTGTTGGGAATCAAGACCAAGCTGAGGGTTCAATAGTAGAGGCTTATATACACGATGAATGATTGACATTTTGCTCTCTATATCTTCGTGGTGTTGAGACACAATTTAATTGTGAAGATCAGAATGCTGATCTTACTGCTCCTACCCCTTGTGAGCTATCAATGTTTTCCAGAATGTACGACCCTTGGGTGCACAAACGGGATACTACTTAATTGGTGGAGAGTTAGGAAAAGCTTGGTGTTACGTGTTGAATAATTGTCGGGAGGTTGATGACTATCTCAGGTATGTCATTGCATATTTAGAATAATTCTAATTAAAAAATTATTATATAATGACTGTGTTCAAATATTCTATTCTTTTGTACTTTTATACACTGAGCACATAGACAAACTTAGGACAGAAGGCATAGAGAATATAGAGGCAAGACACGAAGAATAATTTTCCGGATGGTTTGAACAACGCGTACACATTTAAATGTCCCGTGACTAAAATTATTTTGAACCATTTTAATTATTGTTAACTTTTAATAATTTTGTTATTATTTCAACTGTTAGATTTTGGAACAACGTGCTAATGATCCCGCATCAGTTTCTTCTAAATTACATGCATTGGCTCATGGTCCCTCACACAGAGCACTTTGATACACTGCATGCACGGTTCAAGATTATAGATTCCATACTATGGACTGTGAACGTAATCGAAATATGCAAAACTGTGTTGTGTTGGTCATGGGAAGCCATGGAATAGATGATATTGACTATTATGGTGTCATACGTGACAGTATCGGATTAAATAACTTTGGGGAAATGTGACATATATTTTTAAATGTGATTGGTGGGATATAGGCGGTGGTTGAATTTTGATACATAGGGATAGTCACTTTACGAGTGTCAATATTGCATGTAAATGGTACGAAGATGATCCATTACTATTGGCTTGTCAAGCTACCCAAGTCTATTACTTGGTTGATCCAATGAAAGGGGCCGATGAAGATAGTGGAGAGATAACTTGGTGAGTTGTACAAAAATTTGTTCCTCGGAATATTTATGATGCAGGAATGGTAGCGGATCATGATTATAGTGGAGATAAAGATGACACTCCGATTATAGAGGCCTACCAGGAAGATGGAGAGGGTATTAATTTATTTGTTGACCTCGGTGCACTTGAAGTAATCCCCTTATGTAGAGATGACATCCCATCCATACATCTCGACCCATCCATATTAAATGATCATTCAGTTCATGAAGTAAGTGAAGAAAAAGAAGAAGAAGAAGAAGAAGAGTCCGAAGAGGAGGTCGATGGAGAAGACAAAGAACAAGATGATGATGACAAAGATGTTATTGAAGTCGACTTTGAAACAAACATGGAAAATACATCTGGAGATGAAGAATAAAAGTATTAAATATTTTATTTACATAGGTGACAGTACAATACATTTTTTATAAATTATTCTATACTAACTTTTTTTTAAAAATATTAATCCTTTTCAAGGATGCCACTAAAATGACAACGAAGAAATGTGTCTCCTCCCCCAAGTCCCGAACCCGTTCACTACTCCCCAACCGAGGACTCTGCTCTTGAACAAGTTGATACACAGGAGACAGACAACCAGTCGACACCTACCAATAAGAAAACTTTGTTGATAATTAGTTATATTTCAATACTTTGGGGGCTGCATTTAATAATTTTAAAAATATTACTTAATGCCTTGTCATGTCACGGATGTGGCTTAACATGTGGCCTTGCTTCAGAAAAAAATCAAGGTCAACATTCCTGATAACTTCACTAGGGGAGTAGATGATAGTGCTGCATCGCTTTCCTCCTATGTCAAAACACTAATCCGAACTTATGTCCCATTTTATGTATGATCATGGAGATATGTTCAAAATGAGGTTAAGGATCACATTCAAAGTTGTGTACTGGTGAGTTTATTTTTTTTAAAAAAAATTTAAAGATGTTTTGATTTCATATTTTTGACGCAATTCACTTCTTAGGATGAATTCGACCTCAATTTTGGTCATAGCAAGGATGTGCAAGCTGTGAATGAGTTGATGGTTACATTATTTCTGTGTCACAAGAGACGGTGTCATGACCACTTTAAGAAATTTGAGACATTGGAAGAGGTTGTCCAGTCCCCTTTTCAGAAAATGAAGTTCAACGATTGGAGGAAGTGTTGTGATCTTTTCACAAGTCCAGATTATCAGGTATTCTAGATTTATTCCCTATAACTTATTTACATCTATATTGGTTTCATATATTATATTTAACATTGTTAATTTCTCTAGCAGCACTTAAGTTCTATCAATGTATAGAATAGAACGGCTTTGACAATCCACCATCGCGTCAGTTCAAGGTCATTCCAATGTCTTGTCGTTAAATGGTAATTAATAACTTATTAAAATTCAGTCATTTTTATCATATTCTTTTATTTAAGTATTAACATTATTTTTTAAAATTAATAATGTGGCTTTGTTAGAAACGTTATGATCCTGAAAATTTCTCCTTCATTCATGTCTATGCTGCTACTCACACTGATGAGCACAATGAGTGGGTTGATCCTATCGCTAAAGATAATTATGTAAGTGAGGTTATTTTTTGTGAATAAATTATGCAACATGTGAATTCATATTTTGTTTGATTCCTCATTTCTTTTAATATTGTGTGTTTTCGTTGTAATTGCAGGAAAAATGATTGAGATTCGATCACCCTCTGAGGAATCCTCTCCTAGTGACATAGACATATTCACGCAAGTGCTCGAGAGCAAGTCTGGTATGGTAAGAGGTTTGGGACGTTCTTTCAAGCATGTCGGTTCATCCTTCACGACCTCAACTTCGGAAGTTAATAATCTTACTAAAGATTTAGATGCAGCATGCCACAAAATTGAGCAGATGAAGTCGAGACAATAGGAGTTTGAGTCTCTGTTATCGTGATAGTCTGATTTAGAGATGTGTTTGCATTAGCGACAAAGAGACCCGTAGGAGAGAATATGCATTGAAGTCCAAGAGCAAGTACAGATGGAGGTGCTGGTCCAGATGGAACATGTTATATCACTTCATCAGGATTGCAGTGGGCGAGGAAATAAGAAGAAATGAATATATCATTATCATTATTAGAAATTTTTATTGTCTATTTTTTCAACTCTATAAGACGTTATTAGTTGTTATATTTATGATGTAATATGATACAATTTGTATGCTTTTTAACTTTATAAAATTAGTATTTCTGATCAGAATGTTCCAATGTAACAAACGTTTGAACCAATGTTCGAACATAATACCACCGAATTCCAACAAATCGTTCGAACGTAAGTCACTACATTCAAATGTTTCCACGCACAAATGATCTAAATGTTCGAATGATTAGAATAGATACATTTGAACGACAACCCAATATTCGAACGTTAAAAATTGTACGTTCGACTGCTTCTCCATTAACATCTGAATGCTACATTCAAACGTCTCTGAGCAAATGTTTGTTACGTTCGAACGTAAATATTAATCGTGTGAAGCAAAAACAACAAATGTCTAATTTTTTTACGTTCGAATGTTAATCGGTTGGGTTAACGTTCAAACATTGTTACGTTCAAACGTAAATATTAATTCTGTGAGGCAAAAACAACGAATGTCTAATTTTTTACATTCGAATGTTAAACGGTCGGGTTAACGTTCGAACGTTGATTTTTACGTGCGAACGTTACTTTTTGTTATGAGTTTTAACTGTCACAAAAAAAATCACATTCGAACGTTACATCTTATGGAAGACTTCCAACCATCACAAAAAGTATTTTTTGTGACAGCTGAATAGTAAACCATCACAAAAAACTTTCTGTGACGCCTTTTAGGTGACGGTCGTGGTGATAGTTTCAAATCGTCACAAAAAAATATTTGTGACGGTTTGCTTATTTTTTGTGAAGGTTTCATCTGTCACAAAAGCCAAAATCTGTTTTAGTGTAGAGAAATAATGGAAATACAATATTTAATCAAAGATATTAATTGATATTGATTGATTTATACAATAAACTAAATATAGTAGAGAATAAGTCATATTACCATACTTACTAGAATATTATGAATATCTTCTAGGTGTGGTAATATTCTAACAAATAGTCTTTTGCAATGAAAAATAGATAATTTAAAATGATTTTTTCCTAACAAAAAGCCATTCAATTAGCCCTTTCATCTCAAATACATTACTACAAATTATCCCTTACAACCAGCCCCAACTTATTAAATGCGCATAAGAACACCAAAACCGAAGGAAAAAAAAATACCAAAAAAATAATGTGGTCTGGAAAGAATGACCTTATGTGAAATAATGACAAGAGTGAAGCTCTGAAGGGTTCTTTTTGTAATTGGAAACAACGGCCCAAGCCCTGTGGCAAAGAGGCCATGCATGCTGCCCATTATATATAGCTAACAGGATGATGATGGATACATGGAGATGGCAAAGGAAACATCATACAGATTCATTCTTGTCATTACCTTAATTTCCACTCATAAGTTTTGTGTAAATTTCTTGCGAAAATCATCGCAATGGTCAGGGGAGAATACTGCAAACCAAGTCTGAATGGCACCCAGAAAAAGCGCAAACAATGCAGCCAAAGAAGCGAAGCCCGTCCAGGAGGTGCGGAAATGATAGTGAAAGAACTCAGCTGTGAATCTCATCCAAGTGTTGCGTA
Organism: Juglans nigra; assembly: GCA_002916485.2. Taxonomy (NCBI): domain Eukaryota; kingdom Viridiplantae; phylum Streptophyta; class Magnoliopsida; order Fagales; family Juglandaceae; genus Juglans; species Juglans nigra. The sequence goes on from CM036140.1 coordinate 23,975,550, forward strand.
GCATTCCTGAATTTGGTACTTGACATCCTTGTATGCCTTGAGGTCTGGCACCAAGTCTGTCCCTATCTCATTGAATAGCTGAGCAACTTCCTTGTAACGCCCCGTTCTCGGAGGTCCGGAGAGTTAACTCTTGTAACCTAAATCCAACTTCTATAATATATTTAAATACTCCAATATTCCCAAAAAGTACAAATCTATTTATTCAAACAAAAATATATGTTTCTCTACCATGACACCAAATAAATACCTCAATGAGATAATTTAAAAACTCCATAAACATTTAGAAATATCTAGGACTCCAAATATCAAATAACATAAAATCATAAAACCTACTAAAACAAAACTCTCCAATAAACTTGTACCCTTAGGCACTTATTCCATTACGATCATCGCACCTTGCTAAAACTTCTTACTCTTGTTCTCCAGCTGAAACATCAAAATTATCTGAAAAATATTTGGAGATAAGGGGTGAGTTATCAACAACTCAGTAAGCAGAAGACATATACTAGTGTGTAAACATGAGCATTTACAGATATCAGAATGCAAACAAAATATTTTCATTTTTATAATGTGGAAGCAGGACATGTTATTAAAATATTAGAGTGAAGATTTAGAAATAATTTCAAAAAAATATCCTTTGGCATAGCATAAATGATCATCATCATCATCAGAACATCATATCAGAACATAGGCCATGTATAACCCCTGTGATAGGGTTGTGCATCTGCAGATAGCCAAGCAGAACATAAATCACTCTGTCACCAAGGTGTGCGCTCAAAACAGAGACTACTACTATAACCCGTAGCAGGGCCGTATCCACTATTATTACCCGTGGTTGGGTCGTATCCACTATTATTACCTGTGGTTAGGTCGTATCTACTATTACAACCCGTGGTTGGGCCGTATCCACTATTATTACCCGTGGTTGGGCCGTATCCACTATTGTAACCCGTGGTTGGGCCGTATGCCACTATTATTACCCATGGCAGGGCCGTAACTGAACAGAGCGGAAACATAATCAAATTCAGAATCAGAGAGTCATGCCAAAGGTTTTCAGAAATCACATCTTATCCAAACAGAGTACTGAACAAAATCATATCATCTTCATAATCAAAGTAGATCCAAAGCTTATTTACATAATAATGCACAAATTTTCATATTTGCTCTTTTTGCATAGGTCAAAATTAGAATGCCAAAAATAAGCTCATGTCTACACCAGTCATGACAAAAATGCTTTCTCTTTCATCAGAGTTCAATGAGTAATGACAAACAAATAACTGAGTTTATTTTCACATTTCTTTTTAGAACACATAATGCACATTTTCATAAATCAACCTCAGTTCATTTTTATTTTATTCAAAGTCTAACATAGGAACCCTGCTTACCTGGACTTCTTAACTTTTTTCGAAATTTTCTTCAAAAATGTCGAACAATAATTAATCATCACCTATAAAATAATAACGTAATTCTCGTAAATTTCCAATTAATCACATATTTTTGATATTGAAGCCTAAGATGCTAAAATGACCTGCTTTATTTTTCGTCAAAACCTAAAATTCTCATAATCTCCAAAATACCATCATTTCCCAAAACTTTCAATATCCACTTAATCGAATTCGTACCGAATAAGAATTTAATCCAGCAAGTATTAAGATAATTACAGAACTCAATAAAAATTAATATTTAAAAATATCTAAAATACCAACAACATTTAATAAATAAACAGAATGCATTGGCTACTAAAATTTCCATAAAATAGCTATGAAAACTCATCTCTTAAGAAAAATAAGTTAATTAACAATATCATCAAAATACAAATATAATGTTTAATGAGATTTAAAACAAAACCCATTTAAACATAAACCCAAAAAAAAAAAACTCTCACCCGAAAACATAAATGGAACTTTCCCTATATATATATATATATATATACATATATATTAGGTTAAAACTGGTAAGTACCCAACCTAGGTTAAAACTTTACATATATATACGTCTATATAAATATATATATATATATATATAAATACACCTTAAAAATAAACCAGCGATGAACATAAATAACAACTTATGCATGTTAGAAGTGTAGCGGCGGCAGGGACTCATAGATAAGGTAACGTGCGACGGCGCAGGGTGCGATGGGAGGTGGTGAACTCAGCGGCTATGCACTGGACGAGAGAGAGAGACCAACGAATGAGAAAAAAAATGTGAAAGAGATAAAGTAAGCAGAGAGAGAGTGACACGGAGGTGTTGTCGGTGGCTTACTGAGAGGGACGTGGCGGAAAAGGAGTGGCATGGAGTGACCTTCAGAGTTATCTGTGCTCGTGGTAATGACGTGGAGGTGCTGGCACAGTGTGTGGTGGCTTTGAATGAAAGGACACCGGGCTGTGTGTTGCTCTGTTTTCGGGGGCTAAAATAGGGGAGTTTCCGCATTGGTGAGGCTACGTTTCTATGTTGCACGGCTGAGGGATATGGGTCAACAGATGGCAACTATGAGGAGGTTCTGGGGTGGCGTGGCAGTGCACTATGGGGACTTCGTGCATGCAATGGTTGGGCGCGACTGGGTGGTGGTCGCTTATAGTGGAAGTGGATTGCTGTTTGTGTGGGAAGGAGTTGCTAGCGGCAGCAATGAACGTAACGAAGGTGTTCTCTACCCATGGCTATTGTGTGTGTATAAATATGATGTGAAAACCCTAGAGGTAAGAGAGACGTGTGTGCGGATGAAAGGCTGAGTCGTGTGTGTGCATGCATGTTGTGGACGAGAGGAAGATCTAGGGGGAAAAAGAAAATAGACGAAAAGAATAAAACGTGCGGAAGTTAACGTGTAAAAAAGAAATAATAATAATAATAATAATAATAATAATAATATATGAGTTGAGCTTGACTGAGTCCGGGTGTTACATTCCTCGTCCCTGTCGAGGAAGTTGTACAGCACTCGCGCTTTTCTCAGGTCCTTGACGTTGATGGCTTCATCGATGAGCGAGTCGTGGAAGGATCGATATGTAGGAGGTGACGCCGAAGTCGTTGTAGAAGTCTAGACACATTTCGTAGGCTATCATGTTCAAGAACTTTGGCCCTGTCGAGTCATCTACAATCATGGGTGGGAGCGAAATGTGTCCTGGGTACAAATTGAAGTACTTTCCTGGCAACAAATTAATCCATTTTCTAGCAAAAAATATACTTCTCAAGTAATTACCAGTTTTAATACAACTCCTTTTCACGATGATTCCTGCTGCTTTAAGCTCCTGCAAATTGCGGTAGGATTGCCATTCTGGGTCCTCCGTTCTATTTTCCTGTACGTTCTCAGTTTGTGTCTGATTCCCTGGCGGGCCCAAGAGGCTTGTCCTCAGAAGATCTAGAAGATAGGTCGGTAGCAGGGTGGGCGGCTGGGTTTGCGGCGGGGGCTCTGATCTTTCTCCATGTCCTGATAATTGTTGACCACCCTCTAGTACCATGTTGTGGTTTCTTTTAATGAAATTCTGAATCGAACTCCTGAACTCATCTCTCATCTTGCTCAGGCTCATCAACGACTCGAGGTGAGACGATACGGAAGTTGGATCTCCAGCAGGAACAAATCCTGTTGGCAGAAGGCTACGTTGTCGTCTTTTATATTCTTCTCTTTGAACTTGTTGTTAACAGCATAGTATATGTATTGCAGTACTGCGCAGCCGTCCACGAACAGTATCCAGGGAGGTCGCCATTATCGTAGTGCTTCGTCATCTCTTCCTCGAAGCATTCCCTGAGTTCCTTGATTTCCTGCTCGATTTTCTTGTATAAATCGTCTATATTTACCTTCTCGCAACTTTCTGTAACAAAATCTTGGGTCAATCTGAGCTTGTATTTCTCTCCTAACCGGTACTTTTCCTTGCCATGATGGATGGGACCCAAAGATACCACTCTTGGCTCGTAATACTTGGCAAAATTCTTGTTATCACGGAGCAAGAAGATAACCTGCTGCAGCTTTGGTGTTGGGGCCATTTGGGGTTGATTTTCCACATTTTTTCCGACCGCCATTACCGTTTCGAACCTTTCCTTCATACAACACCCTATGGAAGGTGTCGACGTTCCGGCCATAGCAAGCTTGCATGCACTCAACAACACAATAAAAGGTTTGAGAGATCTGGTTTGACGAATTTTGTTAATCAAATGCACCAAGAGAACTACTACATCTACAAAAAATTTACAAAAGTAAATTCATAAACTGATATGACGTTATCATGTGATACATTAATAGATTTGCTTTACAATAAGAGTAGCTTTATAATTTAACGCACCACATCAAATTACGTCAATCTATGAATTTATTTTCAAATATGAAATTTCTTTATAGTTAAAATATTTCTCCTTCACTAAAGTAACCATAAGAGTTTAATATAAAATTAGTATATTGGTAAACATATCTAAAAGAAATTCAAACAGCTTCCTCAATGATTTATTTACAGGTATTACACTTTTCTGAATAAATTATCCATTGATTGTGTCGTCTTTATCCATCTAACAAGATAGGTATCAAGTGCATGCATGTAATTAATTTCATGGAAGCCTTTCAACTCGATCAGCATGAAATTCTTGCTAGAGCTAAAGATGAATTAGAATCCTAGCTGTGGGTATATATAGAAAGATTGAAAAATATATTGCTGAGTCTTGCATTTTATTTATTTACTTTGGGCGAATCTGGAAACATAATATTAAATGATTAATAAATAGTACCATAACACTCATTATATTTGTATATGGAAAATCATTAATCTGTAACTCTTATACGACTCTCAGCTTCCAATTCTTTTTTAAATGAATGATCCTATTCTTGTAAAATTGAAATTTCATTTCTAATAAAATTGAATGTTTTGCATTGGTTGATTTTGAAACGAATTATAAGAAAATGATCATATTCTTGTACTATGAACGATATTTAAGATCTAGTCATAAGATTTTTATCCTAATAATTAGTTAATTATGATAGAATGATGAAAGGGAAATTTGATCAGAGACATGATTAGGAATTGAACCAATTTCACCTTTTATATAACAAAGGCTTAAACTATTATATTTTAGTCCAAAATATAGGATAAATTTCATATATATATATATATATACTAGCTTGTACGTACGTAGATCATTTTTGAAAATTTTAATTTTCCCATTTATTTACGCCTAACATGAATACAAGAATTAGCTTTAGCTAACTTGAGGAATTCAGGCCGATCGTTATTAGTTAGTACACTTTTGTTTATATATATTGAGATATATATATATATATATATGTTATATGTGAAAAAGCTTTTGTTTAGACTACAAGTTTGGTACAAATTCTTTTAAGATTAAAGAATTAATTTTTGCTTACTTTAACTTTGCCTGGAACGAAGTTTGAAGCTGCAAGATGCATGCATGATCAACTTGTGAAAATTCTAGCATGAGATCGATACGTAATTTGTGGAGTAGTTTTTAATATAATTAGTCTTTAGATGCTTGATTTGTGACTTTAATTATCTTTAATCACATGACAAGATTGGGATAATTTTTTTTAATTGTTTCATAATGTAGGCCGGCCAATCAAAGAAGTTTGCGTGAATGCATGGGGATGCTGCAGGCCATTGCTTCTTCACTTTTCGATTTTAAAACGAAGTAAAATAGATGGGTACACAGTAACAGAGAGATTCAAATTCAAATCACCTCGGTTTTTTTTTTGGCTTGGTTTGGCTCCAACCGAGGATTGTGAACAACGATCGAAAAGAAGCTGGGATATGAATTTTTAAATTTGGAGAAGGATGGAGATCGGAGAAGGCCGATCAATCAGCGTCATGTACATGTACAAGGCGTAATGAAAGGCGAATATTCTATTTGTCTCCGCATTTTAGTGCGGCGGTGGGACAAAAGCTTTTTCTATCTTATTGGCTCTAAGGTCTAGTTTGGATACTGATAACTCTCATATGATCTCACTATTATTTATTATTTTATTATTATTTTTTACCTACTTTTTATTATTATTTATTATTATTTAATATTCTATCATTACTTTTTCACTACTATTCACAGAATGCTTGAGAATGTCTTACTACCCAAATGCAACCTAAGTACACAATTGAAGCTTTTTTAATTTTTCAATCTTCTTTGGTTCTCATGAGTGGGGCTGGGGTACATGGACAACAAGTAGGTTTGATTTTATTTTTGTTTTCACTTCTTTTATTAATTAATGATGCCAAGTCCAGTGATGTCTGTTCAACATTTGTTTTAAGTAGGGTTTGTAATAATTTATTAATATGTATCAAAATGATTCTCTTGACTATTTCAGAAAAAGGACTTTTCCAAAAGAAAAATAAATTGTCTGTCTATTGAATTTTTATGGTGCAAACCTCATAAGTTTATTTATGAAGTTAAATTCTAATACATCTTATCTTGCAACCTCTAGTTTTAACTACTAATCCATAACATCTTGATATATATTTAATTATTTGTGCAATAGATTGATTAGTAATTGGTTTGACAATTATTAGTTCTATTGAATGATTCTTTATTTTGTACAAAGAAGTTGAATGTCATATATGAGATGTATTTACTATTAAGGGTTTTCGAAGTTGGAAATATGTTAATGATGGAAAAATTATATCTTGTTGAATCACATTGGGAGAATCCTTGCTTTTATCATAATAATACTGTGAAATCTTGTGAACATTTCTTAAAATAATCACAGCATATTGATATAGATTAGAATGCACAAAGCTCCTAACAAGTAAAAATCTCTTAATATTTGATGGCTTGCATTTCAATGATGTCACTACAAGGATTTTGGTCTTTTCCAGCGCTTCAACTACGCCGCTAATACCTTTTTGCAGTGAATTTTTAATCGATGCACGTTGGTTGCAAAAGATCGAATGCTGATAAGAATAAGTGTCGAATCACAATAAAACGCTGAAAAAAAAATTATTATTTGCAGCATTTCCTTATCTGCCGCAAATATGCATTTAGGCGCTGCAAAAAAGGCCTCCACCAAGTGACCGATCGCGTTGCAAATACATGATAGCGTCATTAATAAATCGCTGCAAAAAAACCAAAAACTTGCTGCAATTACTGGGCCCTTTTGCAACGTTTAAATGCATCGATGGAAATGATAAATTTATTTGCGTCGGAAGATGTCATTGCAAAAAATTTTTTGCGATGTTTCCATCTCTATCACAAATATGCATACAAGCGCTGGGAAAAAGGCCTCCACCAGGTGGCCTATTGCACAAATACATTATATTGTCGTTAATAAATTGCTGCAAATAGAAAAGCCGGCGATTTTCAATTATCACCACCATTATATTTTTGCAGCAGGTAAATTTCGCCGCAAATAAATTTTTGCAGCGATTAAGTAGGGCCGCAAATAAGTAAAAGTGGCAAAAAAATTAATTGCGGCGAAATAAAAGAGGTTTCCAGAAAATAAAAAAAAATGAACAAATACAGAGATGTGCTATACCCAAGTTATACTTCATATTAGAGACCCTTATATATAATATATGTATATATAACTGTAAGATATAATTAATACACCTAAATAGTGCAGCAAATAGAAAATCTATATCCAAGCATGCATGATACATTTGTAGAGAAATGAATTAAAGCCAAAGAAGAGTATCAAGAAATCAATCAGTCTTGAATTCATAATTCTATGGATAGACTACCAAAGAATAAAACAAAAGATTACAATCTAATTTGAGAAAGTTCTCACAGATACCTATCTTGGAAGAACCCTGTTATGAGCAATTAACTTGCTAAGCGCTAGAAAAAGGTGTGGGGTCTTGATGAGGATATGAAAAGAAAAACCTGGAAACAAAATGTGACATACTTAGAGTGCATTGGCAGGCTGTAACAAAGTTGGTATCAAGATTTTCAGAAGCTAACTTAGGGTACCCTTTGGTAGTACATGTACATGTCCATATGCTCCCATTTCCTCCAGCATCTACATTGGAAGGTAATGTATGCAGTTATTGTTGCATATCAAAGTGATCACAACTGCCCTATGATACATGTTCTAAGTGAGATACAATGAGAGTACCCCAATGTGATCCTAAGTAAGATATTTGTCAGTTAATAACATATTATTGCCCTATATATGGACTGTAAATTGCAAATTATATTATATTTTCAGCTGTAGGTTACTGAAATTGGACAATAAACAATGATGATACAGAAGTAATTAATCGGGCCAATTTCGCAATATCAATAAAACCAGTACAGATCGAATCGCTGGTTCCAGTTGTTATCCTTGCAATAATGAGAGATAAATTGAAGTAATTATATAATTGTTGATACTAACCACAATGAATCTGTTGAATCCAAATCAAGCTGCTGAGATAAGCAATGGCAACTGTTGTGAATGAAAATCGAATAAAATGTCACAATTTATCAAATGAGTCTCACAACCCAGAAAACTTCTATTAAAAAAAAAGTAACAGCAGCAAGAAATCACCAATGTATATAAAGTTTCACAGCCAAATGAAATGAAGATACTCAGCTTAAAGTAGACTCACAAGTTCTTCTTGCTGTCCAATACCCACTAAGGTACTTCCCCACTTAATGAGTTGTTAGTTAAGAACCTACATCCATAAAATACATGTCATCTCTTGCCAAGTGAATAGTCATTGTTGCAGAGAAGATAATTTGAGAACCAAATTAAACATGCAATATTTGCATAAATAAACTAATATTTAGTTCCTGTGATTATCAGCTTACAATCTTTGTATTCACACTTCAATAATGAGAGATAAATTGAAGTGATTATATAATTGCAATAATATTGGCTTGCAATAAAATCTTTGTATTCACACTTCTACACAGTCCTAGTAAGTGCAGAGGCAGAGCCATTTTATTCAAAATTTTGAGCATGAAACTTTATGAAGCTGTATGGCTTCTAACCAAAAGAGGCAGAGAAAAGGGAAAAAAAAAGTTAGAGCAGTGTATTATGTGATTGAAACACATTTGCCACTAAAAATTGCAAATTACCTAAATCTCCATCCCCATAAAGCTAAAAAGTTCACTAATTTGCCACTGGGCCTTTTAGAAGTTAAAAGAACTATAAACCTATCAACTAGAAGAGAAAAGAAGAAACAATGTTTTATCCACTTTTTCAGACACCACCAAGCATGCACAGGATCACAATACCACCTAATAATTATGGAGAGCCCTAGATAGAGAAAAGGAAGACAGATCAATTGCTCTAACATTGCAAGCCTAGCTAGGAAAAAGGGCTGAGCAGTGAATTCCTTACACAACCACTGCTGATCCTGTGTTGCTTCATATATTTAGGATAGAAAAATAGATAGATGGATAGATAGAGAAAGAGAGAGAGATGGATGGATGGATGGATGGATGGATGAAGAGAGAAAAATAGAAGTGACTGATTTAGATGCCATGGTTTTGGATTAGCTAGTGGGGGTAGCAAACAATCCATTGTTTTTCTTATTAAAAATAAAATGATTTAAGCATTGAATTTCTGGCCAAACAACCCTTCCAAAGATCTTACAGTCCTCATTCAGCAGAAACACCCAAAAAAGTATTTGGACAATATAGCATTTTGAACCAACCTTTGCTAGTTAACTGTATGCTAGAAATCTCACTTGAACATTCTTTTAGCATGTTACCACCCAAAAAATAAAAATAAAAAGTTAATAAAGATATTCACACATAGGCTTGCAAGTGGAACAAACAAAAGCAGATCAATGAAACTAGGGTTCCTTGAGCAAGAGATAATTATCCATAGGACTTGCAGCCACCAATCTACATATATATAGATTAAGCAAAAACATAAAGCATTACTAGACTAAAAAACCAGGATTTCCAAACTTATATCAAAAGATCTATAGAGATTAAAAATAATTATTTATATATGGTGCACAATCGACTATCGATTTTTGCCAAGAACTTGACTATCGATTGGCAAGTCCATTATGCATTCACTACTAAGCTTCGTAGCAGAAAATGCAAATTAAGAGGTTCAATTCAATCAATAAACTACTTAGATTTCCTTAACCATTTGAATATATATAATGTTAATCTACCTCACAAACTGTAAAGATGATGGATTTCATAATGTTCCTATACAAAAAGCAAGAAACAATTATGAAGTAATTAAAGTGAAAAATAAAAAGAAGTAGGAGTTGAGATGTTGTTGAAGAGTCAATTAGAATAACCTGATGAGCATTGTAAAACTATCTTGTGATAAAATGAGCAGAACCAAATATTGTATCAACCATATGAAGAAACAAACATTACTCGTATTAGATTTACTTCATCTTGAAAAATGACCAACAAGGCCCAAAACAAATCCCTCACTTAAATCCCTCACTCGTATAGAACCCCCTCCCTGAAAAAAAACTCGTTTCTTCTCTTCTCTTCTCCCTGGGTTGCCAACCTTCTCATTCAGCATCCCTCACTTAACATTCCTTCGTTGATAAGCATCAAATAAACTCATAAAAGTACATCAATGTGATACAAATTTAACATTCACAGAAACTAAATTAAAAAGCCAGAAGAAACTCGAGCTCCTAGATTCCAAATCACATCCAAGAACCACCCTTAAAAACTACCGTTTCTTCACAGTCCCAAAAGAAAATAGAAACCATTCCGAAGAGCCAGAAGAAACCGATAGTACCAGAATAAAAAAATCTTCCTGCAAACAAAACAAAGAAACCGATAGTACCAAAAACCCAATTTTCCAAGAAATTAAAATCTTCCTAGAAATACTTCTTGTTATTTGCACCATCCAACTATTGTTTTAAAATTGCCCTTCCAAACAAATTGCCTCTCCAAGCTCTAGTGGGTAAAATACAGTCAATAAAAGAAAACCCAACTCAATAAAAGATTAAATTCCACATCAAAGCAGAGTGTAAATCGAAACCCATGTAAATCGAAACAGAGTGTTCATCGAAACCCATGTAAAGCAAAACTCACGGCAAAAGCCAAATCACAAATCAGTTTGTAAAAAATACCCAAATCACGATTTTCTTGTGACAGATTTGTGGAGGAAATGTGCAACCTTCATTGGCGACGGGCTTTGGGAGAAGGAGAGGGTGGCCGTCGAGGTGAGGTGGCGGTGTGTTAGGATTCCCAATGATGAACAATAACTGTATATGAATTAGGACAATCACAGTGAAGAAGATGCACACACAATGATAGAAAATACCTCAATTGTTCATACGCAATCGAGGATTTGAGGTCCCCACTTCCTCCTTTAGACAAACACTAAATCAGATGAGAAAATGCTCCAGAATGCTTCCAACATCATCCTAGAATGATACTTAAACAGATTTGTATTGAAAATACAGAAAAGCCTTTGTAACTAACTTCTGAAGATAAACTAAGACTACACCGTTTTATAACACTTCAAACGGTGCGCTTACATTAAGAAACCCAGTCCCTTACATTGCTCAAAGCTCTGCCATTTCCCTTTCTTAGCTAGGTGATGTCGTTTCTTGCCCATAAGGAACTTACCAGTGCTGCGCCGTTTTGAGCTCCTAAAGACCAAACTCCCCAAAGCCCAACTCCACTTCACTTCGCATACTTCTGGCTTCCAGCCTCCTAACTAGAAAAAACCCTAAAGCTCCCATCTTTGCCTCCATGGATTCCCAAACTCGGAGACACCTAACATTCTCCCTTCCTTAAAAAACCTTGTCCACAAGGTGTGGATACAAAGCCATCATTTTCCACACTTTTCCCAACTGTTTTCTTCCTTCGACAGCCCTATCCATTTGATCAGTACTTCAGTCACCGCCCTTCCTCCTTGCTGTCTCATGCACCGATCTCGCACAGCCTCCGGCTCGGGTATCACCTCACTGTCGCTATTGGTGGGTGGCAAGGTGGCCAATGGTTGGATCCGATCTCCTAACTTCCTCTTTAAGCACGACACATGGAAGATGGGGTGGATCTGTGAAGTGGATGGCAACTCTAGTTGGTAGGCCACCAACCCGAGTCTCTGAGCCACCCTGAAGGGCCCATAGAAGCGCAGCGCTAACTTCATGTTCCGGTGAGCCATCACTGATTTCTGGAGGTACGGCTGGAGGCGAAGATATACCCAATCTCCCTCTGTAAACTATCGCTTTGTTCTATTTTTTTCTGCATAATTTTTCATTCTCACTTGTGCTGTCGTGAGGTTCCCTTTCAAAATGTTGAGAATCTGTGTCCTATTTCATAGCAATTGATCCACTGTAACATTGTTAGAGGTCCCTGGGATATAATCTAGTAGTCTTGGGGGTGCATATCCATAGAGAGCCTCAAAAGGGGACATCTTGGTTGAACTGTGGTAGGTGCTGTTATCCCACCATTCAGCCAAGGGTAGCCACTGACTCCATCCAGTAGGCTTAAGACTTGCATAACAGCGTAAGTATCCTTGCACCACCTTGTTCACGGCTTCGGTCTGCCCATCGCTTTGAGGGTGATAGGCAGAGCTAAAGTCCAGTGAGGTCCCCTAAAGTGTAAACAGACCCTTCCAGAAGGCACTTAAGAACACGAGGTCTCGATCTAAGACTATGGTTTTTGGGAAACCATGTAGCTTGAACACTGAGCCAAGGAACACTTGGGCCACCTCTGAGGCTATGTAGGGGTGTGCTAAGGGCATGAAGTGCCCATATTTTGTGAACCGATCAACCACCACAAAGATAACTGAGTACCCTTTTGATTTTGGCAACCCTTTGATGAAATCCATTGAAATATCCATCCAAGCCTGTTGAGGTATAAGGAGGGGTTGTAGGAGTCCACCTGGGGGTAATGTTTCATACTTGGAGGCTTGACATGTCTCACACTCCCTAACCCATTTTTTTATGTCTTTTTTCACACCTGTCCAGTAGAAGTCCCTCTTGGCTCTTTGGTATATCTTCAAATAGCCTGAGTGTCCAGTCATGGGGTCGGTGTGTATAAATTGTAGTACCTTTAGTTTAAAGGGGGAATCAGGCACAATAAGAATTCTCGCTTTCCTCAGAATCAGCCCTTGCTGCAGTGTTGTTCCCTTAGGAACCTCATGATTATTCAACAATTTCCCCATCAAGGCAGAATATTCTTCACTGTTTAGATAACTTTGCTTTAATTCCCCCACCCAATCAGCAGTAGGGAAGGCGATTTGTGCACACAACCCCAAGTCTTCCTCCATTCTTGAAAGTGTCTGCCACTACATTGTCTTTGCCCCTTTTGTACTCAATAAAAAAGTCATACCCCATTAGCTTAGTAATCCACTTCTATTGTGCCTCAGTTCCCACACGCTGTTCTAGCAAAAATTTAAGTGCTTGTTGGTTTGTTTTAATGACAAATGGTTGTCCAAGAAGGTACGGTCTCCACTTTTGCACGGCCTTGACTAGAGCAAGTAGCTCCTTCTTGTATGTCAACAACAAGAGTGCCTTGCCCTTAAGAGCTTGACTGAGGTAGTAAATAGGCTGTCCAGATTGCATTAAGACTGCCTCAATGCCTTTCTCACTGGCATCACATTCAATTACAAAGGGCTTGTTGAAATCAAGTAGTTTTTGCACTGGTGGGTGAGAAATAGCTTGCTTTAGGGCTGCAAACGTGTTGCTGGCCTCTAAGTTCCAAGAAAAAGAATTTTTCTTGAGTAAGGAGGTGAGAGGGGCAGCAATAAGCCCATAATTCTTGATGAACTTCCGGTAGTACCTCGTGAGCCCTAGGAATCCTCGTAAGGCCTTCACATTCTTAGGCTCGGGCCATTCCAATATAGAGATAATCTTAGAAGAATCAACCATAACACCCTTAGCACTTATTATATGGCCCAAGTAATCAACTTCCTCCATGGCAAACCGATACCTGGATTTTTTTGCGTATAAACAGTGTTGTTTCAGTAGCTTTAAAACAACCCTCAAATGATCCACATGCTCCTCTTGAGACTTACTATACACCAAGATGTCGTAAAAAAAGACAAGCACAAATTTCCTCAAAAAATGTTTGAATACATTGTTCATTAACCGTTGGAATGTTGCCGGAGCGTTGGTGAGGCCAAAATGCATCACCAAGAACTCATAATGTCCGTCATGGGTACGAAAAGCTATCTTAGGAATGTCACTAGGCACCACTCTCACTTGGTGATAGCCCGATCATAAATCAAGCTTAGAAAAAATACCGACCCAAAGAGTTCATCCAGCAACTCATCTATCACTGGAATAGGAAACTTAGCCTTTACAATTTCCTTATTAAGTGCCCTATAATCCACGCAAAGTCGCCAACTACCATCGGCTTTCTGGACCAGCAAAACAGGGGAGGAAAAGGGACTAGAACTAGGTCGAATCACTCCAGATTTCAACAACTCAGCCACAATCTTTTCTATTTCTGTTTTCTGGTAATAAGGGTATCTATATGGCCTGTTTGTTATGGGTTGAGTGCCTTCTTTGAGTACTATTTGGTGGTCATGAGTATGAGGTGTGGGTATCCCTTGAGGTTCATTGAACACCTCTTTGAACTCATCTAATAGTTCTGAAAATTGCTCCTCAATTAATTCAGAATTTCCTTCACCTTTCCCTTCACATACAATCTGTAAAAGAATGCCCTTCCCCTTAGCCATAGTTGCCGTAAGCAACTGTTGACTACCTTCCACAACCGAGGGACTCAACTTCAACCCTCTCAACTCAATGATTCGGCCCTCACACCCAAAAGTCATTATGAGCTTTGAAAAATCCCAAGTTATGGTGCCCAAGGTTTCTAGCCATCGGACTCCAAGCACGATGTCACACCCCACAAGGTCCAATAAATGAAAAGGAAGGTTTAGCAAATTACCTTGCACCTTTAACTGGGCTATTTTGCAGATTCCCTCACTGCTAAGGCCTTGTCCATTGGCCACTCGAACCTTTAAATGCACTAAATAATCCACTGGCAGCTTCAATTTTGACGCTAAGGCTGAATCTATAAAGTTATGCGAACTCCCCGAGTCCACTAATATTACCACTTGCTCCCCAAGAATACTTCCCATTAAACGAATTGTTCTCGCAGTGGGAGTTCCTACTATGGCAGCTAAGGAAATTTCAGCTTCTCCTTGCTGCTAGGTAGTGCTTCTATTGGCGGTTTTTCCTCTTTTTCCTCACCCGGTGGCTCCTCTTCTTCATTCCCTTGTATCAAGTAAATGCGAGGATTCTTGCAAGTGTGTTGAGAATTCCACTTCTCATCACAGTGATAACACAAGCCCTTGCGTCACTTCTCATCCATTTGCACGGAAGAAACTGGTTTAGTGCCCCCCATAGGCTTCCTCCACTTGTTGTAATTATCACTCGAGTAAGAGCCTTGGGAATAGTTACAGGGTTTTGCATCCGGATCAGGATACGAACTTCATCTCTTAAGCCACTAAGGAAGCAGCTGAGCTTGTGAGGATCTGAGAGGCCTCTCAAGCGGTTGGACAATGCCTCAAATTGGCCCACGTACGCAGTCATAGTACTGGTATGTTTCAACCTTGTCAACGCTTCCATCGGATCATCGTAGGCCGTGGTTCCAAAGTGAAGAAGTAAGGAACGGGAAAAGGCTTCCCAATCACAGAATAAGCCCCCATAGGAGGCATTTTGGAATCACACCAATGCATCCCCTTCCATATGGTAAGAGGCCATCAATAACCTTTGAGGTAGTGTGTTTGATGGAACTCGAAATAATGGTTGGCCTTAAATAGCCAAGCAGCCGGATCAACACCATGGAAATGAGGAAAGTCGAGTCTGACACCTCTTGGGTTGAATATTCTTGGTTCTGGAATTTCAAGGTCCAGGTCATGGTGTGGGGGTGGAGGAGGAAGATTGTGTTGTTGGTTGAACCAGGTACGTAACATATCTTTGATTTCTTGAACATCAGTCTTCACCGTACTAACTTATGTTTTCAACTCTAGGATTTCTTGTTGGTGAGTCTCCACTTGATGTTGCACGGCTTCGTGTTGGTGTTTAGATCTTGTATTTTCGGCCATGGGGGTGGATGGTTCTATTTGGATTGGTTTCTGAGTATATGTGTATGGTGGTGGTATGTGTTTGTGTGGGTATTTTCTGGGTTGGATAATGACGAATGTATACTCGGTGGTGGTATGTGTTTGTGTGGGTATTTTCTGGGTTGGATAATGACGAATGTATACTCGATGGTGGTATGTGTTTGTGTTGGTAATTTCTAGGTCGGCTATTGATGAATGTATACTCGGTAGGATCTGTTTTTGGGTGGAAATGGGTAGGATCGACGGCACTTGATACCAATTGTTAGGATTCCCAATGATGAACATTAACTGTATATGAATCAGGACAATCACAGTGAAGAAGATGCACACATAGTGATAGAAAATACCTCAATTGTTCATACGCAGTGGAGGATTCGAGGTCCCCACTTCCTCCTTTAGACAAACACTAAATCAAATGAGAAAATGCTCCAGAATGCTTCCAACATTATCCTGGCGTGATACTTAACAGATTTGTAATTGAAAATACAGAAAAGCCCTTGTAACTAACTTCTGAAGATAAACTAAGACTACACCGTTTTATAACACTTCAAACAGTGCGTTTACATTAAAAAACCCAGTCCCTTACGTTGCTCAAAACTCTGTCGTTTCCCTTTTTTAGCTAGGCGATGTCGTTTCTTGCCCATAAGGGACTTACCAGTGCTGCGCCGTTTTGAACTCCTGAAGACCAAACTCCCCAAAGCCCGAACTCCACTTTACTTTGCATACTTCCGTCTTCTAGCCTCCTAACTAGAAAAAACCCTAAAGCTCCCATCTTTGCCTCCATGGATTCCTAAACTCGGAGACACCTAACACGGTGTTGTGGTGGGGTCGTTGGAGACTAGTTGTGTGGGCGGTGTGGGTCGTGTGCGACAAAGGCTTGAGGGAGAAGAGGGATTGGGGAGAGAGAGAGGGGAGGTGGGGGGAGATGGGAGGGAAATGACCAAGGGAAAACGAGCAGAAGAATTAAATTTTATTAGCTTTTTGTGGCGACCCCATATCACTGCAATAACTCAAAAAGCTGACGCAAATTTGTAAATCTCATTTTCAGCGAATCAAAAATTCTTGGTACAGCTTATTTGCAGCGACAAAAATTCGCCGCAAATAGTTTTTCTACAGTGTCAAAAATATTTGTAAAAGGCAATTTCTGGCGCTTCAGATATCGTCACTAATAAAAATTAATTGGCGGCATGACACCTATTGCAGCTACTCTTTTCGCCACAAAAAATATTTATTGTGGCGATTTTTCAATTCGACAGAAATAAATGCTGCTACAGTTACGAAAACATGTTGCGGCAACTTTTTTCGTTGCAAAATTTATAAAAGTAGCCGCAAAAAACCTAACAGTGAATTCTCACTCAGCATTTTCCAAATTCGTTTTAGAATTAAGCGGCAAATCTAAAATCGCCGCAAATAAGCATTATTTGTGGCGATTTTTTTTTGTAGCAATCTAAAAATAGCTAGAAAATGCCTATTTTCTTGTAGTGTGTTTTTTTAAAGGTTAAGATGAGACTCTTGTTTTAAAAAAATCGATGTAGTTTTCTTAGGATGCTTAAATTCTTGAAATCATATAATGATAAAATTGCAAAACTTACTTTATAAAATGTTCCTAAATATTCAAATTAGTTGATTTCACCCAAAATTAAACAAGAGATTTTAGAAGTTCTTGCAAAAAAACTATGAAATAAAATCGGTGGAGCTAGACATTAGTAATTCTAGATCTTGCATTATTATTGATGAGGCAAGAGATGAGAGATGAGTCTTGATGGAACAAATAGCTATTATATTAAGATTTGTTGACAATGATGGTTTTATACAAGAGCACTCTTTTACCTTGTACATGTTAAAATGACATTAACTCTGAAGAATGAAATACCCATAGTTCCTTCTCATCATTGTTTTGATATTCAAAGTATTCATGAACAAAGCTATGATGGTGCTAGCAATGTGCGTAGTGAATGGCAATAATTGAAAGTATTGTTTTCTTAAAGATTATCTATATGCATATTATATTCATTACTTTGCTCAACAATTACAGTTATTACTAGTTGCCATATCTAGAGAGATAGTTTCTACTCAGATTTTTATCAAATTTTAATTTCATTCTCATGTGGTTGATGCTTCAAATTTTAATTTCATTATCAATTTTTTTTAACTCAAAAAAAAAAAAAAAAAAAAGCATCATGATGAATTACAATTTGCTCAAGCAGCAAAAATTGTACATATGCTAACTATTGGAGAACTTGAAAGTAGAAAATGAACTAATCAAATTAGTATCGTCAAGCATGCCTCTAAGTCTCACTGGGGTTCTCATTTTTATTCTATCTACAGTAAAAAAAATGTTTGGAGCCTCTTGCTCAATGCTTGAAATCATAATAAAATAAGGGCTTGTAGTGCAAGGATGCGAATACAGCTTACGAAATGATTTCATCATTCCAATTCATATTTATTTTACATTTAATGAAGGGTATTACTGATATTGTTTTTCATGCTTTGTATAAAAAATCTCAAGACATCTTGAATGTCATCCATTTTGTTTCAACTAGTACTAAAGCACTCATCCAAAAGCTGAAAGATGAAAGTTGAAAAAATTGGCTTGAGAATGTTATCTATTTCTTTAAGCAATTTGATATTGACATTCCATATTTGAGTGCTCATATTTAATGCTACTATAGGTTTTCGAATGCAAGGGCTTGATAGTAAGTTTGGGCAAGGAGCATTAGAAATTTTAACATTTACCTCAACTTTGGATCCAAATGGTGCTATAAATCCCTTTATGTTGATTATATATGTTGTACTGCGGAGAATTATTATGCTCTAGAGACTTTTGAGAATGAGGAAAATTAATTTGAGATTTTAATTGAAGCATTTTGAAGTTGATGTGTTTACTAATCCAATTTTGAATTTGAAGTTTCAATTGAAGCATTTTCATCCCTTGTAGACTTATGTCAAGAATTGGTAGAGATAGAAAAATCAAAGACATATGATTTTATTCATAGATTGATGCATCTTGTTTTGACTCTTTCAGTGTCTATAACAACTAGTGAACAAGCATTCTTATCTATGAAAATTGTGAAAATAAAATTTTGAAATAAAACAGAAGTTGAGTATCTTGCAAATAATTTACTTGTACATATTGAGAAAGAAATAGATAAAAACTTTTATTTAAATTCAAAACTTAATAATTTGTTTCTTTAAAAGAGCATAAGTTACAATTTTAGACTATGTATATGTTTTTTGTTTGATATTTTTGTATGAGCGTCTTTATGTTATTTCAATGGTAAATAGTGCTTGGAACATGATGCACTTTTCGTGATATGTACATTCTATTACATGTATTTTATTTCTGTTTTGAATGTTTCTTTATATGAAATTATGGTAAAATATTGATTTGTATTTCAGCTCAATGATTCTAGTGTACAACAACATAATATAAACAAGTGTAAGGCTACAAAATTACATGATTTGAGGAGTGATTGGATCACTATACAATTGTCAAAACAAGGAAACACTAGTTGTACAATAGCAGACCCATGGATGATAGCTATCTTAATTATGTTGGAGTGCATGAATCGTGGGAGAAGATGTTGTATTGACTTCTGTATTCAATGTGAGGCAGCTATCAAGATTAGCATGAGCTAGAGGAGTAAGTCAGCTATTACGCCCCCTCAAGCTCAGTGGGATGGAGTCAATAGTGAGCTTGATACAGAGTGAAGAAAATTTCGGTCTAGCAAGAGGTTTTGTATGGATTTCTATAGGTTGGCCTTTACCAAATATAAAACGAACTTGAAGGTGACCTCGGTTAACTCTTTCACGCACAAAATGAAAATAAATCGCCACATGTTTCGTACGAGCATGAAAGACTGGATTGACATATAGATAAGTTACTCCAGTATTGTCACACCACAAGGTAGGAGGTTGGTGAAGAAAAACGCCAAGTTCTGAGTAAACATTGAAGCCAAATTAATTCAGCGGTGGAGTTTGCCAAGGCATGATATTTAGCTTCATTGCTTGAATGAGCCACTGAGTGTTATTTATGAGAGCTCCAAGAAATGAGATTAAGGCCCCAGAAGATGAGATAATCACTTGTAGAGCGGCAATCTGGCCCAATCAGCATTTGAATAAGTATGCAATAAGGATGAAGAATTAGGCAACATGCAAAAACAGTACAAGGAGGTGCCTTTGAGGTACTGAAGGATCTGTTTAATAGCACTCCAATAATTAATAGTGGGACGTTGCATATATTGGCACACACGATATTTGACAGTAAAAGATAAATCGAGTTGTGTTAAGAGCACATATTGTAAAGTCCTGACGATGCGGGGATATAATATGGGATCATCAAATGGGTCATTTTCAAAGAATGTGAGTGTGGATGATGACTACATTGGAGTGGCATATGGTTTAGCATTGGTCATCTTATTATGGTGAAGCACATCCATGATATATTTATGCTAACAAAGAAAAAGTCCATCCTTATCAAAGTGAGCTTCAATGCCCAAGAAATGGTTAAGTTGATGGAGATCTTTGATGGGTTGATCGAAATAGAGATGACGAAGCAATTAACTTATGGCGTTCGGAGAGGAGCTGGTAACACAAATGTTGTCAACATAAATGAGAACAACGAGTTTTGAGTTTGTCTTTGTAAATAAACAAAAAAGTGTTAGCTTTGGAAGAAATAAAGCCAAGTTCAAGAAGCTTGGAGCTGAGCTTGAAGAACCAAGAGTGTGGAGCTTGTTTGAGGTCGTAGATGGCCTTGCGGAGGTGGCAGACGTGGAGGGGAAACTGAGGGTGAACAAAACTTGGTGCTTGAGCCATAAAAACAGACTCAGTGAGATCCCCATGCAAAAAAGTATTTTGCATATCCAACTGACGTATTGGTCATTTCCGAGTAACAACAAGCAAGAGGATCAACCAAATGGTTTGAAGTTTAACTATAGGGCTGGATGTTTTGCCCTAATCAATTACAAGCTCTTGATGGAAGCCTTTTGCAATGAGGCGAGCCTTGTGGCATTGAACACTGTCATTTGCATTTCTTTTGAGTCAAAAAATCCATTTACATTTGATGACTTTCATTTGAGCAGTTGTGGGAACAAGGGTCCTGTTTCCTTTCCATAATAAGGCTTCAACCTCATTGTTCATGGAGGTACGCCATTTGGGATGCTTGGAGTCTGTAGTAAAACAAGTGGGCTCTGAGTCAGAGACAGCCATGGCGGTCATTCCATAGGATGGAAATGGGATGGTGCCATCGGTGTGGACTTTCAGACACCGAATGTTGTCCTAAAGCCAAGTTCTCATGTTGTGGAGATGAGCAATGGGTACCAAAGCCATGGGAGAAGTTGGAGTAGGTCAATAGAGGGATTTGGTGCAGCAGCAGCAAAAGGAGTAGTTGCATTGGTGGTAACAGAGGCTTCAGCTAGTGTAGGAAAGGCATGTGCAAAAGCTTTGGCAGATACAAAAACAATGGGGTTTGTAGTAGGTGATGTTGGTGCGTCATGTGCAGGAGAAGATGGCGAAGTTACACAACTGGAGGACAAGGATGACACTATTGTATCACGTGCATCATGTGAAGCTAGTGGGGTTGTACGAGAGACGTGCAAAGAAATAGATAAAGTAGTATGTGGAGAATGGGTTGTTAGTGAAGTGGGATGGGCCAACAAAGGAGTCAAAAAATTCTTCATCAAAAGTCACATGACGGGAGGTGTAGATTCAGCCCGTGTGAATATGTAGACAAGTGTAACCTTTATGGGCTAGACTATAGCCGAGAAAAATGAATAGTTTGGACCTATAATTAGTTTTGTGTGAATTATAGGTCTTAAATTGGGCTAACAAGCTAAGTCAAAAACTTTCAAGAATGAGTCATCAAGCTTTGTGTGAAAAAGACATTCAAGATGAGGTTCGTGATTGAGTATCAAAGAGGGAAGGCGGTTGACTAAAAAGCAAACAATGAGAAAGGCATAAGACCCAATACATTTTAGGAATTGTAGCATAGGCCATGAGAGCAAACCCAGAATAAAAAAAGGTGACAATATTTTCTTTCAACAGAGCCATTTTTCTCATGTGTGTGGAGATATGAGACAATGAAGGATTCCAGTAGAGTAGAAAAGTTGTTTAAGCCCTGGTATTCACCACCCCAATCAATTTAAATGGCTTTGATCTTTCGATCAAATTGACGTTCAACCAATTTATGAAATTGATAAAAAGTAGATTCAACATCAAATTTACGTACCAAGGGATAAAGTCAAGTATACTTACTATAATTATCAAGAAAGATTATTTAGTATCGATATCCTTCAATAGATGGTTCAGGGTAAGGACCCTAAACATCTGAAAAAAATAAAATCTAAAAGATGAGTGGAATGAGAAGGGGACAAATAAAAGGGGAAATTGTGGCTTTTAGCTAATTTGCATGAATTGCAAATAGTAGAAGTCATTTTATTGGAAATGGAAAGCTTATTGGAGAACAAAATATTCTTAACCAAGCGAAATGAGGCATGACCAAAGCGACAATGCCATGTATCAACGGAGGCTCGTTCACCGATGAAGGCATTTTTTTGGGAAGTGGTGCTGAGCTCACTTACTCCTCCAGCTCATGCTAGTCTTGACAGCTACCCCCACATTGAATACAGAAGTCAACAACACATCTCCCACGATTCATGCACTCCAGCATAATAAAGACAGCTAGCATCCATGGGTCTGCTATTGTACAGCTAGTATTTCCTTATTTTGACAATTGTATAGTGATCTAATCACTTATCGAATCATGTAATTTTGTAGCCTTAAACTTGTTTGTATTCTGATGCTGTACACGAGAATCATTGAGCTGAAATACAAATAAATATATTA
The DNA here is from genome assembly GCA_002916485.2 of Juglans nigra. Taxonomy (NCBI): domain Eukaryota; kingdom Viridiplantae; phylum Streptophyta; class Magnoliopsida; order Fagales; family Juglandaceae; genus Juglans; species Juglans nigra. The sequence continues at coordinate 23,998,318 of CM036140.1, forward strand.
CTATAATTTTACATAGTATCATAGCAGAGATCCTATATTCAAATCATAGCTCTATACTTCACACGTGATGAGTATTAAGATATAAATTAAATAATAAAATCTATATTTTTCCATCAGTTTAGACTTTTGGGATAAGTGGTGATTTCACAATATAGTAGGAAAAATTATATAGAAAGTTAGAAACTAAACAAAAATAATAATTCTTGTTATATTTTTAGCTTGGCCAGCTTGGCTCCACCAGCAACTGAACATGCATGTGTTTGATAATTGCTTATAGCGTGAATTTGACAAATTATATGGTAACGGTAGAGCATAACTACTCTTGATTACTCACGTTTGATTTGTGAAAAATGAAACAAAGTCACGAAACTTTACTTTGATAAAGGTTTCGACCAAACAATGCAAAGGTGTCGGTCAAACATGCATGTGCATATTTATGCTAAGACTTGGATTTATGGAAAATATGTGGAGATCATAATGAGCAACTTGATATGTAGCTTCGGACGATACATGCATTAATTAATAAGACTTTGGAGTTTTGGCCACTAGCTAGCTAGCTAGGGAAGAATATCCCAACGAACAGTTTTGGACCAAATCAAGAATTTAAATATTTTTATTTTGGCGGCCTTATCGCTAGGTGGGGAACACTAAGCGATGTAAAAAGTGAAAAAATCGCTGTAAAAGACCAGTTTCGAAACTTGATGTAAAAAGGCTACGGCGATGTAAAACTCGTTGCAATTAAAGGCTTTTGGCGGCAATTTTATTTCCAACAGACACAAAATCGCCGCAAAAGGCCTTATTTCTTGTAGTGTTAATATTCTTTTTGCTTTCATATATTGTCAATTATTTCCTATCAAAATAATTAATATATTCTCGTCACAAATAATTCGTCATAAATGCTTATTTTTCTTATGATGATATAAAAAATATTTACTTTATTGGTACGTGCTCCCCTTGATATAATTAATTTGTTTGTTAATCATCAATCACTCATATATATGTTTGCTAAAACTTGGGGAGTACAAACCTATATATCATTGCATGTGGTACTGTAATATGGTACTGTAATATATGGTACTGTAATATTCTCTTAGTTTCGATAAAAAATAAATTAATTATAAGTATTAATATATACGTACGTGATAGTTTCACTTGCTATATTATTGCATGTGGTGTTACATGAGTCGATAGTACAAGAAAATTTAAGGGTATCACGCAGAGTAAGCGATAGCTAATCCATGAGTGATCAACTATATGGATTTCCCACTGGCCGTCATTTTATAAATTTTATGAAAACGAGAAGAAAAATCCATGAGTGATCAACTATATGGTAGATGTCTATTTTATAAATTTTTAAGTTTTCTCTAGTTATACTTTAAATTAAATGGGATGATCACCTATGGACATGGATTAGGGTTTGTTTGGACACAAAGATGAGACATAGAATTCTCAAAATTTTCAAGACTTCTCATAATTTCATTCCCCAAACATCACTCAAACATAAAATGATTTTCAATTTCAAATCTTCAACCTTTTTTATTTAATCATTATCTAATCATTATCCAAACACAAATCTCAATATAACAACTTTTATGAACTTAAAAAAACAAAAATCAATATAACTTTTACAAACTTCAAACCAAGAATAATATTAAAAGATTATATTAATCAAACTTGAACTTTATCATGTTTTTATTCAAATTTTTTTCTCTCATTTCTTAAAATCTAATAAAACATTTTAACTCAAATTATTTCACTATTATTTACATAATTCTAATATATTTCAAATGTCTTGATATTGTATGTTATGGTTCATAGTTTTCTTTGGTACATTTTCTAGCAGTTAATTAACACGCGTGACCTTGCAAAAACTTCAAACATGCCTAGGCAGGGCACAATCTTAAAAACTTATTTAAATACTTGAATCGAGCTTGTCTGATCATATGTCCAACACGCCTGCAAGAAATTGTTTGTATGATTATTTTTGTGTAATTTTTTTATGGTTGTAACAGTTTTTTTTTTTTTTTGTACTTATCTATTACTATATATAAAAGTGAAGTCATACAATTCCGACATGGCACTCTAACCATTAAAGTCTATCATCGATGATGATCACTAGAAGAAAAAAAAAATCCGAAGCATTGCAATTGTGAAGCGGTGATCTTTTTTAAAGTAGTGTTTACTTATTATGAGCCATTATACTTCTTAGGTTTCATTTCTTTTCGCCATGGCTGTGTGTCTCCAAGCTTTGCCTCACGATGCCACCCCTCTGCACGTCCCCTTCTTTGTGACCGATACGACCCAACCCTCTCTATCACGTCCCCTTCACCAATCCCTGACCCATGAGCTTCTCTCTCCCTCTTACAAGTTCTCTCAGCCGATCTCTCTCTCTTGTGCCGAAGACCAAACCACCACCACTGCACATCGAGCAAACCTAACATCCCACTAGAGCCGCCACTGATTTCGGATCAACCACCCCAAGATTCACCAGACACTCTCACAGTCCATATTTGAGCCCCACTGCCTGAGCGACGCCGGTAAGTTCTCTCTCTCCATCTAAATCTGTCTTGCTCTTCCTCAGTTGATCTCTCTCTCGGTCTCTATGCAGATCGAGGCTTGTTGCCCCTCTTTGTGTCGTCGTAGTCCAACCCCTTGCCTCTAGTCTTCGTGGCCAGACCCCTCAACTCCACCTTAGACCACGACAAACACCCATGACATCCCTTACAAAAGCCCAGACCCGCTTCTATCCTCCATCGTACACGGCATCCCTCGTTTTCACGGCAATCCAGCAACATCTTCACATCAGAACATTACTCTTGGCGGTAAAAACCATGGAGGTATAATTGACACTTGATTTCTAGAAATTCATGTGTTGGGTTAACTATGAATTGTAGTGTTGAAATTGTTGCGTGTGTGAATGGTTGTAATCAGTGATTGGGGAAACTATGTCATTGTGATGTTGATTGTGTGCTTTGTGAAGTGATGGGAAGTGAGAAATTAAGAATTAGGTCATGTGGTTATGATCGAAATAATTATCTGAAGTGTTGGGGGTTGCTTTGTAGCATTGTCTATGAATCTGCGTAGTGGCCGAGAGCCCCTATGAAATGTTGAGATAAAATAGGTAATTGTGATGAGGTTGGTGTCGTTTGAAGCATTGGGAAAAAAAATTTGTAGTTCGTATTGTGATTGGATGTTGGGTACACTAAAGGGATAAGTGTGAATGCTTCTAATGGGTGAGGTTCGGGAAGTTATTTTGTGGGTTGGAGATGCGTAGTAACTGGGTTAGAAGAATTGGAACCATGAGAATTATTGTAGTGGAGTTGTTTAGTTGTGTTGTTTATTTTAGATATGTCAGTTTAATTGTATTAATTTATAGTATTTTTAATTATGTCTAGGCAACGATCAAATTTATGCTTAACACGATTAAGAGGTTTTTCAGAAAAGTTGAGGGTTCAGGTAAGCGGAGTTCCTATACTAGACTTTGAATAAAAAGAAAATTAACTAAAGTTGATTTGTGCAAAATGTGCATGATATGTTTTAAAAATAAATGTGAAAACAACCTCAGTTATGTGTTCTACTTTACTCATGAAGTTCGTATAAAAGAGAAAATGCTTTTTGGCATGGCTGGTGTAGACATGAGTAATATTTTGACATGCTGTTTCTAAAATGTCCAAAAGAGCGAATATGAAATCTGAGAATTTTGTACATGTTATATGAAAATGTTCTGAATCCATTTTTGAATATGTGAAAATGATATGAAATTGTTCAGTACTCTGTTTTGATATGATGTGGCATCTGAAAAACCTTTGGCATGACTTTCTGATTCTGTATCTGATTATGTTTTTTTGATTATGATTTTGTTTTGCTCTGATATATGGCCCTGCCATGGGTGATAATAGTGGCAAGTGGCGCTATCACGGGTGATAATAGTGACCTATCGCCTTATCATGGGACATAATAGTGACCTCTCTCCCTATTACGGGATATAATTGTGACCTCTGGCCCTGCCACGGGATATAATAGTGGCCTTTGGCCCCGCCATGGGATATAATAACGGTCTTTGTTCTGAGTGAAATCGTTTTGGTATCATGGTGATTTATATTCTGCTTGGCATTCCACAAAATGCACAACCCCATCACAGGGGTTAAACATAGTCTCTATTTTGATATGATGTGATGATAATGTTCAGTCATGTTATGCCAAAGGACATTTTTGAATTTGAACATTTTGAACTATCGCTCTAATATTCTGACAACATGTTTTTGGATTTGCATTTTGAAACTAAAATATTTTGTTCTACATTCTAAACTCTGTGAAAACACTCATGTTTACATACTAGTATATGTTCTCTGTTTATTGAGTTGTTAATAACTCACCCCTTATCTCCACAATATTATCATATATATTGAATATTTCAGCGGAGGATCATGATTATGGAGTATGGGTGAGATAATTAAGCATAGTGGATTAAGCGCAGAAGGTTTTTATGAGTATTGACGAATTTTATTAAGTAATTTTGTTGTGTTCTGATGACTTGATATTTTGGGAGATTGATTATATTGAGACAGTTGGTTTGAAACAATAATTTTTATATGGCGTTGAGAATTTATAGTCTATAAATATATTGTTGGAACGTGAGTTTAAGTGATAGGAAGTAACTCTCCGACCCCACCGAGACCGGGGCATTGCAATAACAGTGGTCTCAGAGCCGCGTTCTTGTGACATGGCAGAGGGCATGCATCAGGCACAATTGTAAGAAGCAGTCACAACATTGAAGGGAGAGACTCTGCATCTGTGTGAAGAACAAGAGAAACATATGAGCATGTTAGAAGTAGTGCTGCAACAACTTAATAATCTGGCATCCAGTTATGAGCAATTAGCAATTATAACAGCAAATCATCAATTAGGTTAAGGATCCTCAAATAAGAACACTAAGGTTACTAATAATCCTCTATTTGATGGAAATGGAGGGATACATGCACGGTCACTAAGGTTATATTTTCCTAAGTTTGATGGGTCTAAACCTATGGTGTGGGTTCTTAAGGCACAACAATTCTTATCTTATTATCATAAGCCTGATGACCAAAGGCTATAGTTAGCTTTTTTTCACATGGAGGGCAAGGCCCTCTCTTGGTACTGTTGGCTTATGGGCTCAAGCCCAATTCACACATGGGATGAGTTTGTCACAGCCCAAAAGGTCAGATTTGGGCCCTCTACTTAGGAGGATCCAGTGGGAGTCTTTATAAAGTTAAGACAGACAACTACGGTGGAGGAATATCAGTCCCAATTTGAAGTCTTATCTAATAAAATCAGTGGAGTAACTGAGGAATTTTGTATCAATACTTTTCTTAGTGGTGATCTTAGAATTTTTGTTACTATGTTCAAGCCTACACACTTTTTGCAGTATTTGGATTAGTAAAATTACAAGAGGAGGAGGTCGTAGAAAAACCCATGGATTATCGCCCACAAACCAACCTCAAAACACCAATAACCAAAATTCACCCCTCAAATTACCATCACTAGCACCTATATTAAGATTACCAGCCCCTCCAAGCATACCAGATACCAGAAATTCATATCCAAACTTAGCCCCTTACAACACATCCAAGAGACCTACCTTACCCATTCAAAGAATATCACCCACTCAAGTGCAAGAAAGGAGAGAGAGGGGTTTATGCTACTATTTTGACGAGAAGTTCCAACCCGGGCATAGGTGCAGCAGGCCCAAAATTTTTCTACTAGAAGGAAGGTGGGTAGAAGAGGAGGAAGAACCTAAAGAAACAAATAGAACTTTGGCTATAATAGAGGAGACCAAGGCAGAAGACGTGGGGGAGTTGGTGGGCATTTCATTACATGTCATAACAGGGTCTCTAGCACCTAAAACTATGCGGTTGCAAGGAGAAATAAACAATCAAAATGTGTTGATTTTGATTGATACAAATAGTACTCATTTAGACCATATGGTGCAAAGAAGGTTAAATTGTCAATGGTAGATAGCCATTTGACAGTCAAGGTAGCAAATGGTGCTACCCTCCCTTGCCTTGGTTACTGTAAGGTAGTCCTTGTTACTTTACAAAAGTTGCAATTTGTTGCTAATTTTTATGTATTAACGCTTGGTGGGTGTGTAGTGGTATTGGGGGGTGCATTGGTTAAGGAGAATAGGGTCTATTCTGTAGAATTTTTCTGACTTAACCATGTTGTTTTTAGTGGGAGATGTTAAGGTTAAGTTGCACGGTTTACAATTACCTACAAAGAATATTGAGGAAGAAGAGCACATTAACCAACTTAATTGTGGTCAGCTAAAGGCTTATGGCTTCAAGTTTTGGATGGTGCTACAGTGGACTCTAAGGAGGCTGTCTTACTAGCAGTACAACAAGTGTTTGAAAATCTTCAGGGTATTTTCGCTGAACCTACAAAGTTGCCCCCTCCTAGGAGCTATGATCACAAAATACAACTGCAGGAAGGAGCCAAACCTACTTGTGTAAGACCCTACAAGAATCCATATTATCAAAAGGAGGAGATAGAAAGGTTGGTGGGTGAGATGTTGAGAAGTGGCATTATATGGAGCAGTAAAAATCCTTACTCATCTCCAGTGCTACTAGTGTGGAAGGTGGATGGCAGCTGGCTTATGTGTGTGGATTACCGTGCCCTCAACATTGATGAATTGCTTGATGAACTATATGGGGAAGTAATATTTTCTATGCTTGATTTGCGCTCAGGATACCATCAAATCAGGATGAATCCTTATGATATCCCTAAAACTGCTTTTAAAACCCACGAGAGTCATTACGAGTTTCTGGTTATGCTCTTTGGGCTTACCAATGCTCCCACGACCTTCCAAGGGTTAATGAATGAAGTGTCCAGGCTGTACCTAAGGAAGTTTGTGTTGGTTTGCTTTGATGACATCTTAATTTATAGTAAGACACTATAGGAACATCAACAACATCTTTCGATTGTCCTGAAAACATTACAAACTCATAAATGCTTTGCAAAAAAAATCCAAATGTGTTTTTGGCAGCAAGAAAGTGGAATACTTGAGACATTTGATCTCCCAAGAAGGAGTAAGGGCTGAGCCACAGAAGATTACAGCAATGCAAAATTGGCTTGTACCGAGAAACATCAAGGCCTTAAGAGGTTTTTTAGGCCTTATCATGGGATACTATTGAAAGTTTGTTTAAGGATATGGAGCCATTGTAGCCCCTCTTATAGTTCTTTTGAAGAAGAATTCTTTTATATGGACTGAGAAGGGACAAGTAGCATTTGATCAACTCAAAGAAGCAATGATACACCCTCTAGTTTTAAGGTTGCCTAATTTTTCTAAAACTTTTATTATGGAATGTGATGCATCAGGGGAAGCTCTAGGAGCTGTCTTAATGCAAGAAGGACATCCCATTGCATATCTCGGCCCAGGCACTCAAGGGTAAGAAGGTTTAGGACAATTATCGACCCTCTTGCTTCTCTTAATATCCATCCTTGCTAGACTCCCATGTTGTTAAACCACGTAAAACTCATATTTGACATATAGTTAGAAATATGTAAGGTATTCTTCCTTCACAAGCGAGGGTTTATCAATAAAATTGAAATACCATTCTCTTCTTAAAAAAAAAAAAACGTAGTTAAAATATTTTTTCTAATGCAAGTTGCAATATGCCTAGACTCCGGCCATATTGCTCTATGCCAGAACTAGAAAATGCTCATTTGATGTGACCAATGCCTTAGTACATAGAGAAACTTGCTTCATTGGCCAGTACATGTCAATGATATCCTTATAACTACTCATCTACATAGTGTTTAGCCATAGATTACTAAGAAAATCTACTGTTTAGTTTTTCTACAATATTGAATCATGCCTATGGAGGATTTGGAAATCCCTCCTTATTCTAAAACTTTAATGGCAAGTTGGGAGAGATAAATTAAACTAATATCGCCTCCTTCTATTGCATCATCATTTTTAAACACTTGACCCCACCTTAATTTGTTTATCTCATTCTCTACACTTGTCTAATAAAAAAAGAGAGAGAAAAACTAGTCCCTAACTTATTTAAGCAGAGTAATGCTAGGAAATTCGAACACAATGATTAAGAAACAAAAGGTGACCTAAAGACGGACCACCAATGCAAAATAAATAAATAAATAATAATACAGGATGAACGATGATTTATTGTTCACTCACTACTCATATGAACAATGAGTGAACACTACCATTTTGGTTAAGAAATAAGTACTACGACATTTAAAAGTTGAATATTTTCCAAATTATATAAGTAACATTTAACAAAATGAAAATAAAAAGGTTGTGTTTTTTAGTTTTAACTTCTATTGGAATAACATGCTAATGTAGTATTAGAACTGTTATGGACGTGTTTCACCGCCACCACCTCACAATCAATTGCAACCAAAGAGTAGAGGACTTGGGGGTTCGAGGGAACGCCTCCGATGCCTAAGTCAGTGACTGAAGATAATAATAATAATACCAATGAATTCGATTCCTTTTACATACCTGGGTTCTCCTCTTATATAGAGCATCTAAACCATTATGTTGCTTAAGTGATAATAGACATATCTATTATTCGAATTCAAACTTGGGGATGAGGTTCTTGCTCTAATGGATTGTTATAATAACTGCCCTTCCTTTACTGCCACTGGGTGGTTATTTAGTCTGCAATGGGAAATGGGTTGGGCCCTTCTCGACTTTAATGGGCCCCTTCGGTATTGGGACTCAAATCATGAAAAGGTGAAGGTCTAGGCCTGTACTGTATAGGCGAGAGGAATGTCCTCTCCAGTTACCCCGCGAAGTCTCATTACATATAATGTGATGGGACTTGAATCCAAGCGCCATTTCAGTTTTCGAGGCATGTCAGGGCGTCATTTCACCTTCATTCCTCGGGCATGTCAACCATCACCTCACGTACATTCCTATTTAATGCCCCTTTGCTATTCATTTTCCCTCCTCTTTCGAACTTCTACCTCTTTCGCATTTCTTGCTCTCTTTTTGAGTTCTTGCTCTCCTTTCGAGTTCTTGCTCTCTTTCCGAGTTCTTATTCTCTTTTCTTTCTCCATGGCTTCTTCGTCTTCCAAAGGTAAGGGTGTGGTTTCTGCCTCTAAACCTTCACCACCTTGCGACTCCTCTCCCCGGGTTGTCGTTGCTCCTCCGGTGTCCATCCTTGCGGCCTTTTGCTGGTTTTCAACCATTACTTCCCGCGAACTGGAGAATGCTCGAAACAACTTCAATATTCCCGACTCTATCAATTTGAGGGCCCCTACTCCAAACCAGAAAGCTATCGACACCAAAGGTATGGTCGTTTCTGTTGCCCTTTACTTTGCTATGTTTACCATGGGGCTTCGATTGCCCTTCGTGTGACTAGTTCGCGACGTGTTAGATGTCCTAGGGCTTGCCCCGGCTCAATTGGTGCCCAACACCTAGAGAATTTTGATGGCTTGCTACGTTTTGTGGCGAAGGGTATTGGAACCTGTAGGCGATCAATACCCAGATTTAACAGCCTGTGAGTTTTTGTCCCTTCACGAGTTTAGGCATTTGGAGGGGAATCTTTCTAGTTTTAGGGCCAATAGGGCATTGGTTGAATTGGAGCATAAGTATTTGCATGTAAAAGATTGGACCAATAAATTTTTTCTGCTTACTGGCGAGGGCTGGGAATTTCCCGCCGATGAAGTTCTTATTCGGGAGTTTCCTGTTAGGGCGTGCTGGTCCCCTTTCCCAATGGGGATGCCTTTGAGGTTATTCTTTCCCCTCGTGAGGAGGCCCGTGTGAGGTTGGTTGATTCCTATGCTCAGGCTCACCCCAACTTATGCTTTTCAGATGTGCTTTTAACCCCCAGCAATATTGAGAAGTTCCTAATAGTTCCCAGTCGGGCTCATATATTAGGACGTGAGTTTTTGGGTGCCCCCCGTCGGCGGGTGACTTGAGGAAAAAGAAACGCCCTGGTGCAGATGGATCAAATAAGAGAAAACTCAAAAGGGCTCGTGTCTTGCCTCATTCTGATGAGTCCATCTCTTCGAAGCGTGACTCCTTGCTCCCCCTTGCACCGAGTGGAGGTAATAAGTTGGCTCCTCTTCGAGAGCAACCGAGCGAATCAACACCAAAGGCGAGTGGAGGTGACATTAAATTGGCCCCCTCTCGGTCTAAACCGAGTGGAAAGACTTCTCAGGCGAGTGGGAGCATGGAGGTGGCACCTCATGAGAAATTGAGCAAACTATCTACTTTTGTGGCTCCATCAACTCTTTCCTTGGATGATGTGATGTCTCTAGCCGACAAGGATCTTAAGGCCATTATTACGACGAAAGCTGCCGCTATGGCCGCTGTTCAGCCCTTAAACACCTCGAGAGATGTTTCTACAAAGAAGGGCGATGATAATCCTCTGGGAGAGGATGATATGATCCTTCTAAATCTTGACTTGCAAGTGCCTCCATCTACTCAAACAGACTTCCAATCTTTCGAGGCTTCTCTACCTGCATTGCCTTTGTCCCCTCCTTCCGCTGCCTAGTCCCTTGATGTTCCCATGGAACCTCCTCGAGTGGAAAATGTTGAGGTGGAAAATGTTGAAGAATATGTTGAGGAAGCAGCAACGGGTTCTTGCTCTCCACTTGCTTCAAAGATATCTGGTGGGGCTACTACCGATTTACCTTTTGTTTTCCCAGCCCTTTCTCTCGCCAGTGGGAGCAAGGTTTCGATCCCTTCTCCCCCCTTTAGTGTTTCTCCTAGGGGAAGGGCAAGCCACCCCTGATTTTTCCTGAGGATGATTTTCGAGTTACTCAGGGACCATCTCACTGAGATGAGGCTGAAATGTGTTTGAGCCCATACGTTGATGCACCTGCTAGTCTCCCGCCTAGTCAGTTCGACGGAGCTTCTCCTCGGGAGATTTTTGCTACTACTCTTGTTCAGGCCTCTAACCCGAGGGGACCTCCTAGCCCTCATTTGTTGGGTTCCTCGCCTTCCTCACATGCTCATCGTGAAGAGACTTTCAATGCCACTGTTCAACATCTTCGAAGTATTTTTGCACTGGTAATCTTTTCATACCCACTTCCCCTTTTCTACGTGTTTTCCTCTCTATTTTTTGAAAAGATAATAACATTCAACACATTTTGTCTCTTTTTTTTTTTGATTTCAAGGGGTCGATCACCTTGCTGCTGACTTGGTGGAAGAAAGATTACGACTGAAAGAGGAAAAAGATCAAATGGCCTATTAGTTGGCCCTACTGGAAGCTCGTTCCCACACTGCTGATGACGAATTGGTTGTTCTCCGTGTTCAGGGAGAGTTGGCGAGTTCTGCTGTGGATGCCGACTACTACTGCCAAGAACTGGTTATACTCGGGAAAGAGCGAGATGATCTAGCTACTCGCCTAAACCAAACAAAGAACATTGAGTAGGAGCGAGATGGTCTTGTTGCTCGTCTCTGCCAAGTTGAGATGGCTGTGCAGGACAGGGATGAGTTGGCCACTCGCCTTCGTAAAGCATAAGTGGCTGTGCGGGAGAGGGGTGATTTGGCTGCCCAAGTGGAAGCCTTCAACAAAGAGAGGGATGAGTTGGCCACTCAGGCGGAGCTTGCTTTGAAGGCGCGAGATGACCTAGTTGCGAGCCATGACCGAATAAAGGCAGAGCTTGCAGAGGTGACAGTGGCCAAGTTTGACTGTGCCTCTCGCCTGGCTTCCCTAAAGGACTAGCGGCGAGAGCTATTTATAAACTTAGGTGTGGCAAAGGGCGTGAAAGCAGAGGCTGAAAAGGCCTTGACTAAGGTGAAGAAAAATCTCAAAAATAGTTATAACAAGTATCTTCAACTCATCTCAGTTGTCGATTCTGCCAAAAAGAAAATCTCTATTTCTGAGAAAAAAGTGTCCAAGCTGACTCTTGCCTTGGAGGAGTCAAATCAAGACCTCAACTGGGTTCTTCCCCAACTGGCAAAACCCAATTCTTCCCCAACTGGGTTCTTCCCCAAAGTTCAGCCACAAGCTTGGGGTATTGGTTTCAAACTTGGTGTGAAACAACTTTGAGAGCTTCTTCTTGCCAACCTAGAGACAAACCTGCAAACTTTGGACTGGAAGTCTATTCGTGCCAACAAGGTTGCTCTGCAACTTTGTGACTCCTTAGGCCGGGCTGAAATGCCATACGCTTTTCCTTGCCCCTCATAAGACTTGTCTATTTTGAAATTTTGTACCTCGTGAGGGATTTGTTTAACCTTTGTGAAGCTTTGTATGCGATAAGACTTCTTGCTTTTATTAATGACACTTTACGACCATCTTTATTGATGCCTTGTTCTCTTTTGAACTTTGTTTATCAGATAATAAGCACTCTTTGTTGTTTCTTGGTAATCTGCGCATAGATATAGACATGATGTTGTTCATACTTTAAGTACCAGGCGAAGCTGTTCATACCTTAACTGTTAGGCTAGCGGGTGAGTTCCTTGACCACGTCGCCTTTTTGGCGAGAATGTGTTAATGGGGAAACGTTTTAACCTTTAAGTTATTAGGCTAGTGGGAGATCCCTCGACCACGTCACCTTTTGGCGAGAAGGTGTTAACAGGAGATCCCTGGACCATTTTAACCTTTAAGTTATTAGGCTAGTGGGAGATCCCTCGACCACATCACCTTTTGGCGAGAAGATGTTAACGGGAGCTCCCTCGACCGTTTTAACCTTTATGTTATTAGGTTAGTAGGAGATCCCTCGACCGTTTTAACATTTATGTATTATTAGGCTAGTGGGAGATCCCTTAACCACGTCACCTTTTGGCGGGAAGGTGTTAATAGGAGATCCCTCAACCACGTCACCTTTTGGTAAGAAGGTGTTAACGGGAGATCCCTCGACCGTTTTAACCTTTAAGTATTATTAGGCTAGTGGGAGATCCCTTGACCAAGTCACTTTTTGGCGAGAAAGTATTAACAGGAGATCTTACGACCGTTTTAAGGTTTAAGTTATTAGGCTAGTGGGAGATCCCTCGACCACGTCACCTTTTGGTGAGAAGGTGTTAACGGGAGCTCCTTTAACCGTTTTAACATTTGAGTTATTAGACTAGTAGGAGATCCCTCGACCACATCACCTTTTGGCAAAAAGGTATTAGAAGGTATTAACGGGAGATCCCTCGACCGTTTTAACTTTTAAGTATTATTAGGCTAGTGGGAGATCCCTCAACCACGTCACCTTTTGGCGAGAAGTTGTCAACAGAAGATCTCTCGACCATTTTAACCTTTAAGTATTATTAGGCTAGTGGGAGATCCCTCGACCACATCACCTTTTGGCGAGAAAGTGTTAACGGGAGATCCCTCGACCGTTTTAACCTTTAAGTATTATTAGGCTAGTGAGAGATCCCTCGACCAAGTCACATTTTGGCGAGAAGGTGTTAACGGGAGATCTCTCGACTGTTTTAACCTTTAAGTTATTAGGCTAGTGGGAGATCCCTCGACCACATCAACTTTGGTGAGAAGGTATTAACAGGAGATCCCTCGACCATGCCACCTTTTGGTGAGAAGGTGTTAACAGGAGATCTCTCAACCGTTTTAACCTTTAAGTATTTTTAGGCTAGTGGGAGATCCCTCGATCACGTCACCCTTTTTTTTTCAGCTCTTGGTCATATTCTTGTGTTTTTCAAAAAAAAAAAAAAAAAAAAAAAAAGAACCAAAGAAAAGGTGGAAAAAATGTGCATGCATTTATAATTGAAAAAAAAATGATATCAATAAGCAAATCGACAAATGAAAGAAAAAAACTACATATCTTTCCCTTAAATGTAGTACTTTTGTAGAATTTCTGCATTCCATGGGTGAGGTAGCTAATGCCCTATGGCATCCTTGAGGTGGTAAGCTCCTGGTCTATGGCTTGCCACTACAACATAAGGGTCTTCCCATCGAGGGCCTAATTTCCCTTCTTCTCCCTTGGTGACGCCGGTTTCCTTCAGCACTAAGTCGCCCGCTTTCAAAGATCTGGGCCTCACTCGCTTGTTGAAGTATTGCTCTGCCTTCTAAGACTTGTTGAAGTATTGCTCTGCCTTCTTCTTAGAAGCTGCAACTTTGGCTTCTCTTCCAATAGGTCTAGGTTTTCTTCTAACCCTGCTATGTTAGCTTCTAGATCAAAGTTTTTCCTCCTGTAGCTTGGTAACCCGACCTCCATTGATGCCATCCCCTCACTTCCATATGCTAGGGTGAAAGGTGTTTGGCCTGTTGAGGTTTTTGGTGTTGTTCTGTAAGCCCACAAAATTTCTGGGAGCTCGTCGGCCCATAGCCCCTTTCTGTTGCCTATCTTCTTTTTCAATATCCCCATGATGATTTTATTAGTTGTTTCAACTTGTCCGTTTGCCTGGGGATGGCCTGGGGAAGAGTACTTGACCTTGATTCCTAGCTCCGTACACCATTGGCGATAATGTTCAGAATCGAACTATCTTCCTTTATCAGAAATGCTACACTGAGGTATCCCAAACTTGCACACTACTACCTTCCACAGGAACTTTGTCACACTTTGGGCGGTTATTGTAGCCATCACCTCAGCCTCTGCCCATTTTGTAAAGTAGTCGATGGCTACAATGATGAACTTGGTTCCTCCTTTGCTAGAGAACATAGGGCCTACCAAGTCTATTTCCTATTGGGCGAACGGCCATGGGGACGTTATGGACTGCAGCTCTTCAAGAGGTGCACCTGGGACTAGTGAGTGAATCTGGCACTTGACACAGTTTTTCGTGAACTCCTTCGCATCTTTGAGTGCGTTTGGCCAATAGTACCCCTCCCTTACAATCTTTACGGCGAGTGATCGTCCCCCTGAATGACTCCTGCAAATCCCCTCCTATGCTTCCTTCATCACGTACTCTACTTCCTATTTTGTTATACATCGCAATAATGGGTTTGAAAAACCCCGCACTCCGTCAACTATAGCAAACCTGGTCGCCCTGCTTTTTAACTTTCTCGCCTCTTCCCGAGATGGGGGAAGATCACCCATCTCCAAATACTTTTTTATATCATTAGCCCATCCTAATGTACTTTCCCCGATCTGCAAACTTTCCTCTCCTACTACTGGACTAGCCATCGTTCGTAATTCAACCTTACACGGCAGCGCTTCTTCTTGCTTTGATAAGGCAGCGCGCACCAATTGGTCAGCTTTGAAATTGTCTCCTCGAGGTATTTTCTCGATTCAAAAGTATTTGAGGCCTTTGCACTACTCCTGGACTTGGTGAAGATATTTTATTAGCTTGGTTCCCCTCGCCAAATACTCCCCGGTGATTTGCCCAACTACTATTTGTGAATCGGATTTCATCTCAACTTCCTCGCCTCCTAATACCCTCGTTATTGCTACACCGGCGAGTATTGTTTCATATTCAGCTTCATTATTTGTTACTTTGAACTCCAATCGTACTGCATGGTACGACTCTTCCTCCTCACTCGTTACTATGTGCACACCAACTCCTCCCCTTGCTTGGCAGGCTGATCCATCCACATATACTTGCCATGGATTTTTCTCAGGTGGTTTATGGACTTCTTCTCTTAAATTTGAAAATTCTGCTACGAAATCAACCAAGATCTAACCCTTCACAGCGCTTTTTGGTATGTAACTGTTGTCATATTCACTCAACTCAATTGACCATTTGACGAGGTGTCTGGTTTCTGCAACACTTTCTGTAGAGGCGATGAGGTGATCACCTTTATCAAATGGGCTTGGAAATAAGGCCGTAATCGCCTTGCTGCTACCACCACGATGAAGGTGACTAACTCAACCTTTGGATATCTGGCCTCGGCTCCTCTTAGGGCCCTGCTTACGTAATACACCGGCTTTTGTTCCTTCCCTTCCTCTTGTACCAATGCAGCAAACACTGCGTCCAGAGTCATTACCTAGGTATAACGATAATGGCTCCCCTGGCTTTGTGTGACTAAGCAATGGCAGCTTAACCAAATATTCCTTTAACTCGGTATATGCTTCCTCGCTCTTGTCATCCCAATCTCGTGCTTTCTTAAGCACCTAAAAGAAGGGAAGACATTTATCTGTTGATCGGGATACAAACATGTTAAGAGCTGCTATCTTGTCTGCCAGCTTTTGTACCTTGTTCAAGTTTGTGGGCGACTTCATCTCTATTATTGCTCTGAGTTTCTCGGGATTTGCTTTTATTCCTCTTTCTGACACCATAAAATCGAGGAATTTTCCTAATTGCACTCTGAATGCGCACTTCATTAGGTTGAGCTTCATTTGGTACCGACATAAAACCTGAAAAGCCTCCCTAAGCTCTGTCATCATTACCCGGGGTCCTAGCAGGAGGACTGCGTGTTCTTCAGCATCCACAATACTGACCTCTTTTTGCCCCTGTCTGAGTTCCTGCACATAACATTCTCTGGCTAAGACCTGCTCGCCGCGCACCTCGCCTATTCCAGCCCTTGTTGGGAACTTCATCTTTAGATGATAGGTTAAGGTGAATGCTGATAGCATTTAAAGCATTCAATGTGGGTCGCCCGATGATCGCATTATATGCTGACCAAGTTCTCACTACTAAAACTCAGTTATCGTCATGGCGACATAAGGGTCTATGCCTATAGATATTGGCAATGTAATGGGCCCCATTGGTTGTACTGCATCTCCAGTGAACCCTTTCAACGTAGTTGGTGGTGGTTTCAACTAATCTTCACCGATTCCCATCTTGCTGAAAGCATCCCAGAATAAGATGTCCGCGAAACTTCCATTGTCAATTAATATCCTCCTTATGGTAAAATTTGCCAACAGCATTCTTACCACCAAGGCATCATCATGTGGATACACGACCCCTCGGCAATCCTCGTCGCCAAAGGAGATTGTGGGCGATATATGCACTTGGGGTTGCTTGGCGGGTCTCCCCAAATTAAAAACTTCTTCATATCTCGCCCACCTAGCATACGCCTTTCTTCCTAAAGAAGTTGGGCCACCTCCCGCATACCCATCGACGATCGTATGTATTTCTCCTAGGGGTAGGTTTTTGCGGGCATCATCTACTCTTGGTTTCCGATCAAGTGGTTCATGTGACCTCCTCCCTCTTCTTGGTGATTCCAGTCGCCTAGGGCTTTCACTCCTCCTTCTCTTATACTCGAGCTTCCGATCGTTCGTGCGTCATGGGGGGGAGGGGTAATGTTCTGGGCGATCAAGCGTTCCAACTCGCCACTACCCCTCATTTCTTCTACTTTTTCATTTCAAGTTGTAACAGTCCTCAGTTCTGTGCCCTCTTGTGATAAGCACAGTACTTCTCGGTCTGTTGCTCATTGGTTGGTTCTTCTTCCTTTGCTTTGTCTCGATTTTTATATTGGAGTAGTGCACATAACCTCCATTGTGTCTTCTTAAATTACTATCCTTCCTTGCCTCCTGTTGGTCTTTCTTTGCCTTTTGCCCCCATCTCACTCTTTCCTCTGTTCTCCTTTAAGTTCCCATTCATTCCTTCTTTCCGGTTGGGTGGTCAAGGCAATAAGGGTGTCTTCAGCGTTGGCAAAGTCGTCAGCCCTGTCCATGAACTCTGGTAAAGTGGAAGGGGTTTTCTTGGCCAGTTCGGCCATAAAGGGGCTCCTTGGCCAAATACCTCTCAGCAATGCTGCTAGCATGATTTTTTCGTGTTGATTGTCAGCTGTCATCTTTTCTTTATTGAAGCATGTTAAATACGCTTTCAAACTTTCATCATCTCTCTGTTTAACTGTTAGCAAGTATGCAACTGGTCTCCTATGCCTTTTAGTTGCCATTAACTAGGTCAAGAACTGTCAACCCAGTTCTTTAAAACTTTCTATGAAATTTGGTTATAGTGCACCAAACCATCCTCTCGTCGATCCATTTAGAGTCAAAGGGAAAGCCCTATACGCAATTTCCCCTGTTAAACCGTCCAACATCATATGGCCTTTGAAAGTCTCCAGATTCTCCACCACCACGGGATCTTTTGAGCCATCATATAGGTCTATCGACAGGATTTTAAATTTTAGAGGCAGAGGCATTGTCATAATTTCCACAGAGAACGATAGATTTGTGCTGGACAGCAACTGATCGACCATGGAGGACGTTCCTATCTTTTTTGTCATCTCTTCATATTTATATCAGGCTACATACATAGTGGTGCAACTTCTTTGCCTCCTTGTTCTCTTGATGGCCTTTGCCAATGCCCGCACTATTTGCCTCCATCTCTACCCTGTCAGCCTGATTGGGAGTAGCGTCTTCTCCTGATGGCCCGTTTCGTGACTTGAGAGTCTCATTCTCCTTACATAGTGAGTCCACCTCTGTGGAAAGTTTCTTTATTATCTCCTCCATTTCCGCAAGTTTCTCCTCCATGTTTTGTGAAGTTTCTCACTGATCTCTAGTTGCCTAAGACCGAGTGGTGATGGGTGAAAAGCACATTAGGTGTGAGACTTAGGAAATCCCACAGACGGCGCCAAGTGTTATGGACGTGTTTCGCCGCCACCACCTCACGATCACCTATAACCAAAGAGTAGAGAGCTTGGGGGTTCGAGAGAACACCTTCGATGCCTAAGTCAGTGACTGAAGATAATAATAATAATAATAATAATAATAATAATAATAATAATACCAATGAATTCGATCACTTTTATGTACCTGAGTTCTCCTCTTATATAGAGCATCTAAATCATTATGCTGCTTAAGTGATAATAGACATATCTATTATTCAAATTCAAACTTAGGGATGAGGGTTCTTGCTCTAATGGATTGTTATAATAATTGTCCTTCCTTTATCGCCGCTGGGTGGTTATTTAGTTGGCAATGGGAAGTGGGCTAGGCCCTTCTCGGCTTTATTGGGCCCCTTCGGTATGAGGACTCAAATCATGAATAGGTGAAAGCCTAGGCCCGTATTGTATAGGCGAGAGGAATGTCCTCTCCAAGAATATTACTATATATACTTATGATAAAATATATTCATAATTGTTGTGAACGTGTTTTGCATCCATGTGAACACGCTTAGCGAACCTGCACCAGAAAATCCAGAGAAGGCCTGAAGAGTAACGTCTATGATGCCTATCTCTTTATGAATTTGAGACTCAAATCATGTGGGTTTTTCCTTCTATATATAGAGTGCCATAGGATGGAGTGATATGGCTTATGCAACAACCCAGTTGTCTATTTGAAATAAGGTTTGCGGCAGTTATTATATGAATTGTGTATACTATTAGATGATGGATGGATAAAGGGAAGACATTTCGGATCACTAAGTCACCTCTCGGATATGACTGTATCCCTAGGCAGGTCTCTTAATTTGGGGTCCGTTACTAATGCATCCACCGGTGATTACTTCGTAGCTAATATTGGCTGGTGGGCTTTGATAGGCCCTAGGCCTTTAAGGAGTAAGGGTGGTCCACCGACGAAAAGAGAACATTGTCCCTCCAATAATATTCTAGCATATGTATGGTGATATGATTTATTTTTTACAATATTTAATTTATTCTGTAAATCAATTAGTATCAATTAATATAATTGATTTATTATATTTTCATTCTTTCTCAATACTAATAAATTTATACAATAAATTAAATATTGTAAAAAAATAAATCATATCACCATTATTTTAAGAGCGGCACTACAGCCACATAAAAAGTGTCCCGAGAAAATGTCCCGACAACTGCATTTCACTTTTTCATTTTTCTTTTCTTTTTTTTCATTTATTTTTTTAATAATCATAAACATTTTTAAAAAAAATAAAACATTCACAACATCAATACATTTCTTTAATGATTAAATAAATAAAAATTTAAAAACGAAATGCTTGGAAAATCCCAAGCTTGTCTGTTATTTTAAGTATAGAAATATTCTAACCGTACTGACACATTTGGAAGACTTCCAATCATTTCTATTGCTTTTGGGAAGACTTTCAGTCATTTCTATCCCAAATTATTCTCTCTTTGGTTTTCTTTTTTGTGTTTTTTTTTTTTTTTTTTGAAATCTCAAACTTCATTCAAAAACCATCACTGTGGCCTTCAGCCATTACATTGTTCATGACATGATCAAACACTACAAGACATTCCCCATTTACAGTAGATTGTTCAGCATCTACTTAACTTGGACAAAAACCAGATCTAATTATGTCAACCATAACTAGAGCACGAATACAAGGGTTGATAAACTCAATATCGATAACCTCATAGTTTTGATGGAGTGCTTGTTGGGCTAGCTGATGAGCTACTTGATTGGCCCTCCTTCGTACATGTCTAATCTCCCATCTTGTATCTGCCATGATGGAGTGAACATCTTGCACAAGACATTGGAGCATACCATTCTCTTGCAGATGATGTCTTACTGCATTAACAACTTGAAGTGAATCTCCTTCAAAAATAACTTTCTGTAAACTGAGTTCTTTACATAGCTTCACAGCTGATATTAATCCTCTAGCCTCTGCCATAGTAGCTTGTGTGCAGAAAATTAGTGGTTGCATGCATGAAGCCAATAGATCCCCCTCAGAATCTCTAACTGCAATCCCAACTCCAATTCTATGGCCTCTTTCCCTTGTTGCAATATCCCAATTTATCTTGATCCAATCTAACTCAGGAGGATGCCAATGAGCATTGTCTATCTGATCCAAATTACCATGATTTCTCGAGGTGCATTGTTTGTGTTGCATCTGTTGGAACTCAGTGCACGCCTGTTTTGCTTTCTGCATCAAAATAGAAGGGGCTACAAAATAGTCTTCAAACAGCATCTTATTTCTTCTTATCCACAGCATTCTAGCCATTTCTGCAAACACACAGATTTCATCTTTACCTATTCTTTGTAGCATATGCATAAAGATATCTCCAAACTGTTCTTGAGTGATTGCAGCTTTCTGCATTTTTCTGCTTCCTAACATCCATGCATCCTGTGCAGATGAACAAGCCCACAAAACATGACCTGGAGTTTCTTCTGTTTGTTGACAGATTGGACAAAAAGGTTCTTCTACAATCTTCCTCTTGTAAAGATTTTGCTTAGTTGGTAAAGCATTATTACAAGCACGCCAAATGAACATTTTGATAGCATTTGTAGTTTGCATTTGCCATATATGCTTCCATAAAGCTTTATTCTTCCCTGTTGTTGAAGTTTCCCCTTTATCCTGATCTTGCCTCTGCTTGCACAATTGATAAGCACTCTTGACATTAAAACAGCCATTACTTGTGTACTTCCATACTATATTGTCCCTTAAATGAGTGGTATGTGCTACAGGTATCCTTATAATCTATTGCCTATCTTCTTCCCAAAAAATATCTTTAAGCAACTGCATTTTCCACCATCTAGTATTAGGATCAATGAGCTCTGCTACCTTAGCATTCGGAGACAATGTTTTCACAGGGGACATTACTTTGCCAGAATTATTAGTTGGAATCCACTTATCTTGCCATATTTTAACATCTTCTCCATTGGCAATTCTCCAAGTCATGCCCTCTTTAACAGTGTTGATGGCTGAGCTGATACTTCTCCATGTATAAAAAGGTATGAATCCAACTTTGGCCTTCAAAATAGAGCTATTTGGGAAGTAAGTAGCCTTGAGAATTTTTGCTGCTAAGGCTGTGGGATTTTTAAGAATCTTCCAAACTTGTTTGGCCAATAAAGCAGAATTGAAAGCCATCAAATCTCTGAAACCAAGTCCCCCATCTGCTTTGCTTTTACTCAAACTATCCCCCCTTTCCAGTAACTCTTGGCAATTTTATCATGAGTACTCCACCAGAAATTTGAAATCAGAGAATTCAACTTATTGCATAGAGTTCTTGGAAGTAAAAACACATTCATACTATAGGTAGGAATAGCCTGAACAATAGCCTTGATTAGGATT
Organism: Juglans nigra; assembly: GCA_002916485.2. Classification (NCBI taxonomy): domain Eukaryota; kingdom Viridiplantae; phylum Streptophyta; class Magnoliopsida; order Fagales; family Juglandaceae; genus Juglans; species Juglans nigra. The sequence goes on from CM036140.1 coordinate 24,020,048, forward strand.
TCTTTACCAGCTTGTGAGAGAAATTTAACCTTCCAATTCTCAAGTTTTTTACACACTTTTTCAACTATACTTTGAAAAGTTGTCACTTTTGATCTTCCAATAACTGAAGGCAAACCCAAATACTTTTCCATATTTGATGAAGCTCTCAACCCAGCAACTTGCAGAATATAATGTTTTGCTTCTTGCTTTGTGTTATTGCTGAAATATAAGGAATTCTTGTTTCTGTTGAGTCTTTGCCCTGAGACCTGTTCATAGCTATACAATATCTGATTAAATTGACCCACTCTTGTATATTAGCTCGACAAAATAGAATATTGTCATCAACAAAAAACAAATGGCTCAGCTTCATCTGACCTCTAGCAATTGGAACCCCTGAGATCACCCCTTTCTGTTCTGCTTCCTGTAGCTGGTCTGTTAACACCTCAGCACATATAATAAATAAGAAAGGAGACAAAGGACAGCCCTGCCTAAGTCCCCTAGTGTGTTTAAAGCATTCTTGAGGGACACCATTTAATAACACAGAAAAAGATGAAGAAGAAATGCACCTCAAAATCAGCTCAATCCATCTAACATCAAAACCCATCTTCAACATAGCTTCTTTCAGAAAATTCCACTCAATCCTATCATAGGCTTTGCTCATATGCGATTTCAAAGCCATATAGCCATTTTTTCCTTTCGTCTTAGTTCTCATAACATGCAAAGTTTCATAGGCAGCCAAAATATTATCAGAAATTAACCTACCAGGTACAAAAGCACTCTGGTTTTGAGAAATGATGGAAGGGAGAATCTGTTTGAGTCTATTGGCTAACAATTTAGTAATGATTTTGTAAAGAACATTACATAAACTAATGAGTCTAAAGTTAGTAATGTTCACTGGGTTACTGCATTTAGGGATCATCACTAAATAGGTAAAATTGATGTCTTCCATGCCATGATCAGAGTTCAGAAAGGCAAGAATTGCATCACTAACCTCCTCCCCTATCACAGACCAGTATTTTTGGTAAAAACAAGCCCCATATCCATCTGGTCCTGGAGCTTTGTAAGGGCCCATCTGAAAAACAGCTTCCTCAACTTCCTCTTTTCTGAAAGGTGCCAAGAGACTTTCATTCATTTGAGGAGTGACCTTTCTCTTAACTGTGCTAATCACATCTTCCATTTGCTTAGGATTGGAGGTTACAAAAAGCCCTTTAAAAAGCTGAGTAAAAGCCTCTCCTATTTGCTTTGGATCAGAAATTATCCTGCCAGTGTCATCAACAATCTTGGAAATATTGTTCCTCTTTTTCTTCTGGGTTGCACAAAGGTGATAGAATCTTGTATTTCTATCTCCTTTCTGTAGCCAATTCTCTTTGGCTCTTTGTTTCCATTTCACATGCTCTCTTTCAAGCTGGTTATCAATTTCTGTTTGTAACTCTCTAAGTTGTTGCACTGATTCAGCAGTAACAGATTGTTGTAAATGTTGAAGAGATTTCCTCTTATGCTTAAGATTGGCTTTAGAGGCACACTCTTTTTGGTAACTCCATTGCTTTAGCACCTACAAGCAACCCTCAAGTTTTTTATTAATCTTTGTGAGGCCTTCCTTGTTTCTCCCATGCCTTTGCCAAGCATTGTGGATAACATCTTCACAATCTATAAATAAAGACCAACTGTCTTTATATCTGCAAATTTGGTAGGTTTCCCAGTCCAATCATTCTGTTGCCCAATTGTTATCAAAAGAGGACAGTGATCTGAAGTAGAAGAGGCTAAAACTTGTACTTCTCCCCCACCAAAAGCTACACACCATTTAGAGTTGGCTGTGGCTCTATCAAACTTTTCTTTAGTAAAATTATGATCCTGTCTAAAGTTAGACCAAGTATATTTGCCTTGAATAAAACCCAAATCCTTCAACTGACAGTCCTGTAAAACCCTCTGAAATCATCCATCTATTTTTCATCTCTTCGAGCCCCTCCATATTTTTCACTATGATGTAATATTTCATTAAAATCTCCTATGCAAAGCCACATTTGAGGCTTGAGAAGATTTAGATGTCTTAGAATACCCCACCCTTCATGTCTCTTTTCTGTTTCAGGATTCCCATAAAAACAAGTAAGCATCCACTTTGCTTCTTGGTCAGAAATCCACATGTTTATGTGTCTTTGAGAATATGTGCTTATATTGAGTTGAAGCTCTTCTGCCCATAACAGAACCATACCTCCACTTCTTCCAACACCTTCAACTGAGAATGCACCTTGGAACCCCAATTTCAATTTGAAAGCTTCTAAGTTCTTCATATGCAATTTTATTTCCATAAGAAACAAAATGCTAGACTTATGGATCTTAACCAACAGGCTAAAATCTTTAACTGTCCGAGGGTTGCCAAGCCCTCGATAGTTCCAACTTAGTAGCCTCATTTCTCCAGGCGGGGCTGATTAACAGCATCCACCGATATATCAAAATCAGAAGGTAAAGTCTGTTTCTTGCCCCTACCATCTTGCTGAGTTTCCATAACACACATACCAGAGTCTTCGTCATTCTTTCTCTTCCTTGTAGCATAATGAGGAAGTTGCATCAATTCATTAGTTGGTTGTCCCCTCGCCCTTCTCTTCCATCTGTTAGCACATACTTCTGGAATTTTCTGTACTTCATCCACATATTTCTGTTACTACATTATTTCAATTTAAGCAAGCTGAGTAGTTCTCATCATTGCTAATGGAGTCTTTGTAACAGGCTGCTCCAGTAAATCTTTTGCAGTGTCAAGAACTATGGCTTTAGATTCTGTCTCCCTCTGAAGCACAGGCATTTCAATAAGTTGAAGGTTACCTACAATGCTCTCTACTGCCTCCTCTCCTAGTAGATTCTGCTTCAGTAGTTCCCTGCTTGGATCAACTTCAACAGACTGAAATTCTTTTTGTGTTAAATTTTCCACCTTGTTACAATTCCCTTGCTTTGGTATAGTAGGAAATAAAGGACCTGATGTACTTCCATAACTTGAAGCTACAGCCGAGCTTGAAGCTCTCAGCCATGATCCATACTGCTGCATGTTATAATCTTTCTTCTCTTCCTGATTTGTTGACAATCCCACACATCCTTGCACTCCATGCTTGATAGCTCCACATTTAAAACAAAATCTAGGAAGTCTTTCATACTTAAATTGAATAAAACTTTTCTGGCCAAGCAGTTCCACAAATTTCCCTCCTATTAAAGGCTTCATTAAATCCATCTCTACTTGCACTCTAATCCACTTCCCCCAGCAATTTCCATCATAGACAGCCTCCACCTCAATAACTTTGCCTATCGTGGATCCAATTCTACCTCCAATTTCCTTATTCATACATCCAAGAGGTAAATTATGCAATTGAACCCGCATAGTAGTAGAATTAAAATTCAATTCAGAAGGTGGAGTAACACCATCAAACTTTTTCAAACATACCAGATTTGTGTCAAACAACCAGGGCTGACCTCCCCAAATTCTATTCAAATCTACCTCAGTTTGGAATTCAAACACATACAGATTGTCACATACTTCAATAATCTTTGTTCCAGCACAAGATTTCCACACCTTTAACATCGTATTTTTAAAAGCCTCTTTATTAATCTTTTTATTAGCAATTACTTATCCCACCAGACATAACTTCCCTCTCTCCATATTATTCTCTATATCTTGGTCAGTTATGACTATCTCATACCTTTCCTCTTCAATTAAAGAAAACTTATTCCACAATTCTGAAAGTTCCTTTTCCATTTGAAACCAGAGTTCGAACTGGCATAGACTCGAAGTTTAAAACTTATGATGACAGAAATGTAACAGGAACACTTGTGTAAACAAAACCTCAGAACTGGTAACACGGTTGGCTACAATCTTGCCCTAGGCAAAGTACCTTCCACCGAAGGTGGACACAATTCCTCCTCACCAGAAAGTTCTCGAGTAGAGAGGAAACCTTTTGTCACTAACCTGTTAAGTGTTAATTATTCTCTCTTTGGTTAAAGTAAGAACATGATAATGTACGGACATTATCTTTCTTTTAGGTTTTGATAACGAAGGAATTTATTCATCCACAAGTGGTGTGCTCTTCTTGTTTCCAACCAAAACTATTATCAATTTAATAAATATTTTAAAAAAATTAATTTATCAATCGATGTAAATAATAAATAATACATATAAAAAAGTATTTATATAATATAACTTAATTTTTAAAAATAATTTTTAAAATTTAAATATTATAAATTAAATTTTATAATTTTAGATTTTAAATATTTTATAATTTGAAAATATAATAATTTAATAATAAAATTGTGATCAGCTATTACAAAGAATGGTAAAAGAGCATTTAGGGCTCGTTTGGTTCATTTAGTGCATTCAGCTCAGTTGAGTTCGGTTTAGATTTAGACCTCTTCTAATATCAAAACACCCAACTCTCAAAACATTAAAGTCATCTCAACTCAAAACCTCTTTACTCGTGGGACCTATAACATTTTTCAACTCAACTTCTCTTTGCACATGGGACCCACAACATTTTTCAATTTCTCATAAATACATATAAATTCTTCTTAACATCCAAACACATCTAAATTCATCTTAAATGGATGTCACAGAACCTATTCCACCATCTTAACTCACTACTAGTCAAAGAGAGCTCAACAATGCAGCCTTAGTCCCACTTAACGTGAGAACGAATACGAGCTTTTAGAGGGGCCAAAGGGAATCTTCGTCCAGTTTACACTAACAGAATCAGAAAGAAAACTACAAAACCTGACAACCCTAGATTGGCACTTTTCCAAGACCAGCTTTCTTTTTCTGCTTAGTCGTTTACTTTGCACATTTATCTCTTCCTATTGTCCAACCATGCCTACAATCAGCGTGGGAAGGGATCGTCTCTTCGTAGTGATTGGGCAAACTTACAGTGAGCTTTCAATCCCTCAACATCGAGAACCACTAGCAGCCGCCACTGATTTCGGATCAACCACCCCAAGATTCATCACACACTCTCACAATCCAGATTTGAGCCCCACCGCCTGAACGACGCCGGTAAGTTCTCTCTCTCCATCTATATCTATCTTGCTCTTCCTCAGTTGATCTCCCTCCATCGTACACAGCATGCCTTGTTTTCACTACAATCCAGCAACATCTTCACATCAGACGATTACTCTTGATGGTAAAATCCATAGAGGTATAACTGACACTTGATTTCTAGAAATTCATGTGTTGGGTTAACTATGAATTGTACTGTTGAAATTGTTGCGTGTGTGAATGGTTGTAATCAGTGATTGGGGAAACTATGACATTATGATGTTGATTGTGTGCTATGTGAAGTGATGGGAAGTGAGAAACTAAGAATTAGGTGATGTGGTTATGATCGAAATAATTATCTGAAGTGTTGGGGGTTGCTTTGTAGCATTGTCTGTGAATCTGTGCAGTGGCCGAGAGCCCCTGTGAAATGTTGAGATAAAATAGGTAATTGTGATGAGGTTGGTGTTGTTCGAAGCGTTGGGATAAAAAATTTGTAGTTCGTATTGTGATTGGATGTTGGGTACACTAATGGGATAAGTGTGAATACTTCTAATGGGTGAGGTTCGGGAAGTTATTTTGTGGGTTGGAGATGAGTAGTAACTGGGTTAGAAGAATTGGAACCATGAGATTTACTGTAGTGGAGTTGTTTGGTTGTGTTGTTTATTTTAGATATGCCATTTTAATTGTATTAATTTAGAGTATTTTTAATTGTGTCTAGGTAACGATTAGATTTCTGCTTAACACGGTTCAGAGGTTTTTTCAGAAAAGTTGTAGGTTCAGGTAAGCGGGATTCTTATGCTAGACTTTGAATAAAAAGAAAATGAACTAAAGTTGATTTGTGCAAAATGTGCATGATATGTTTTAAAAAGAAATGTGAAAACAACCTCAGTTATGTGTTCTGCATTACTCATGAAGTCTATACAAAAGAGAAAATGCTTTCTGACATGACTGTTTTAGACATGAGCAATATTTCGACATGCTATTTCTGAAATATCTAAAATAAACAACACAACTAAACAACTCCACTACATATGACATGCTATTTTGATATGCAAGGTCACAAAGGTTATATTTTCCTAAGTTTGATGGGCTAAACCTATGGTGTGGGTTCTTAAGGCACAACAATTTGTTTCCTATTATCATAAGCCTGATGACCCAAGGCTATAGATAGATGTTTTCCACATGGAGGACAAGGCCCTCTCTTGGTACTGTTGGCTTATGGGCTCAAGCCCAATTCACACATGGGATGAGTTTGTCACAGCCCTAAAGGTCAGATTTGTGCCCACTACTTATGAGGATCCAGTGAGAGTCTTTACAAAGTTAAGACAGACTACTACGGTGGAGAAATATCAGTCCCAATTTGAAGTCTTATCTAATAAAATCAGTGGAGTAACTGAGGAATTTTGTATCAGTACCTTTCTTAGTGGGTGATCTTAGAATTATTGTTACTATGTTCAAGCCTAATGCACTTTCTGCAGCATTTGGATTAGCAAAATTACAAGAGGAGGAGGTCGTAGAAAAACTCATAGATTATCGCCCACAAACCAACCTCAAAACACCAATAACCAAAATTCACCCCTCAAAGTACCAGCACCAGCACCCATATTAAGATTACTAGCCCCTCCAAACAGACCAAATACCAGAAATTCATATCCAAACTCAGCCCCTTACAACACATCCAATGGACCTACCTTACCCATTCAAAGAATATCACCCACTCAAATGCAAGAAATGAGAGAGAGGGGTTTATGCTACTATTGTGACTAGAAGTTCCAACCCGGGCATAGTTGCAGCAGGCCCAAAATTTTTCTACTAGAAGGAATGTGGGTAGAAGAGGAGGAAGAACCTGAAGAAATAGATGGAACTTTGGCTTTAATATAGGAGACCAAGGGAGAAGAAATGGGGGAGTTGGTGGGCATTTCATTACATGCCATAATAAGGTCTCTAGCACCTAAAACTATGCAGTTGCAAGGATAAATAAACAATCAAAAGGTGCTAATTTTGATTGATACATGTAGTACTCATAGTTTTATTAACCTCTATGTGGCAAAGATGGCTAAATTGTTAATGGTAGATAGCCTTTTGATAGTCAAGGTAGCAAATGGTGCTACCCTCCCTTGCCTTGGTTACTGTAAGGCAGTCCCTATTACTTTACAAAAGTTGAAATTTGTTGCTAATTTTTATGTATCAACACTTGGTGGGTGTGAAGTGGTATTGGGGGTGGATTGGTTAAGGAGTATAGGGTCTAGTCTGTAGAATTTTTCTGACTTAACCATGTTGTTGTCAATGGGAGATGTTAAGGCTAAGTTGCATGGTTTACAATTACCTACAAAGAATATTGAGGAAGAAGAGCACATTAACCAACTTAAATGGTCGTCAACTAAAGGCTTATGGTTTCAAGTTTTGGATGGAGCTACAGTGGACTCTAAGGAGGCTGTTTTACCAGTAGTACAACAAGTGTTGGAAAATTTTCAGGGTATTTTCGCTAAACCTATAGAGTTGCCCCCTCCTTGGAGCTATGATCACAAAATACAACTGCAAGAAGGAGCCAAACCTACTTGTGTAAGACCCTACAGGAATCCATATTATCAAAAGGAGGAAATAGAAAGGTTGGTGGCTGAGATGTTGAGAAGTGGCATTATACGGAGCAGTAAAAGTCCTTACTCATCTCCAGTGCTACTAGTGAGTAAGGTGGATGGTAGCTAGAGTATGTGTGTGGATTACCATGCCCTCAATAAGGATACTATTAAAGAAAAGTACCCGATTCCTAATATTGATGAATTGTTTGATGAACTATATGGGGAAGTAATATTATTTTCTAAGCTTGATTTGCGCTCAAGATACCATCAAATCAAGATGAATCCTGATGATATCCCTAAAAATGCTTTTAGAACCCACGAGGGTCATTACGAGTTTCTAGTTATACCCTTTGGGTTTACCAATGCTCCCTCGACCTTCCGAAGGTTGATGAATGAAGTGTTCAGACCATACCTAAGGAAGTTTGTGTTGGTTTTCTTTGATGACATCTTAATTTATAATAAGACACTACAGGAACATCTACAACATCTTTCTATTGTCTTGAAAACATTACAAACTCATAAATGCTTTGCAAAAGAATCCCAATGTGTTTTTGGCTGCAAGGAAATGGAATACTTGGGAGATTTGATCTCTCAAGAAAGAGTAAGGGCTGACCCACAAAAGATTACAACAATGCAAAATTGGCCTGTACCGAGAAACATCAAGGCCTTAAAAGGTTTTTTAGGCCTCGTCACGGGGTACTATCGAAAGTTTGTTCAACGATATGGAGCCATTGCAGCCCCTCTTATAGTTCTTTTGAAGAATAATTCTTTTATATGGACTGAGAAGGCGCAATTAGCATTTGATCAACTCAAAGAAGCAATGATACATCCTCTTGTTTTAAGGTTGCCTAATTTCTCTAAAACTTTTATTGTGGAATGTGATGCATTAGGGGAAGCTCTAGGAGCTGTCTTAATGCATGAAAGACAGCCCATTGCATATCTCAGCCAAGTACTTAAGGGTAAGAATTTAAACCTATCTATTTATAAGAAAGAATTATTGTCGTTAGTTATGGCAGTGAGTAAGTGGCGGTAGTATTTGTTGGGGCAATCTTTAAAGTTCATACGGATCAGCAAGCATTAAAATACGTGTTAGAGCAACGGGTGGGGACCCCAGCCCAACAGAAGTGGGTATCTAAGCTTCTCGAGTATGACTTTACAGTGGAATATAAGAGTGGCAAAACCATCACAGCAGCTGAAGCCCTATCCAGATTACCCTCATTTCACCCATTTACCAAATACTTCCCACTATCCCAACACCAACCAAACAAACACAACCACACAACCAAACCATCGTCTTCATGCAATCAGTATAGTGCAAGCAAAGTGGATAGAGGAGTTGAAGAAAGCTTACCCCCAACACCCCTAGTTGCAGCAGCTATTTAGCCACTACCGTCAGGGGATCTTGGACTTAACTTTTACCAAATTCGGAATCAGCTACTCTTTTACAAAGCCAGGCTTCATCTTGGGTCTTTGGTGCCTTTCCAATAGTAGATCCTGCATCAGTTTCGCAGCAATCCATTACAGGCCACATGGGAGTGCAAAAGACACCAGCACGAATTAAAAGAGAATTTTTTTGGCCTGGATTAAGAAGTGATGTCCGAACTTATGCTCATGAATGCGATGTATGCCAAAGGAATAAGGTTGAAACTCTCCACCCTGCGGGGTTGCTTCAAACTTTGCCAATACTTTTCAAAAATTGGGAGGATATTAGCATGGATTTCATTGAAGGGTTGCCTCCTTCAGGTGGCAAAACTGTGATTATGGTGGTAGTGGATAGATTGAGCAAATATGCCCATTTCATGGCCATAACTCATCCATACACTGCTATGACAGTAGCAAGAGTCTTTATGGAAAATGTTTTCAAATTACACAGGTTCCCACAGACAATTGTCAGTGATAGAGATCCAGTGTTCACAAGTCATTTCTAGGAGCTATTTAGAATTTGTGGCACATATATTTTACTCAGCACAACATATCATCCCCAAACTGATGGCTAGACCGAGGCCATGAATAAGGTGCTCGAGTGTTACCTTAGATATTTTTCCAATGACAGGCCACGAGATTGGGTGAGATGGTTACCTTTAGCAGAATAATCCTGTAATACCTTAGTGCACTCTTCCACAAAGGTCTCACCATTCGAAGTTGTGTACGGCCAGCTTCCTCCTTGAATGCTGCCTTACGAGCCGAGATCCACAAAAGTACAAGTTGTTGATGAAGAATTAAGAACTCGAGATTTCATTGCGACTCTCATACGTGAAAATCTGTAGGAAGCACAGTGAAATATGAAGTTCTTCGCAGATCTGAAGCAGACGGACAAAGAATACAAAGAGAGAGACTTTGTTTACCTCACGCTGCATCCCTACAGGCAAATGTCGGTGACCATGCGCCAGAATCTTACGATTGCGCCATGGTACTATGGTCCTTTCAAGATCATCCAGCAAATTGGAAAAGTTGCGTATGAGCTTGATTTACCACCTGAATCTCGCATCTATCCTATCTTTCACATCTCGTGTCTTACGAGGAAGCTAGAGAATGGGATTCAACCTAATGCTAATCTACCGATTGTGACTCAAGAGGGAGCCCTTGCTCTTAAACCAGAGAAGATTCTACAAAGAAGACTTAAGCGAAGAGGAAACACGGTTGGCATAGAGGGGTTGGTACAATGGTCTGGAATGGCTGAGGAAGGCGCGAGTTGGGAGGATCTCTCCACTCTGCGACAATGGTTCCCAGACCTTGAGGGCAAGGTCTTCCGAGGGAGGCAGTTTTGTTACATGCTGCTAGGGTTCCAATATTTTCGTTCTATTGTCTAATTGTTATCTAAGTGTCGTTGTTTCACTTGGTTTAGTTATGAATTACGCATGCTTTGTTTTGGGTTTTGACCAAGTCTCATTTAGTGGGCTAGTTACTAGTAAGTGGGTCAGTTGTTACGTGGGTCAGTTAGTATTGTTGGGTCATGGTATATGTGTAGAAGTGGTATGTTATAGTTTTTGGAAGGATAATAAAAGTAGAATCAAGATGAGATCAGCTAAGGGAGGATCAGGAAGCAGTTTTAAAACAAAGAAAAGAGAAACATTTCCCAGTAAATAAATGAAAAAGATTGGATAAAAGGGGAAATCTTGTAAAATGAAAGTAAAAGCAGTATAATATAGAGGGTGGCTAGCTTCTTCATAGATGGGAGCAAAGTTATACAAGAAATAACAGATTAAAAGTAGAAGAGAATATAACAATATAGATCAGGAGATTTAGTTTGTGCTTGAGAGAGAGCGAGAGAGTTTAGGAGTGATCAAAACCCACCTTGGTCCTCCACAAAATGCGTTAATAACACAAACTCCTAATCTTTTGAAAAGCCACAAGCGAGAAATTCCCTTCTTATGCTTTTAACACCTCAACAATTTAAAGTAGAGAAGATAATGATCTTTTGGTGATTCTAAAGTAGCAAAATAATTAAGGTTTAAGGAATAGATGCTCATCTATGATTTTCTTAATAACCCTATTTTTTTAAGCCTTGTTAACTTTAACTTATTTATTTTGTGCCCTAACACCAAATGACGATGCTTTCCAAAGAAGAGACTGTTGGGGCTACGAAAATCAAGAAGTAAAAGTTATTCTTTTACGAAACGCTTCACAAAGCATGAAAACTAGTGCTCTTTTGATATTTCTTAGGAAACATTTTGCTTTTTTACTTCTAAAGTAAAAGGTTGCTTCTACTTTGCACAATCCTTACGTTATGGATCATGCCTTAATCGCTGCATTATGCAAGCCCAATATATGGAATAAAGTAACTTTGGACTTCTCTTTCAGACTAAGCGGCTTGCATGTTATAGATGTTTTGATTCCAAGGGTGAAATATCCAGTTGTATGGGGTTTGGGAAAGTTCTGTTGTAGGGGCCAGATTTTTTTTGACCCACAATTCTTGTATGTTACCCTATTCATTGTTTATTATACGTGTTTAAATGTCAATATGAAAAGGGGTTTTTCGTCACCAAAAGTCCAAGCGCATACTTCTTCTATCTGTGGTGATGGTACATATAAGTGGCTTAAGCATTGCTAATAGTTGAGGTGTGATCATCAATCCCTCTATCTTAATGAGGCCAAGTTTTGGACCTTTAGGCTGCATTTAGATGTTGAATTGAGTTGAGTTGAGTTGAGTTGAGTTGATAAAATATTGTTAGAATATTATTTTTTAATATTATTATTATTTTGAAATTTGAAAAAGTTGAATTGTTTATTATATTTTGTGTTGAAATTTAAAAAAGTTATAATGATGAGTTGAGATGAGTTGAGTTTGGTTTGGTTTCCAAACGTACTCTTAGACTCAAGCCTTAACTGTTTTTTTTTTTCCACTGTCATTAGTAAATTATGTAAGTAGACCTATATATGTGAGGAGTTATTTTTAAACCAAAAAAAACACAATTTCGCTCCGTATTTTTCAGATTTCCTTTTTTGGTTCCATTGTGAGTTTCTGTGCCTAGGGTTTTTTCATGGCGGCTTCCGCCGCCCCTGGTGGGTCCTACGCTGGTGGGGTCTCTTTCTGTGGGTGGTGCGAGTCCTATTTCCTATGCCCATGCAGTTTTACGCGCGCCTTCTTCTTCTTCTTCGTATAAGCTTCCTACGCGGTATCCTGTGGACGTGGATGGAGAAGTTGGTTTCATTTTTCCGGAGGCAAAAATGAACAAAGCGGCGGAGAATTTTCGTTATGCTTTGGTCTTAAAGTTTTTACGATCCAGGCCTTCCATTGATGTGATCAGACGTTCCATAATTAAATTGTGGGGTCTTTCAGAGATACCGATTATTAGTTTCATGGATGAGTTTCATGTCTTGGTTCAGATGTCTAATGAGAGAGATTTTAAGCATGGATGGGCAAGGGAGGGTAGGATTTTGGCTAGAAATTCTTTTTGGCTCTTCCATTGGACAAAGGAATTCAACCTAAAGCAAGAGCCATCTTTGGCTCCACAATGGATTTTCTTTCCGGGTCTTCCGATGCATATGTATAGACCAGACTGCTTACAGATCCTTGCAACTCGGTTTGGGAGGTATTTGGGAACGGACAATGCGACTCTCAATATAACTCGGGCTACGGGTGCTAAGGTGTGTGTGGAGGTGGATTTATTGCTAGAACAGGTGGATCGGTTCCCTATTGTTGCCTCTGCTAATCATAAAATATGGTAGGAGGTATGGTTTGAAAAACAAGGATTTTATTGTGAAAAGTGCCATCGTTAAGGGCATTCAAAGGTGGTTTGCCGAGTAGGGGAAAAGAAACTGGTTAGTGATAGTGTAAAAGAAAAGAACGTAATGGTAATGGCATTCTGAAAAAGTATGGCATGTTCAGTCAGAACAGGATAAAGATAACTCAACCAAGGAGGTGATGGGGCAAGAGGTTCTAGAGGACCCAAAGGAAAAATGTAGAGAGGATACTATACCAGAGAATGGCCTTGAAGAGAATCGGAAGGATACTGAACCAGAGAGTGGTCTGAAGAGAATCGGAAGGAAGCTATTGTGGTTTCTGATTTGGCAATAGTGCCTGTGGGTGCGGAGGTCCTTCAGAATGTGTTGGAAGAGGGGGAAGTAGTGCTTGAAGAGGAGAAATCTCTTAATATATCAGGGCTTGTGCAGAAGACTAGTTTAGAGGGAAATCATGTGGGTGGGTCGTTTGATGCGTCTATTGAGAATACACGGGTTGAGCAAGGCAGTGACGATTAGTGTGTGGGTGTAGTGGAGGCTGATATTTTTTTCAGAGAAGGTTCTGTTGTGGTGTGAGATCAATTGCCACGAAATCATGATATGGTTTCAGAAATTCTGGAGCTAGAGTGTAGAATGTCGATTTTGCATGGACCTGTTGATGTTGCACCTGATCATGAGGAGGAGATCAATGTGCTGGAAAAAATTTCGTTAGAAAAAGGCTATTGCTCGGATAAGGAGTTGACGATTCTAGGTGAAGTTTTGCAGGAAGCTGGTGGGTCAAGTGTGAAGAAGTCCCAAAGGGTGATCACCAGACGTTCCAAACTAAATTTATGATTAATACAATTTTAGTGTGGAACGTGCGGGGACTGGGTACATCAAAGAATCGGTTAAAGAAAATTGTTAGAAACTTGTTGCCTTCTATAGTGGTTATTGCTGAGCCTTCCGCTGAGGAGAGCATGATGCTTTCTTGGGCGAATTTTTTGAATTTTCCTAAGTTCTGTGCAAATGAATCAATGGGGGGGGGGGGGGGGGGGGGGGGGGGGGGGGGGGGGGGGGGGGGGGGGGGGGGGGGGGGGGGGGGGGGGGGGGGGGGGGGATCTTTTGGACTGAGGAGTTGCACTTTGAGATATCCTATATGTCTGACCAACTTATCTCGGGAAGTTTTAGTTCGGTGGAGCAATGTTTATTGGTTTCTTTTGTTTATGCAAAATGTCGTCAATCTGAGCGTCGAGAACTTTGGAAGGATCTGCAGCTTGCCCAAAAGGAGGATGTTCCGTGGCTAGTGGCAGGTGATTTTAATATTATACGGTCAGATTTTGAACATATAGGTGGGAATCCAAGGCCTTTATCGACTATGGAAGAGTTTAATTGTTGTTTGGATAATTGTGGCCTTATGGAACTTGGTGTTAATGGGAGGAAAATGTCCTGGTGCAATGGTCATAATGGGTCAACCAAAAGCTGGGCAAAGTTAGATCGAGCTCTATCAAATACGAACTTGCTTCAGGATTTTCCGGCTGCACATTTTGAGTATGGAAAAAGGAAATCTTCGGATCATAATTTGATGATCATTCGGTTTCAAAAGGAAGCATCTAGATATGGTCCATCGCTCCTCCGTTTTCAGAATATGTGGTGCACCCATCCTTCTTTTCGGGAATGCGTTGAGGGTGCATGGAGAGCGGATGTGCACGGCACGGGGCTAATTCTATTAGCGGCAAAGTTGAAAAGAACAAAAGTGGCAATTCGGACCTGGAACCAGCAGGTATTTGGGCGTGTTGAACATTCTATTAAGCGACTAGAGGAGAGCATAGAAATTCTGGAAGCCCAACTTCAGGAAGGGTACACGCTAGAATTAGAGGAAGATTTTTTTCTTACCAAAATTGAGCTAGATGCTTGGGAGAGGCGCGAGGAAATTCATATTGCTCAGCAGGCCAAAAAGAGATGGCTAGAGGAGGGGGACCAGAATACAAAATTTTTTCATGCTTTTGTGAACCACAGAAGGAAGAAGTCGTTTATATCCACGATGAAGTTGGCAGATGGGGAAGTGTTGGAGTCTCCAGAAGAAGTTCATGATGGCGCGGTTAGGTATTTCAAAACATTTTTAACAGGTGCTGGGCCTACTGGTGGAGTCTGTCTTGATGATCTTATTTTTCCTATCATTTATGAGGAGGAGAATTTGGAGCTATGTCGTGCCCCTACGGAGATCGAGGTAAGAAATGCTATCCTTTCTATTGCAAGGCATAGTAGTCTAGGACCGGATGGGTTTGGCTTGGCTTTTTTCCAGGATTGTTCGGATATTGTTAAAAAGGAGGAAGTGGAGGCAGCTAAGGATTTTTTTGAGGGTTCTCCTCTGCCGAGATTTTATGTTGTATCCTACATTGTCTTGATTCCAAAAGTTCCAAGTCCTAAGTCCTTAAGAGTTTTGACAAATTTAGGTCGATCAGTTTGTGTAGTGTTGCATACAAGATTTTCTCAAAAATTCTTGTTGAGCGTATGATGGGTTTTTTTATCTAGATTTGTAGCTTATGAACAAGGAGCTTTTATTCCAGGTAGAACCATTTTTGAGAATTTCACATTGGCTCAAGAAATGGTCCATTCGTTGCACAAGAAGACGAATGGAGGAAATGTGATGTTGAAAATTGATATGGCTAAGGCGTATGATCGGGTGGATTAGGTTTGTTTAAACTTGGTTTTACAAGGTTTTGGGTTCACTCCACAGTTTTGTGGTTTGGTGACAGGATGTGTTTCTTCCCCGTGGTATTCAATCTTGATGAACGACACTTACAAGGGTTTCTTTAAACCCACTCGAGGACTTCGTCAAGGGGATCCATTATCTCCCTATTTGTTTATTATTTTGCAGGAAATAATTTCACGGCTCACAAAAAAGAATTTTGCTGATGGTAAGATAGGGGCTTTCCACCATCACAGAGGGGCGCCCTTGGTTTCTCATTTGCTGTATGTGGATGACCTGTTAATTTTTGCAAATGGTAAGAAGAGGTCTATTTGCATGATTTTAAAAACTCTTAAGCAGTATGAGGAGTGGTCGGGTCAAATTATTAATAAAGAGAAATCGAGTATTTTTCTTTCAAAGAGATTTGGTTATACTAGGCGGCGCAGTTTATTAAGATTGACAGGGTTTGCAGAGGGGGTATTTCCTACCACCTATATGGGCGCTCCTTTGGTAACAGGAAGACTCAAGCACAGACTTTAGAGCCGCTTATAAACAAAATTCAGAACAAAGTGGCTGGGTGGAAGTTTAATCTATTATCGCAAGGCGACTGGCTCATTTTAATTAAACATGTTTTGTCCTCGATGGCGTCCCACCAATTGGCAGTACTGGATATTCCTAATCTTCTTTTCACAAGGATTAATTCTTTGCTATCTTCCTTTGGATCAAATGGCAGAGGGAAACGGAAATGGCGTTCTTGGTATAACATTTGCAAACCTACTTGTGAGGGAGGTTTGGGACTTAGAGATTTTGTTGAAGTAAAGAAGTCTTTGCAGATGAAGTTTGCTTGGCGTATGATGACAGTGGATAATTTATGGTCCCAGTTTTTTAAAACCAAGTATTTAAAAGAAGGCAAACACTTGAGGGATGTAAATCCAGATGAACGGACCAAGTTTTGGCGTTCTATTATCCGTGTTCTTCCTAAAGTTCTAGAGCATGTTCGATTTCGAATCAAGGAAGGTAAGGTTTCCTTTTGGTATGATCGGTGGCTAGCCTCGGGTCCTTTATTCGCACAGAGCCAGGAAATTAGAAATCATAAAATGGAGGTTAGAGAGCTTTGGGATCGAGATGGGTGGAAGGTTGATATGCTAGTGGAGTTGTTGGGTGCAGAACAGGCTAATGTAGTGATGCGATCTGGTGTATCTTGCACGAAGGGCATGGATATCCCCATTTGGGAACCATCAACTGATGGAAAATTTACTACGGTAAGTGCATGGGAGGCTATACGTGTTCGTAGAGAGGAGGTCCCGGTATTTAAATGGTTTTGGCACCCCTTGCTTCCTAAGTGTGCGTCTATTTGCATGTGGAAATATTGGTTTGCTTGTCACCCAGTTGATATGCGTATACAAGAAGTGGGAATTCAGTTGGCATCGAGGTGTAACTGTTGTCAATATGGTAAGCTTGAATCGTTGGATCATGTTCTATGCATGGGTTCTTTTGCTCAGGAGGTATGGAGGAAAGCAACGGTAGCTTTGGGTGTTAATTGTATGGCCACTAACTCTTGGAAGGCTAGAATTACAGTGTGGTTTATCTGCGCACGACGTGCTTCACAATATGGAACACTGGTTGGTCTCCTTCCGTGTTTGATCACTTGGAAACTATGGTAGCGCCGATGCAGGGCTCAGATGGAATCAGTTTATGAAATGACAAACGATATTTGGATGGGTATCAAATATAGGTTACGTATTATGTTGGACAATATGACTAAATTTGCTCCTCCCTCGCGAACGGAGGTGAGTTTTATTCATGCTATGGAGATCACGCCGAAGCTTGTTATTAAGTGTCGTCCTTCCGTAGTGTGATGGAATAAACTTGGACATGGATGGGTTAAACTTAATGTTGATGGAAGTTGTCAAGGGAACTTGGGAAATTGTGGGGGTGGGGGTGTTATAAGGGATGAAAGAGGTGTTTTCAAGGCAGCTATTTCGTCTATGTTTGGACAAGGTACCAATAATGCAGCTGATATGAGAGCACTCGTTTTAGGGTTGAAGCTTTGTAAGGAACTGGGTTTCCTTCAAGCGGAAATTGAATGTGACTCTTCTTTGGTGGTGCTCTGGCTTTCAAATAGAACTTGCTCTGTTTGGTACCTTTGGGACTACTGGGAAGAGCTTTTAGAAGTTCTCAGTGGAATGCATTATAGCATTTCCCATGTTTATAGAGAGGCTAATCAAAGTGTAGATTTTTTTGCTAGACGAAGAGAAGCTGGTTCGGCTAGGAGGTATGGAAATCAAGATGATTTATCGCAACGAGTCAGGGGATTGCTTAGACTGGAGGCATTGGGTTTGCCTTAGTTACGACTTTGAAGTGTTTGATTTGGTTATAGAGACTGGGTTTTTTTTTTTATTGGGTAATGGCTTTTAGTGTTTGTTTTGATCAGATAAGTTGGGGTGTTTCGTAATCCCCAAATGTTTCTTTTGTTACTAAGGTTTTCCTCCACCATAAGGGAGGGTTTTTCTAATAAATTTGGGAGGGGGTCACTCATGGACAGGTGACCTTCGTTTCTCTTAAAAAAAAAAAAGAATGTAAGCAGACCTATATATTTTTAAAACAATCATGACACCCTCTGAACATTCGTACAAGGAAAAGAGATGCCATTTGACCTATAGCTCATGATAGTGAACTTTCTAGATTTTAGCAAGTTCAAGCTTTGCACGTTGTTTATCATTATGTTTTTTAGCAGCATAACAGAACCAAGAAAACAATCAAGGTGGGTAACTCAATGAAATATACAAGGGCCAGTTACGTGAAATGCCCCGTATCGTGTGGAAATCCCCAACTTTGTGCAGCAACTTCACAAATTCATATACTCTAGGAAAAATGGCAACACTTTCTTCAAGCATTATAAGAATTAACTTACTTACAATAAATAAGGTAAAAAACAGGGCTATAAATTCTACAAGAAAATGCTTCTGATTCAGCAAAAACAAGCAATATTTGGTGAATTAAAATTATCTAATACCCACAACTGATTGACCAGTGCAAACACAAGAGGCATATACACAACATTAAACCTCAAACAGAGTAACATGCACATAAGTTTCACAGAGGAAAAAAATGATTGTACGTCTAAAAACAACTACTTTTGTAATGCAACCTACTTGTGAATGGGGTTGATAAACGCAATGGCAACAAGAGATACCTGGAGCCTCCATCGATCATTCTTGAAAACCCCAAAATCATAAGTTCTATGTCGAAATGGAGGCATGAAAGTGAAATTTGTAAGGGAAGCTGGAAACGTAGGACCTAGCTTCCCAAAGAGAGACAATATTCAAGTAGAAAGGAGGTCGTGTGCACACTAGGGTATCCAATTGTGGGATTTGAAGTTCTGTGAAATTGGTGAACCAAGAACGACGGAAGGGAGAAGGCTGATGGGGGGAAATGGGACTCGGAAAATGGACCAAAAGCTCACTACGAAGGAGTGGACGTCATGAGAGAACATTGTAAGGGTGGAGCTTGCAAGGTTTAAAAATGGAATCTGTTGGTGCTTAGGGGGAAAAACATGTGGGGAAATAAGTTGGGGGGAAACATGGCTTTTGGTGCCCCTATGCTTCAATCCGGCAAAAATCACAGCGGCATGAAACATTTTTTATCTCGCGACGCACAAAATCGTCGTAATTAACATTTTTTTTTTTGATAGAAATCTGAAATTTCATTTCATCAAAGGAAACCATGTGGCGCCCCCAATCCCCCTTATATAAATACACAGGGATCGAGACGCCAGGATGGTGACAACACGGTCACACATCCCAACGAAGTGCCAATGTGTGTACATACAACAGTGTACAAATAAAATAATGCAGCGGATAGTCAACTAAGTACCAGAATTTATTTACAATCAAACATCAGTAAAGATTTAAATAGCAGTTATACAGTCATCCATAAAATATATTACAATAGTTTCAAATAAACAAACGAGTGATCCCAGATCACTCCTCAGGCGGAGCCGTCTCCTCAGGCTCGCCCTCCTCCTCCTCATCTGCATCAAAATCTGCGTTACCACAAAATGGTATCGCAGGTAAGTATGACCCCAAATAACAACGTAATATAAAATGCATTAAATGCAACTAACATGCATGCACACGAAAAATATGCATTTTTCCACAAGACATCATTTTCCCCGAAAATGATAATTTTCCAACACACGCCAAAATCTCATTTTGGCCCAAAATATCCGTAAAACATTTTCCCAGAAAATGATTTACCCAAAATCCAACTCGCACTATTTTCCCAGAAAATAGTGCATTAATTCCCAATGCAACATGCATTATTTTCATATGCACCATGGCCTCCCTTATGGGACCATCCGCACGTCCTGGCTTCGTAGCGGTGCTCAGTTCCGCGCCCAGCGCGTACATGGCCAAGCACCCACACTACGCAACGAGCGATGCCCAGTTCCGCGCCCAACGCGTACGTGGCCAGACATCCTCTAGTCCCCGCCAGCAGAAGGACCACGGAGTCGGCACAAGACCATCTCGTCCGATCCCATTGTCGCCCGGCGACAATCCAGGGGACGTTACTCAGTATATTCCGCTCCCGAGTAACCAGAGGAGCTCCACTGAGTTAATGCCCCATCTCGGCTTGGGGTCGTGATACACACGCACCAAAAATCCATTCTCACATGAAAACCCAGTTTTCATAAACACATGAACATGAATGCAATACACGAAAATCCAATTTTCTTTTACAAACATGATCATGCATGAAATAATGAAATGCACATGTACCAACACAATATCCAAACCAACAATTACCAATCCAATCAAATCCAACCAAACAACTCCAATCACAAATCCATCGGACCCCCCGAACTCCTCGGACTCAGTCCGGCATGCCAAAAAATACAGTGAAATAGGTTAGTGCAAAAATACATTTAAATTACGAAAGGTCTTTGGAGAAATACTTACAATGCTATAAAGCAATTTCCGAAGGATCACGAAGCTGCAAGAAGTGGAAAAACAGCTACAGAACAATGTAAAATACACTGTGGCCATGGGTCACAGATACCCACTTTTCAACGGAGAAAAACGAAGACCCAAAAATGATAGGGTAGGGCCTAGGGAGGTCGGTGAAGCTAGTGGTGGTGAAGGTTGGCCATGGGTGGCGGCGAAATGGGTGGTAGAAGACCAAAAACACCCAATCGGAAATGTGGATGGTGGAGCTTCACCGGTGGCGGATCGGAGGTGGGGTTGGGTCCAATGGGTTGCTAAGAGGTCGAGGATGATGTGGTGAGAAGATGGTGGCCAATGGTGGTGCGACGGCGGCGCAACGGCGGAAAGAGTGACGCGGCTTCAATGGGCTCGTGGTGGCTAACGGCGGCGCGAATGGAGCTGGAAACGGAGGTGTGGCGTCGCCAGTGGCTGGGGGAGCTGGGGAGCCGGGCGGTGTCGACCACCGTCGGCGCACGGCGGCGGGCTGGGGGAGAGGAAGAATGGACGGAGAGAGAGTGAGGGAGCTGGACGTCACGCGGGAGAAAGCCAGGAAAGAAAGAAAAGAAAGGAGGAAAAGAAAAAGGAAAGAAAAAGAAAAGAGGAAAGAGAAAATGCAGAGAAAGAAATGAGGTCTAATCCTCATAACTTGGGTCACAAAAATGATCCAACGGAAATGATTTCAAAACCTCAAGTTAAATAAAATAATTTAAACGTAATGGTAAAGTCAAATTGAAATAATTAAATCTCACAGTAATTAAATAAATATTAAAAGCAATTTAAATGCATAACAATAAATAAATATTAAGAAAGCACATAAAAATAATTTTCACCAAATTAAAATCATAGAAATAAACTCATTAAAAATCCAACCAATTTTAAAATACGAGAATAAAATTTAAATAAATAAAAATAATCCTTTAGTAAAAATACACTAAAAATGCGGGGTGTTACAAACCAATAGTTATAGACAATTGTCAAGCCATAAAGCTTGAGAAATACAGTCTGGAACACAGTCCTACCATAATGCAATATTGTCAACTTGACTCACATTCCTAGCCAACAAATGAGCAACCATATTCCCCTCCCGATATACATGTGTAAAAATACAACTCTCAAAATGTGAAGAAAGTTGTTTAATTTCATAATATTACCCCCCAAGCAAAGAATTATACATGTTGCCATCGTGTAAAGCCTCCACACAAAGCAACCCGTCACTTTCTACTAAAAACTTTGAAATACAAATGGTTGCACACAACTGCAATCCTCTAAAAATGGCCATTAGTTCTATAGCTTCTATGCCTTCCATCTCTGTTTCCACTTTACTTGTAGCCATTAAAACCCTGCCATGATCATCCCGTAACACAGCCCCGACTCCCGTTTTTCCCAACTCAGAAAAAACTGCACCATCAACATTCAGTTTCAACCATTCAGTTTGTGGAGCCTGCCATTTATAATGCTACTTTAACTGAACCCGATTATTTTGTTGAACCTGCCCAAAACTTTTCAACATATAAACAACACTATCTGCAACTTGTTTAGGTGGTAGTAACAGTTGATCATGCAGATATTTATTTCTACAAAACCAGAAACTCCAAGCCAAAGCAAAAAACACTGATAACTTTTCATACATTTGCCTTTCACAAAGATCCAATGCCATATCATGTGGCGCCCCCAATCCCCCTTATATAAATACACAGGGATCGAGACGCCAGGATGGTGACAACACGGTCACACATCCCAACGAAGTGCCAATGTGTGTACATACAACAGTGTACAAATAAAATAATGCAGCGGATAGTCAACTAAGTACCAGAATTTATTTACAATCAAACATCAGTAAAGATTTAAATAGCAGTTATACAGTCATCCATAAAATATATTACAATAGTTTCAAATAAACAAACGAGTGATCCCAGATC
Organism: Juglans nigra; assembly: GCA_002916485.2. Lineage (NCBI taxonomy): Eukaryota > Viridiplantae > Streptophyta > Magnoliopsida > Fagales > Juglandaceae > Juglans > Juglans nigra. The sequence continues at coordinate 24,042,364 of CM036140.1, forward strand.
ACTCCTCAGGCGGAGCCGTCTCCTCAGGCTCGCCCTCCTCCTCCTCATCTGCATCAAAATCTGCGTTACCACAAAATGGTATCGCAGGTAAGTATGACCCCAAATAACAACGTAATATAAAATGCATTAAATGCAACTAACATGCATGCACACGAAAAATATGCATTTTTCCACAAGACATCATTTTCCCCGAAAATGATAATTTTCCAACACACGCCAAAATCTCATTTTGGCCCAAAATATCCGTAAAACATTTTCCCAGAAAATGATTTACTCAGAAATCCAACTCGCACTATTTTCCTAGAAAATAGTGCATTAATTCCAAATGTACCATGCATTAATTCCATATGCACCATGGCCTCCCCTATGGACCATCCGCACGTCCTGGCTTCGTAGCGGTGCTCAGTTCTGCGCCCGACGCGTACATGGCCAAGAACCCACACTACGCAACGAGCGATGCCCAGTTCCGCGCCTAGCGCGTACGTGGCAAGACATCATCTAGTCCCCGCCAGCAGAAGGACCACGGAGTCGGCACGAGACCATCTCGTCCTATCCCATTGTCGTCCGGCGACAATCCAGGGGACGTTACTCAGTATATTCCGCTCCCGAGTAACCAGAGGAGCTCCACCGAGTTAATACCCCATCTCGGCTTGGGGTCGTGATACACACGCACCAAAAATCCATTCTCACATGAAAACCCAGTTTTCATAAACACATGAACATGAATGCAATACACGAAAATCCAATTTTCTTTTACAAACATGATCATGCATGAAATAATGAAATGCACATGTACCAACACAATATCCAAACCAACAATTACCAATCCAATCAAATCCAACCAAACAACTCCAATCACAAATCCATCGGACCCCCGAACTCCTCGGACTCAGTCCGGCATGCCAAAAAATACAGTGAAATAGGTTAGTGCAAAAATACATTTAAATTACGAAAGGTCTTTGGAGAAATACTTACAATGCTATAAAGCAATTTCCGAAGGATCACGAAGCTGCAAGAAGTGGAAAAACAGCTACAGAACAATGTAAAATACACTGTGGCCATGGGTCACAGATACCCACTTTTCAACGGAGAAAAACGAAGACCCAAAAATGATAGGGTAGGGCCTAGGGAGGTCGGTGAAGCTAGTGGTGGTGAAGGTTGGCCATGGGTGGCGGCGAAATGGGTGGTAGAAGACCAAAAACACCCAATCGGAAATGTGGATGGTGGAGCTTCACCGGTGGCGGATCGGAGGTGGGGTTGGGTCCAATGGGTTGCTAAGAGGTCGAGGATGATGTGGTGAGAAGATGGTGGCCAATGGTGGTGCGACGGCGGCGCAACGGCGGAAAGAGTGACGCGGCTTCAATGGGCTCGTGGTGGCTAACGGCGGCGCGAATGGAGCTGGAAACGGAGGTGTGGCGTCGCCAGTGGCTGGGGGAGCTGGGGAGCCGGGCGGTGTCGACCACCGTCGGCGCACGGCGGCGGGCTGGGGGAGAGGAAGAATGGACGGAGAGAGAGTGAGGGAGCTGGACGTCACGCGGGAGAAAGCCAGGAAAGAAAGAAAAGAAAGGAGGAAAAGAAAAAGGAAAGAAAAAGAAAAGAGGAAAGAGAAAATGCAGAGAAAGAAATGAGGTCTAATCCTCATAACTTGGGTCACAAAAATGATCCAACGGAAATGATTTCAAAACCTCAAGTTAAATAAAATAATTTAAACGTAATGGTAAAGTCAAATTGAAATAATTAAATCTCACAGTAATTAAATAAATATTAAAAGCAATTTAAATGCATAACAATAAATAAATATTAAGAAAGCACATAAAAATAATTTTCACCAAATTAAAATCATAGAAATAAACTCATTAAAAATCCAACCAATTTTAAAATACGAGAATAAAATTTAAATAAATAAAAATAATCCTTTAGTAAAAATACACTAAAAATGCGGGGTGTTACAAACCAATAGTTATAGACAATTGTCAAGCCATAAAGCTTGAGAAATACAGTCTGGAACACAGTCCTACCATAATGCAATATTGTCAACTTGACTCACATTCCTAGCCAACAAATGAGCAACCATATTCCCCTCCCGATATACATGTGTAAAAATACAACTCTCAAAATGTGAAGAAAGTTGTTTAATTTCATAATATTACCCCCCAAGCAAAGAATTATACATGTTGCCATCGTGTAAAGCCTCCACACAAAGCAACCCGTCACTTTCTACTAAAACTTTGAAATACAAATGGTTGCACACAACTGCAATCCTCTAAAAATGGCCATTAGTTCTATAGCTTCTATGCCTTCCATCTCTGTTTCCACTTTACTTGTAGCCATTAAAACCCTGCCATGATCATCCCGTAACACAGCCCCGACTCCCGTTTTTCCCAACTCAGAAAAAACTGCACCATCAACATTCAGTTTCAACCATTCAGTTTGTGGAGCCTGCCATTTATAATGCTACTTTAACTGAACCCGATTATTTTGTTGAACCTGCCCAAAACTTTTCAACATATAAACAACACTATCTGCAACTTGTTTAGGTGGTAGTAACAGTTGATCATGCAGATATTTATTTCTACAAAACCAGAAACTCCAAGCCAAAGCAAAAAACACTGATAACTTTTCATACATTTGCCTTTCACAAAGATCCAATGCCATATCATGTGGCGCCCCCAATCCCCCTTATATAAATACACAGGGATCGAGACACCAGGATGCTGACAACACGGTCACACATCCCAACGAAGTGCCAGTGTGTGAACATGCAACAGTGTACACATAAAATAACGCAGCGGATAGTCAACTAAGTACCAGAATTTATTTACAATCAAATATCAGTAAAGATTTAAATAGCAGTTATACAGTCATCCATAAAATATATTACAATAGTTTCAAATAAACAAACGAGTGATCCCAGATCACTCCTCAGGCGGAACCGTCTCCTCAGGCTTGCCCTCCTCCTCCTCATCTGCATCAAAATCTGCGTTACCATAAAATGGTATCGCAGGTAAGTATGACCCCAAATAACAACGTAATATAAAATGCATTAAATGCAACTAACATGCATGCACATGATGAAATATGCATTTTCCAGAAGACATCATTTTCCCCTAAAATGATAATTTTCCAACACACGCCAAAATACCATTTTGGCCCAAAATATCCGTAAAACATTTTCCCAGAAAATGATTTACTCAGAAATCCAACTCGCACTATTTTCCTAGAAAATAGTGCATTAATTCCAAATGTACCATGCATTAATTCCATATGCACCATGGCCTCCCCTATGGACCATCCGCACGTCCTGGCTTCGTAGCGGTGCTCAGTTCTGCGCCCGACGCGTACATGGCCAAGAACCCACACTACGCAACGAGCGATGCCCAGTTCCGCGCCTAGCGCGTACGTGGCAAGACATCATCTAGTCCCCGCCAGCAGAAGGACCACGGAGTCGGCACGAGACCATCTCGTCCTATCCCATTGTCGTCCGGCGACAATCCAGGGGACGTTACTCAGTATATTCCGCTCCCGAGTAACCAGAGGAGCTCCACCGAGTTAATACCCCATCTCGGCTTGGGGTCGTGATACACACGCACCAAAAATCCATTCTCACATGAAAACCCAATTTTCATAAACACATGAACATGAATGCAATACACGAAAACCCAGTTTTCTTTTACAAACATGATCATGCATGAAATAATGAAATGCACATGTACCAACACAATATCCAAACCAACAATTACCAATCCAATCAAATCCAACCAAACAACTCCAATCACAAATCCATCCGACCACTGAACTCCTCGGACTCAGTCCGGCATGCCAAAAAATACAGTGAAATGGGTTAGTGCAAAAATACATTTATATTACGAAAGTTCTTTGGAGAAATACTTACAGTGCAATATAACAATTTTCCGAGGATCACAGGTGCGCTCGAAGTGGAAAAATAGCTGTCGAACAGTGTAAAATACACTGTGGCCGTGGGTCACAGATACCCACTTTTCAACGGAGACAAACAAAGACTCAAATTTGATAGGGTAGGGCCTAGGGAGGTCGGTGAAGCTAGTGGTGGTGAAGGTTGGCCATGGGTGGCGGCATGGGCGGCGGTAGAAGACCAAAAAGCCCAAAACGAAAATGGAGTTGGATGTGCTTCACCGGTGACAGATCGGAGGTGGGGTTGGGTCCAATGGGTTGCCAAGAGGTCGAGGATGAAGTGGTAGGAAGATGGTGGCCGGAGGTGGCGTGACAGTGGCGCAGTGGTGCGTGGAACGCCGCGGCTTCAATGGGTTCGTGGTGGTTAACGGCGGCGATGGAGGAGCTGGAAATGGAGGGGTAGCGTCGCCGGTGGCTGGGGAAGCTAGCGGGCTGGGTGGTGTCGACCACCGCCGACGCACGGCGGCGCTGGGTGGTGAAGAAGGAACGGACGGAAGAGAGAGGGAGAGAGAGGGAGTTGGGTTCGCGCGCGGGGAGGGGAAATAAGGAGGAAAAAAAAAGAAAAAAAGAAAAGAAAGAAAAGAAAAGGAGAGGAAAGAAAAATGGAGGGAAAAGAAATGTGGTTCAATCCTCATAACTTGGGTCACAAAAATGATCCAACGGAAACGATTTCAAAACCTCAAGTTAAATAAAATAATTTAAACGTAATGGTAAAGTCAAATTGAAATAATTAAATCCCACAGTAATTAATTAAATATGAAAAACAATTTAAATGCACAACAATAAATAAATATTAAGAAAGCACATAAAAATTAATTTTCACCAATTAAAATCATAGAAATAAACTCATTAAAAATCCAACCAATTTTAAAATACGAGAATAAAATTTAAATAAATAAAAATAATCTTTTAGTAAAAATACACTAAAATGCGGGGTGTTACATATCACATACTGTTTTTCCTCTGTCAAACACCAACCCTAGAACATAAGCCTGCATCAAACCTGTTAAAGCCTTACAAGTCACTACAGCATGTGAAATATCCTCCCTTTCAGAACCACAGAATCTGCATGTTGCATCTGTCAATACTTGTTTTTGCACTAGATTTTCCCCAATAGGAAGGCCATTTTTGCATGCACGCCATGCAAAAATTTTCACTTTGCTCGGGACCTTCATTTTCCACAAGTGCTTCCATAATACATTCTGAGTTTGTACATTTGAGGACTCTGCAAACCGAGAACCAAGTTGATCAAAAATAAAACGATAGCAACTTTTCACACTAAACATGTCGTTCCTCTCATAAGACCAAAACCTCTGATCCTCACCAACAGCAGAACACAGTTGCACTTTGAGTATATCGGCTACTATTGAAGAGAGTCCTAAGTTTAGTAATATCCCATTGTTTTTCATTCTGCTGAAATAGTGCGTCCACACAAAGCTGCCTTGTATATTCCCTCAACACAATCCCTTCAGCCATTAAAGCATTATGACCAGGAATCCACCTATCCTGCCATATATTTACATTTTTCCCATCCCCTATTCGCCACCTACATCCATCCACAAGCCATTTCCTTGCCTCCCAAATACCCCTCAACGAATAAGACGGACATCTTCCTAGATCAGCATTCATAAAACTGGTATTAGGAAAATATTTTGCCTTCAATAATCTATGTAGCAAAGAATTCTCTGCCTGAAATAATCTCCACCCTTGCTTAGCCAATAAAGCTAAATTAAAGCTTTTTAAATCTTTAAAGCCCAACCCTTCTTTTAATTTGCTTCGACACATTTTATTCCAACTCAACCAGTGTATCTTCCGCTCAGACCCTTTCTGCGCCCACCAAAAAGGGGACATCATCCCCTCCAATTCAGCACATAAACTAGATGGAAGAAGAAAACAACTTATAGTGTATGTAGGAATAGAAAGTGCTACTACCTTCAACAGAATTTCCTTCCCTCTTTGTGACAACAATTTTTCTTTCCAATATTGTAATTTCTGCAACACTCTCTGCTTGATAAGCTCAAAGGCACGTTTTTTATTGTTTCCAATAATAGGTGTAAGTCCAAGATATTTCTCATCTTGTTGAATCTCACAATTACCCCATAAATTCTTGATCTCAAACTTACTAGTTCCATTCACATTACTACTAAAAATAACAGCGGTTTTTTCCTTATTTATTTTCTGTCCAGAAATTGCTTCATACCTCTCCAATAGATTTAGTACTCTTCTATTCTCTTCAACCTCAACCTAACAAAAAATAATACTATCATCTGTAAAAGCAAATGATTTATAATGGGAGCCCTCCTACAGATTCTCAAACCAGAAATTTCCTTTCTCAGCCCAGCAATATTCAACAGGAATATCGAACCTTCAGTACAAATTAGAAACAAATAAGGGGACAAGGAATCCCCTTGTCTCAAGCCTCTTGTAGGTATTATTGGGCCCTTAGGAACGCCATTGATTAAAATAGAAAATGAGACAGAGCTAATACAACACATGATCAACTCAATAAATTTCTGATGAAACCCCATCACCCCCATAACAGATTTTATAAAACCCCACTTGACATGGTCATAGGCTTTACACATATCTAACTTCAAAGACATGAATCCCTTTTTCCCATTCCTTTTCTTTTTAAGATAATGGACTAACTCATATGCAATCAGAATATTATCCGAAATAAGGCGCCTAGGGACAAAGGCACTTTGACTCTCACTAATAACACGATGTAAAACAACTTTGAGTTGATTTGAGAGAACTTTTGCAATGAGTTTATAAGCCACATTACATAGACTAATGGGTCTAAAATCACCCATCTTAGAAGGACACTTCTTTTTTGGAATAAGGGAAATATGAGTAAAGTTCAAAGAAGATGCAAAGGAACCTGAGTTTAAAGCTTGAAGAACTGTTGAAATCAGAGAATTTCCAATGACATGCCAATATTTTTGAAAAAATATTGGGGGCATTCCATCAGGGCCAGGGGCCTTCGCAGGGTCCATTTGAAACAAAGCTTCCTTCACTTCTTCAGCATTGAACTCCTTAATCAACTCCTAATTCATTTCATCCGACACCTTCCCAGTTAAAGGTTCTAAAAAATCCAAAGAAGTATTATTCAGAGAAGGATTAGAGGTAGTAAACAACTGCTGAAAATAATCTAGAATAATCCTATCCCTCTGATCTCCCTCTTGCCATTGCCCATGTTCCTCTTGTATTTTATAAATTCTGTTTTTCCGTCTCCTCTATGAGGCCTTCATGTGAAAGTACTTTGTATTATTATCCTTATTATCCCCCTCCTTTAGCCATAAAGACTTAGAACGCTGTCTCTACATAATCTCATTTCTCTCCAACCATATTTGAACCTCAGCTTTAGCCAAATCTAGTGCCTTAGCATCAGCACCATTTGAATCCTACATAACCAAGTTCTACAGATTTTTTTGAGCTCATACAAGCTACTGTTGAACATTCCCAAAAGAGTGTTTGTTCCATGAATTCAAACGTGCTCCACACTCTTTTAACATTTCTGATACTTCTCCCATATAAACCAGATTAGGCACCCTACTCCCCACATCCTTTATAATCTCCTCACAATTTGACTCCTCCACCCACATAACCTCAAATTTAAAAGGCTTAGAAAACTTGGGAAACTCCCTTTCACCTTCCAAAATAACATTGATAGGTGAATGATCAGAGTAAGCCACCACCCCATGAGAGACTCAAGCATGAGGATAACAATTCCACCAAGCACAATTAACAAGAAATCTGTCTAACCTCTCATATACACAATTAACCCCAGTTCTCCTATTACACCATGTGAATTTATGCCCTGAAAATCCAAGATCCCTCAAATTACAATCTTCAACAACTGCTCTAAAATCAGATAATTGTCGATCAGGCCTTGGTTTCCCACCCTTCTTCTCATGCTGATGCAATAATTCGATAAAATCACCCATAACCAACCAAGCTTCCCCATTAATTCTACACAATGATCTAAGCAAATTCCAAGTTTTATACCATAAATTTGTTTCAGGAAAGCCATAAATAGCAGTTAAAAACCATTCCCATATCCAAATTCCCTTCTTTAACTACAGCATCAAAATGATTTGTGGAATAAGATATAATTGATAAATCAATATCTCTGCCCCATAATAGAGCAATCCCTCCCTTTCTACCACAAAAGCTAATAGCCAAACAATTAAGAAACCCTAACTTGTACTTACAAGATTCAAACTCTCGAGAAGAAAGCCTTGTCTCTTGTAAGAACACCACATCAAGATCTTCCCTCTTGACTAGATTATACAGGGTTCGAATGCCCCTTGGGTTCCCAAGCCCACAGGCATTCCAGCTGAGCAGTTTCGTGGCATCCGGCAGTGCTGCACAACAGCCACCGCCGATATCGTAGACTTTGCAATCCCATTCCCATCCTGTGAAACCTCCGAAACGTGAGCACGCTTCTATGACCTGCACTGAGGAGATCCTTCTGAAACAATCTCCTTACGCTTCTTAGCTCTTTCTTCCAACAGAACACAAGATGAATTAGCAGATAGGGAATTACAGATTGTTGTTTCATGTACTTTAGACACCCGTTTCCATTTCTGAGTACTCTGGCCATCAGGCTTAAGAACCACAGGCTTTGCATCACTCAAGCCTTTTTCAATTGTCTTTGGCAAAAATGGCCCAATAGGCCCGATACTACAGTTTCCACCTGTTTCTTCGTCCTCAATTTCCAGTGTTAACATTCCTGGTTCAACATCCTGCCTCTGCACAAGTATTTCGGTAGTTACTTTCATAGCAGTTGAAGCAGTTTCTTTTGTAGGAGCAGTTACACTCCCAAGAATCCTCACCAACCTTCAGTTCCAACTCCTTCGTTTCCACAACTGATTCGGTAGTTATTTTCAAAGCAGTTGAAGTAGTTGTTGTAGCCTGAGTGGTTTCTTTTTGAGAAGTTCACCATCCTCCGCTATCGTCATCTCCTTAACACCACCCTCTGGCTGAACCCTAGTCTTCTATAATGCCGACATTTGCTTTTCCCCAGAAGAAGATGCAGGAATTGACTTTCGAAATTGCTTTGCTTGGTTTGTTCCCCCAAAGAAACGTGCATTAAACCCACCTGCCCGAAGCCACATTCCATACGGTAAAGCATCCATACTAGATAACTTGGAAGTAGATGTCACAACAGTACATTCCTTCTCCCCATGTCCCAAACAACCACATAGATAACAAAAATTTGGGAGTCTTTCATAAGAAAACCAAACCCAAACGGGTTCACCACCCCCAATTGGGAACATGGAACCCCTTAGCAGTGGCTTAGAGATCTACAAGTTTACACGAACTCGTAGAAATTCTCCCCATGCAATTGCACCTTCATCCACATCCACTTCCTCGACAACCCCAATTTTCTCCCCCAGTAATCGACCAACGTATTCATTTCTCGCCATCAAAGGCAAATCATGAAGCCTCACCCAAAAAGATGCCGAAGTTAATTGAATTTGCTTTACTTGTTTTCTGCCATCAACATCTTTGAATAAAACCAAGTGTTTGTCAAAAGACCAAAGGCCCTCCCGAATAACCTTCTCCTTATCCCTCCTATCATCGAACTCAACAAACATGAGAGTAGAACTTAAATCACGAAATCTCAACCCCCATCGTTAATCGCCAAGCTTTCCTCATATTACTCTTAAACACATCCTTGTTGTAATGTTTATTAGTGAGTAACTGCATAATCAAACACTTATCACCACCAATAATAGAATCCTGCAACTGTTCAGGCGCCACCACAATCTCCTCACTTTCCTTTTCAGTCAGCGAAAGACGTTGGTAAAGATCCTAAATAGAATCATCCATTATCTCAAATCAAGCAAACAAGATTTTGAAGAAATCTGAACACTGCACAAGCAGGCAGTAAAATTGCCTCTACGTAGGAAAGCCTAGAGAGGATGGGTTTGATGAAAATACTCATCGTAGGTAACATTAAATCGCCGCAAAACACATTATAATTAAAACCCAGCGTGCAAGTGCACATGCGATTATAGATGCCTGCAGCGAGTCCGAAAACAATGCAAAAAAGATCTTTTTGTGTTGATCTGTTTGGCGGAGATTTTATAATCGCTACAAAAGGTAGGAATCCTTGTATATATAAAACCTTTCACCTGTTGATAACATAAACAAGCAAGAACACAATTTCTCCTCGCACAATTTCATCTGTAATGGATCATTAAGGGACAGAAACGCCATTTCACAACAGACGATTACAACTAGGCCTACAAATTAGGCCCGCCCACTAGTTTTTTTGGCCCGACACGTGTTGACCCGCTACCATGCCCAGGAAAGTACGACCCGACCCGACACAAACCATTTGGGCTGTACTTTTGATTTTTTTTCCTCATCCTTTTTCTAAATAATGAGCACAAATATATATATATATAATTATATTCCTTTTGTCAATGATAGTTAATTTATTGATAAGCAAAGGTAACAAAAGGAAAACGGGGAGCCAGAGCGTAGATTGGGTCCCAAATGACTGAACAATAAACCTCCATTACAATAAATATAGAATATGGAATATGCAGACCATAAGTCTTGAGTCAATCATCAACATAAATAAAGCTTGATTTGGGATCAAACTCTAAAAAAAAAAAAAAAAAAAGATTATTACATGATATAAAAATAAATATTGTGAAAAAGTATAATAAAAATGTAAGTAAGAAATATGTTAAATTTGTAGAAGTGTCACTTCTAAAGGAATCCATGGTATGAACTAACATATAATAATCATATAAAAACGTGAGAAAATATAATAATTCGGCATGAACATGCATTATCTAAAATTATATGCCTAGAACCCAACAACACAAATACCAGCAAACAAAATGTTTAATGACAGAAAAACTAGGATATGGATGCTGTACAAAAATAGAGAAGTGCCATGCTTATGGAGAATATATTATCAAATATATTATTTTAGCATTTGGGTGATTCTTCCAAAGCCTCAAATGGAGAATCTTGTATGGTTATCAGCTGCCAATCCAATCCAATCAAACATGAAAGTGCATAGTATGAAGGACATGAATTACTGTGATTGTATTGAAGATTCTCAAATAAGTCTATCAATTAATACTTGTGCTTTAGTGGTTTGAGTTTGAGAATCAGACAACTGTTTTACCAATCCTTGCTTAGCCCGAATAGTTCTTGGCTGTAACATATTAGTCATAGATTTGGGGTATATAAGTAAATCTTCTAGTTAAATTTTTTTCTATTATTATTATTATTATTATTATTATTATTATTATTATTATTATTATTATTATTATTATTATTATTATAATCTTATCAGATTTTATATTTATTTATTTTAATAATTTCTATTATAATTTTTGTTTGAAATTACTAGAGTTTTGTGTTATTTTTTTAACGATTACTAAATTTTATCATATTTTACGAATTTTGGTTTGAATTCAACTCTTAGTTCCTCCTATCTCCACCGAACCTCATCTCTTGATTTTAGCCTCTGAAATAAACACTATAAACCTCCAAACCTGTACGTCTCTCAGTATTAGTTGTTAACATTCTAATGGAAACCGACTCTGTTGATGAGCAATTTCTCCACTCCCATGCACATGCACGTCTCTACTCCTCTAGGTTTCCTTTTATTTGTTCTCAATCATCTACATTTATAAATTACGCTTACCCCTTCTATGAGAAGAGAAAACTCGAAGCCGTGAGCCACCCCACTGCTAAACTCCTCCACACCGTGAGCCTTTCCCCTACTCTCAACCACCGTGCAAGGCCAAGAGGCCCCCAAACACAATAAGTCTCACCGTGCCCCACCCTCTTCAAGGAACTATTTTGGTGAACCTCTGTTTTCCACGTCCGAAACAGAGCAGTCACCTCTCCTCCACGGTAGCCACCTCAAGAGATGCCGAACTACCTCTCCAACGACACAGAGTTTGCTGGCCATCTTTTTCTATCGCACCCACTCCCTTCCGGTAAGCCCACTGCCGTCGGTCACCATTTTTCTCTTCCTAAAGTCTTTCGGTTTACAGTTCTCTCTCTCTCTCTCTCTCTCTCTCTCTCTCTCTCTCTCTCTGTCATCTTCTCTCAAGGCGTCGCAGCCCCTCTCAGTGAGTCCCCTGTTATCGCATGCCTCTCTTCGTTACCCTCTGTTTTCTTTTTCACAGTATTAGTCGGCTTTAGTTTTTGTTTTTAGTTGCTTCATACAAAGGTTATGAGTTTTACACAAATACTCTTTAGGCTTTAAAATGTTGCCATGTAATTTTTCCTATACACTATAGTGAAGATTATTTTAAGGTTACGTTGCTGCCCCTTTGGATATAAGCCATGGCAGATCACTTGGATTTATGTTGAACTTGATTTTTATCATACTTATATTTTGGGTTAAGTTTGCTCTGAAAAGTTATTGACCTGAAATCTTGGGCATTAGTTTTAATTTGAGCTTTGTTTACATTTGTTTAGCCATAAACTCTATTTTACAGAAAACTTATCTTTTTACAGGAAACAATTAAGGAATTTTAAACTATATTATTTATTAATAAGTTTACAATTAAATATCTATAGTAAATAGTAAGTGCCTAATCTTTTATTTTAAATACTTTAAATCTATGGTATGAAATGAATCTTTAAGGTTATTATAATAGATTTTGACATAATTATGCTATTAAAATTGTAAAAATTAAAATAAAGGAATATATTAAGAGCATTAAAATGATATTAATATTTATTAGATTTCTTATAAGATTTAATAATTATGTTAAGAAAGGAAACTTATTTTAAGAATTGAAGTTTTATGACTTATTTTAAAATAGCTCAAGTATTCTACTAAATTATAATATGTTATTAGTATTTAAGTAATTTAAATACCAGGATTTATTGATTATGGTGTTAAACAAAAGATTTATTTGACTATCTTTTAGATTGTGAATTTAATTTAGTAGGATATTAGTAAATATTGTTCCCAAGCGGATTTAGTGATAGTTATTATTGCGTATAGGTGTCTAGTTACGAAGTGATATTCAAGAATAAGCGCAGCGAGGTAAGTAATTTGATCACAAATTAGGATCATTATAGTTCAGCTTATATACAAGTATTATTCAAGCTAGTTCATTACCAGCCATTATTTATGCACCACTCATGTCATATGCAAACATGTCATCCAGCATAGCATACGATTATGTCATTCCGCATCATGTTTCAAATTCAGAAATATTATTATGTATGTAATATGTCATGCATCTCATGTGTATAAGACACATAAGCTATCTTAAGTTCAAGTGCAAGATAAGCTAAGACCAGTTAATTAGATGGCCATTCAGATACATGGTACCAATGCAGTTTAGTTTCAGGATGGATGTGCAAGCCACGAGTTCAAGCATGGTCTACTATAGTATGCCATAATACTATCAGCGGTTCCCCTCGCGGCCGTGGGACGTGGGGCCGATGCACAACCTCGCACATAGGGTTAAGTATGTTGGCCAGCCAGATCAGTCAGTTAAATTAGATAAATCAGTCAGATAATTCAGTTAAATCCGTCATGCATAGCATAAGCATCAGTATGAACAGTCATGAATTTAAACTCTCAGCATGAAAACTTTTATGAAAACCTTATGTTTATTATGTTTACGTTGTGATGGTTTTCTTGCTGAGTCTTTCGACTCATTTTAGTTTTTTTTCATTTTTCAACCACCCAGGTGAGGATGATGAATACGAGCAGTCAGACTAGGATTAGAAGGAGCAGTTAATTTTGGTTTCAGACTTTCTAAAATAAAATTTGCTTTTATGACATGAATTTATTCAGTTTATTCATTTAATGTTTTTGGAAGACATTTTATTAGACCTTTTTCTACAAAATAAATTTCTACTTTCATTTATGAAATATGAGATCTCTTTGCCGGGTTTATTTTATGAAAAATACGTGACACTCCTAGCCTTCGGGTACAAGACAACTTCATAGCCTACAAAATCTTAATGTTGCAAAGTATCTAGTTGGAATAGAGTCACGTGTACGAGACATTTATCAGCATTTAAGTATGGGAATGAATGATATCATATGCATGGTAGTGATATTTGGAACGGGTGGAATTGGTAAGACAACTATTTCAAAAGAGATCTATAACACGATCTCTTATCAATTTGAAGGAAGTTGTTTCTTGAAAAACGTTAGAGAAACATCAAGAGCAGGAGGTCTGATCCAGCTGCAAAAAACACTTCTTTCTAAGAGTTTGGGAATAAGTTTGGATTTTCATGACATTGACAGAGGCATCAATGTGATTAGGCATAGACTTTGCTCTAAAAGGGTTCTCCTAATTCTAGATGATGTGGATGAATTGGTCCAACTAGAAACATTAGCTGGAGCTCTTGATTGGCTTGGTTCAGGAAGTAGAATCATCATAAAAACAAGAGATCAACATTTATTAAATATCTCTAAAGCTGATTCAAAATATGAGCTGAAGATTTTGGCTAACGATGAAGCTCTTAAGCTTGCATGCTTTCTAGAAAGATGAACCATCTGACGATTATGTGGAACTCTCTGAACAAGTATTGCAATATGGTCAAGATCTTCCACTTGCTTTAACTGTGCTAGGTTCAACTCTGAAAGATCAAAGCATTCATCAATGGAAAAGTGTATTGAATAAATATAAACAAAAACCAGACGTAAATATTCAGAGTGTACTTCGAGTAAGTTACAATGGATTGGAAGATAATGAGAAGGACATGTTTCTTGATATTGCATGTTTCTTCAAAGGAGGACCATTGGATGATGTCATTAAAATATTTGACAATTGTAGTTTCTCTCCTGATTATGGTATCCAGAGGCTTGTAGACAAGTGTCTTATCATTGTTGACGAGTCGAATAAAATTGTATGGATGCATGGCTTGCTAAAATATATGGGTCGAGAAATTGTTCGACTACAATCACCAAAAGAACTTGGCGAACGTTGTAGATTATGGTTTCATGAAGATGTTCTTCACGTTTTGGAAGAAAGTACGGTAAGAGTCACAAAAAAAATTATTTAGTTTTACATTTATTTCCTTTTTTAGTAGTGAAACCTACTGGAATATTTATATCTATATATATATATATATATCTTGTAAATCGAAATGATTTTTAGTTATATATAGAATCTTTTTAATTAAGATGCGTTAATAAAAGTATCAAATGTCCTTTTTTATTTCAAATATCCTATTATTTTCTTCATGAGTGTCTTTGTTTAGTGAAAAGTTTTAGTCATATGTGAGTTGGGAAGAGACATTCTTTGATTTTTTTTTTTATACGCGAGACTATTTAGTATTTTATATTTCAGCAATTAGAAAATACCAAAAATAGCTTCATTTTATGCATTAGTTTTACTAACACTCTTGTCATGTATTTTCTCACGTCCCAGAATACAAACAAAATCGAAGGCATTATAGCAAAAATGCCCAAAGGTGAGGAAATGATTATTTTGAGTCCCGAAACATTTGTACAGATGAAAAGACTTGGAGTGTTTATCAATTGTAATGCAAGTTTTTCAAGTGGACCTAATTATCTCTCCAACAAGTTAGGAGTACTTGATTGGTTTGAATATCCCCTACAATCCTTGCCACCCGATTTTCATGGAAATAAACTCATTATCTTTAAAATGCGTGGTAGCTTCATTAAGGAGTTAAGCTTCATCAAGTTCAAGGTATGTACAATATAATCTTCAATAACTTTTGTTCTTTAATCTATGTGGTAAACTCCTTTCATTTTTTTTCCTTTTCCAACAAAATGTGACAACTATGGGTTTCGTTGATTGTAATTTGTTAACCAAAGTCCCGGATCTTTCAAGCATGTCAAGTTTGAAGGAATTGATTGTTGAAAAGTGTATAAGTTTAGTTGAGGTGCATGATTCCGTTGGATCACTAGATAATCTTTTAAAATTGAGTTTTCACAAATGCTCTAACCTCCAAATATTTCCAAGAAAACTCAAGTTGAGATCTTTAGCCTACCTTAATCTTTGTGATTGCTCAAACCTTCGTGAATTTCCAGAAACTGGTTGTGAAATGAAGTATTTATGTTCATTAAATCTACTTCGTACCGTAGTGGAAGAACTACCTATATCTATTAGGAACCGCACTGGACTTGATGTTTTATTTATAAATGGCTGTAAAAACCTTGTGTGTCTCCCAATTAACAACATTTTTCTTCTGCAAAATTTATGCACACTTCGAACTGGTGGTCCAATGGTGGAAAACGAGATTTTATCGAGTGAAGAATGACTCCTTGTATTGCCGCATCCAACGAATTCAAGCACTGCATTACAAGTGTTGAATCTTCCAAAATTTCCCCAAACAAAATCAAGTTTCTTTACCGTGTTTAATCCCTTAGCCACTTTGAGCAAGTTAATTCTATCGGAAAGTGAGATGGTTAGCCTTCCCATGAGCGTCAAAGAATTTGTTGCACTTAGTGAACTCTGCTTGCGGGATTGCGAGAAACTTGAAGAAATCTTAGAACTTCCACCAAATATACGAAGTGTCGTTACAAAGATTTTTCGAAGTATCAAGAGTATTGAAATTCAATGGAAGCCACATCAAGTCGCTAAGAATGATTCAATTGGGTGGATGCGAAAAAATGCATGAGAAGATTTGGAATTATAAAGTGCCAAATCATTTACTGTGGTAGGTAAGTTGTAACGACCCGATCCTATATTTTTAGGGATAAATTACGGAAAATGTTTTTAGCTCAATAAATGAGTTAAAGCCATAAGAGAATTATCAGATAAAATTTTATTTTTATTTTAAACTTAGAGTTAAAGCTCCATTATTATTATTACTATTATTATTATTATTATTCTCCAAGCTCATGAGTCCAAACACTATTACCATTATTATTTTATTTTATTTTTTATTTTTTAACTCAAAGCACATGAGTGTTAAATTTCAAACACTATCACTATTGTATTTTCCATTTTCATAATAAAATCCCAAACAGATTTCCTCTGTAAACTCCATGTCATTTAAACGACGTTCTCTATCACAGATATAAATATATAGATGTATATACGGTTTAGACCCCATGTCCATCTATCACTACTTGAATGCCGTTATCGTAACTGTTTCCTCTGCATTCACGTTTCTCATCTCTAGGGTTTTCCTTTTGGCTCTCAACCGGCTAGGTTTATAAATAGGTTTAGCCCTCCTGCATGAAAAGCATAGTCACTACCGCCCAACGTCTAAATACACTCACTCACACAGAGCACATTTCACAAACCTCCTCCCCTCAAACCCGCAACACATGCCCAGGAAAAATAACCTCCACCACCTCCCCTCAGTTCGTCCAGCAGACCACCCAAGACCTCCTCCGTGACAACCACCGAAAGCAACTGTGCAAACCATGTTCACGATGGAAACACTACCCAGCCCCACCTAAAGCATAAATCACTTGGCCTCCTTCCATAAACCAAACCACCCACACGGCAACCATTAGGAAACGTGTAACACCCCGCATTTTAGTGTATTTTTACTAAAGGATTATTTTTATTTATTTAAAAATTTATTCTCTTATTTTAAAATTGGTTGGATTTTTAGTGAGTTTATTTTTATGATTTTAATTTGGTGAAAATTATTTTTATGTGCTTTCTTAATATTTATTTATTGTTATGCATTTAAATTTCTTTTCATATTTAATTAATTACTGTGAGATTTAATTATTTTAATTTCACTTTACCATTACGTTTAAATTATTTTATTTAACTTGTGATTTTGAAATCGTTTCCATTGGATCATTTTTGTGACCCAAGTTATGAGGATTGGACCTCATTTCTTCCCTACATTTTTTTTTCCTTTTCTCTTTCTTCTTTTCTCCTTTTTCTTTTTTCCTTTTTTCTTTCTTTTCTTTTTCTTTTTTTTCTTCCACTCCTGGCATTCCCGCGCGTGCGACAGTCTCTCTCTCTCTCTCGCCGTGCATTCATCTCTCCCCCAGCCCGCCGCCATGCGCCGGCGGTGGTCGACACCGCCCGGCTCCTCCGCTCCCCCTGCCGCCGACGATCACCCCCCTCCATTTCCAGCTCCTCCATCGCCACCGTTAACCACCACTAGCCCTTCAAGCCGCGGCGTCACTTTCGTTCCAACGCCGCCGTCGCACCACCATTGGCCACCATCTTCACACCACTTCATTCTCGACCTCTTAGCAATCCATTGGACCCAACCCCAGCTCCGATCCGCCACCGGTGAAGCTCCACCATCTACATTTCCGATTTGGGCATTTTGGTCTTCTACCGCCCATTTTGCCGCCACCCACGGCAAACCACCACCACCACTAGCTTCACCGACCTCCCTAGGCCGTACTCTATCAAATTTGAGTCTTCGTTTGTCACCGTTGAAAAGTGGGTATCTGTGACCCACGGCCACAGTGTATTTTACACTGTTCGACAGCTATTTTTCCACTTCGAGCGCACCCGTGATCCTCGGAAAATTATTATATAGCATTGTAAGTATTTCTCCAAAGAACTTTCGTAATTTAAATGTATTTTTGCACTAACCCATTTCACTGTATTTTTGGCATGCCGGACTGAGTCCGAGGAGTTCGGGGGTCGGATGGATTTGTGATTGGAGTTGTTTGGATGGTTTGGTTTATTTGGTTTGGTTGTTGATGAGTTGTTTTGATTGGATTTGTTGGGATTGGTTCTGGATGGATGTTGGATCAGTGTTGGTGCATGTTCATATCATTATTTCATGTATGATCATGTTTGTAAAGAAAACTGGATTTTCGTGTATTGCATTCATGTTCATGTGTTTATAAAAACTGGATTTTCATGTGAGAATGGATTTTGGGTGCGTGTATATCACGACCCCAAGCCGAGATGAGGTATTAACTCGGTGGAGCTCCTCTGGTTACTCGGGAGCGGAATATACTGAGTAACGTCCCCTGGATTGTCGCAGGGCGACAATGGGATCGGACGAGATGGTCTCGTGCCGACTCCGTGGTCCTTCTGCTGGCGGGGACTAGAGGATGTCTGGCCACGTACGCGCTGGGCGCGGAACTGGGCATCGCTCGTTGTGTAGTGTGGGTGCTTGGCCATGTACGCGCTGGGCGCGGAACTGAGCACCGCTACGAAGCCAGGACGTGCGGATGGTCCATAGGGGAGGCCATGGTGCATATGGAATTAATGCATGGTGCATTTGGAATTAATGCACTATTTTCTGGAAAAATAGTGCGAGTTGGATTTCTGGGTAAATCATTTTCTGGGAAAATGTTTTACGGATATTTTGGGCCAAAATGGGATTGTGGCGTGTGTTGAAAAATTATCATTTTCGTTAAAAATGATGTCTTGTGGAAAAATGCATATTTCATCATGTGCATGCATGTTAGTTGCATTTAATGCATTTTATATTACGTTGTTATTTGGGGTCATACTTACCTGCGATACCATTTTTGTGGTAACGCAGATTTTGATGCAGATGAGGAGGAGGAGGGTGAGCTTGAGGAGACGGCTCCGCCCGAGGAGTGATCTGGGATCACTCGTTTGTTTATTTGAAAACTATTGTAATATATTTTATGGATGACTGTATAACTGCTATTCAAATTTTTACTGATGTTTGATTGTAAATAAATTATGGTACTTAGTTGACTATCCGCTGCGTTATTTTATTTGTACACTGTTGCATGTACACACACTGGCACTTCGTTGGGATGTGTGACCGTGTTGTCACCATCCTGGCGTCTCGATCCAGTGTCTTTATGTAAGGGGGATTGGGGGCGCCACAAAACGCCTCCATGGCTCCCTGTCCAGGGAACGCGTAGCACCCACGCACGGCCAAGACAACCATGTCCGGTAAAATCCACC
The DNA here is from genome assembly GCA_002916485.2 of Juglans nigra. Classification (NCBI taxonomy): domain Eukaryota; kingdom Viridiplantae; phylum Streptophyta; class Magnoliopsida; order Fagales; family Juglandaceae; genus Juglans; species Juglans nigra. Next base: position 24,062,109 of record CM036140.1, read on the forward strand.
AGCCCACCCCCCAACCAACACACAGACAAGCTATATTTTCACCACCAAAAATAGGGGATTTTTCACCCCACCGTGAGCCACAACCCAACCTGTGGCGCCCACGACCCCCATGTAAGGAGACACGGGAGTCGAGACACCGGGATGATGACAGCAGGGTCACACATCCCAACGTTAGTGCCAAGTGTGTGTACATGCAACAATATACAAAAACAACGCAGCAGATAATTAATACAACTAAGTACCAGAATTGTTAATACAATTTAAACAGTCTAGAAATAATGTTTAAATATTATACAGTCATCAAAAATAAATATTTTACAAGTCCCAAACCAAAATGCGAGTGATCCAATCACTCCTCGGGCGGAGCCGACTCCTCAGGCTCACACTCATCCTCTTCTGCATCAAAATCTGCGTTACCATAAGACGGTACCGCAGGTAAGTATAACGCAAATAACCACGAGATAAAAATATATTAATGCGACCAACATGCATGCATATGATGAAATATGCATTAAATCCAAAAATACTATTTTTTACGAAAATAGATATTTTCCAACACACGCCAAAATCCCATTTTGGCCCAAAAAGAATACTACGTCATTTTCCCAGAAAATGACCCAAATCAATAAAACCTCATTTTCCCAGAAAATGAATCACATAAAATCCTTTTAATCAACACACGCTATTTTCCCTGAAAACAGCCCATTATTGCATTAACCAATGCACCATGAACTCCCCTAGGGATCATCCGCACGTCCTGCCTTCATAGCGATACTCAGTTCAGCGCCCAGCGCTTTCGTGGCCAAGTAGCCACTACGCAACGAGCGATGCCCAGTTTCGCACCCAACGCGTACGTAGCCAAGCATCCTCTAGCCCCCACCAGCAGAGGGGCCACGGAGTCGACACGAGACCATCTTGTCCGATCCCGTTGTCGCCCAGCAACAACCCAGGGGACGTCACTCAGTATATTCCGCTCTCGAGTGACCAGAGGAGCTCCACCGAGATAATACCCCATCTCGGCTTGGGGTCGTGATACACACGCACCCAAAATCCTTTAACACATGAAAACCTAGTTTTCATGAAACACATGAACATGAATGCATGTACACGAAAACCCAGTTTCCTTTACAAACATGATCATGCGTGCAATATGCCATGTACATGAACAACACCAAAACCAACAACCAACAATTCACAATACCAACCAAACACACAACTCCATCCACAATCAGCCCGACCCCCGAACTCCTCGGACTCAGTCCGGCATGTCCAACCAGATCACAATAATATGAGTTAGTGCAAAAATATATTTAAATCACGATAGTTCTTTGAAAAAATACTTACAGTGCTATATAATAATTTTCAAAGGATCACGGTGGTGCAAAAGGTGGCGGCACAACAACGTAACAGTGTAAAATACACTGTGGCCGTGGGTCTCAAATACCCACTTTTGAATGGGAACAAACTAAGACCCGAAATTGATAGGGTAGGGCCTAGAGAGGTCGGTGAAGCCAATGGTGGTGGTGGTTTGTCGTGGGTGGCGGCGCAAATGGTGGTTTTAGGCCAAATATATCCAAATCGGAAATGGAGATAGATAGGCTTCACCGGTGACGGATCGGAGCTGGGGTTGGGTCCATTGGGTTGCTAGGAGGTCGAGGATGAAGTGGTGAAGAAATGGTGACCAGAGGTGGCGCGAGCTCAAGGAATGCCGCGGCTAGGTGTGGTGCGTGGGGGCTATCGGCGGCGATGGAGGAGCTGGAAATGGAGGGCGGTGGTCGCCGGCCTGTGGGGAAGCTGATGGGAGGAGCGGTGTCGCGCACTGCGACGCGACGGCGGTGGGTTGGGTGAGGCAACATGGATGCACGGTGAAGGTAGGGGAAGGGGAAGGCTGTCGCGCGGGGGGGGGGGGGGGGGGGATCTGGGGAAAGAAAAAGAAAAAAAAGAAAGGAAAGAAATGAAAAAGGGAAAAAGAAAAATGAAGAGAAAGAAATGAGGTCCAATCCTCACATCTTGGGTCACAGAAAATGATCCAACGAAAATGATTTTAAAACAACAAATCCATTAAAATAAATTAAACGTAATGATACAATGAAAATAAAATAATTAAATCTCACAATCAATTAATTTAAAAGAAGAACAATTTAAATGTACAACAATAAATAAATATTAAGAAAACATAACAATTTAATTTTTACAATTTAAAGATCATAAAATAAACCATTTAGAATATCCGATAATTATAAAATAAGAGAATAAATTTTTGAATTATTAAAATAATCATTCAATAAAAATACACTAAAATACGGGGTGTTATATCCTCCCCCCCTTAAAAAAAATTTCATCCTCGAAATTAGCAAGGTCAAACATTAACGCTAAAACAGGAATAAGATTCAACCAATAGCAGACTTAAGAAACATACCGCCAGTCAATCAAATAAATACGGATACTGCTCTCTCATGACAGCTTCTCTGTCCCAAGTGAAATCCTAAGCCAACGGATTGCCCCATGACACCTTCACCAAAGGTATTGTCTTAGACCTTAACCTTTGTTCTTTCTCATCCACAATCTGCGTCGGGGCAACTACATAAGAAAGATTAGGCCGAAGTTCAATGCGTTCAGGGTCGACAAAACGTGGCTCTAGCTGTTCACAACTCTTCTTCAAAGATGACACATGGAACACATCATGGACATCCCCAAAATAATCCGGTAGGGCAACTCTATAAGCAACTAGCCCAACTTTCTCTATAATCTGGAAAGGGCCAACATACCTCGGACTAAGCTTTCCCTTCTTGCCAAAGCGCTTAACCCCCTTCATTGGAGAGACTTTAAGGTAAACCCAATCACCTATCTCAAATGATAAGTCTCTTCTCCTTGTATCTGTATAACTCTTTTGGCGACTTTGGGCTTTCGCCATTTTAGTCCTTATAAACTGAACTTGGTCCTTCATTTCTTGAATTATCTCAGGCCCAATCAATTTATTTTCACCAACTTCATCCCAACACAACGGTGATCTACACTTCCTTCCATACAAAGCTTCATACGAGGCCATCTGAATGGAGGAATGAAAACTGTTATTATAAGCAAACTCAATTAGCGGCAGGTGATTCTCCCAACTCCCTTGAAGTTCCATGACACAAGACCGCAACATAACCTCAAGAGTCTAAATAGTACGCTCTGATTGACCGTCCGTCTGAGGATGATATGCAATACTAAACTTCAACTTAGTGCCTAAAGCTGCCTGCAACTCTTCCAAAAATGGGACGCGAACCGCGGGTCCCAATCCGACACGATACTCTTGGGTACTCCGTGAAAACGCACTATCTCCTTAACATACAATCGAGTCATCTTACCCAAAGAGTCGGTATTATTAATAGGCAGGAAATGGGCACTTTTGGTCAACCAATCAACAATCACCCAAACTGAGTTCTTTGCACTAGGGGTCCTCAGCAAACCCATAACAAAATCCATGGAAATATCATCCCACTTCCACTCAGGAATAGGGAGAGGTTGAAGTTTACCAGCAGGTCTTTGATGCTCAGTCTTAACTTGTCGGCACGTGGCACCTTTCTCAAAAAAACATGGCGATATCCAACATACTCGTATTAATACCCCAGCAGCACATCACGACCAGTATTCCTAGGTGACTATGCTATCCAAAATCTTATTTTCCACAAGAACCTTAATACAATATCCAGAAAATTCCAATGATCAATAGCTCCATACAATAATCCATGCTAACCTCAACCGGCTCCTATGCTACAACTTCTAAACCTCCATTGAATTCTACATTTGGTAACCTAATGGCCACTTCCAAGGTTAACCATCAATAACAAATTGCACAACCAAAAGATTAATCTCCAACTACAAGCATCATCTAAAAATTCAAGTCACCACTAATTCCTCAAGATCAGCACAAAATCCGAACTCCTAACTACAACCACAAATATCACGCTTCTGCTGCACACTTTGATAATTCGCCACATGCATAAAATTTATGTACTCATAAAAACTAGCACCATCGAGTACAAGGTGGCTCCATACCTACTAACCAGAAAACTCTTACCACCTTTTGGTAGAAAATACTTTATTTTCCAAAACCAGGAGTTATCACTTATATTCCTCAATTAACTCCCGCTACCTTGATCAAAATCAATATTCCGCAAAATACATCCATGATCATAGATAGAAAAACTAATCTCAATAGTCCAAATTGAAAATAAGCAACCTCAACCCAAAATATATTCGTCTCATCTACGATAAGGAACATACTTTAAAAGATTCGATTCCAATCCGACCAACCAAAAAGAGCACCTATAAACTTCTACCCAAAAATCTAAACCCAAAAGCTCATCACCGACATTCAGAATAACATCTACTCTAGCAGTGACTAAACTCATTACGAACCATCATTGACTTCACCAAAACATTATCAAAACCTATTTGATAACTCGCCCGCCTGCTTCTACTCCTATAAGCTAGTATTAGTACGACTAGTTCCTTCAATAATACATCACTATTAAACCTCAAGGCAAGCCACATTGCTCAAATCATCAATCCACCAAAAGCCAATGTAAATCACCCAAGGATCCTAATGCTTGATTAACTCACATACTTGATCATATTATTCATCGCTAATGCCTAAGGTTCAACTTCCAAGATCTTATCATACACCAAACATGACGACCCATCAATCTCTCTTCAAGTTAAATAACAATGTCCTTAATTCAACCAACTGGATTCTCAATCTCCAAAGAAAGTATAACCTCAAAATTTAAATTCCTAGGTAACCTCAAGTCACAATTAATTCCTATAGATAATCACAATAATTATTGTCAACCATCATTCCATTGAGTAATCCATTTCAAATACACACTCTGATTGACTCACCAAAACCTCCAAACCAAAATCTCTTGAATTTAATACTATTGTATTTATTCATCTTCAACACCTACCCAAGATACTTCTTCCAAGCCAAAAATGAGACAAGGACCCCTGCACTCTCCGAAATGCATACACACTCACCACTACTACGCGTCGATCTCATGCACACTTAGCCAGAACCAATAATCCTCCAAACGTGCAAGTGATCTGTCACTACCATTTCCATCATCTGGGCCTATATCCTCGAAATCAACAAGAATCATTTCCTACGTCCGCACCATCTATTATTCCTTAAAATTGATATGGATTAAATCCTCAACCTGTCACTATAACCTTGAGCTAAAAACAATCATTATCAGAACTAGATCAACATCTTCAATCCTCGAAAAATACACAAACTAGATCATTACCTTCCATCTCCAAAGAAGTTCTCTCCTAAAAAAATTCTCATATCAGTAACTCAACTCAGATCAATCCTAATTTAATTCAGTCCTTCAACTCTGTAATTCTAAAACCTTAAACCAGATAAAAATCATTTTTCAAAATCTTACAGATCGATGACCTTAATTCTAAAACATTCACCTTATAAAACTTGTAAATTCTAAAACCCCAAATGTTACCAAATTGCTTATCAAGGTCAGCAAAATCGAAAACTTCTAATCTAACTAATCCTTCAAATGCTTGTTGAGCCTATCACCTTAAATCCCATAAACTAATTTCCTAAAAACTATTGGGCCTCAAACCTTAGATGAACTTCTCAAAAATCTAACCTTAAAATTCGTTAAACTTACAACCTCCTACTCCATAAACTCACTACTTAATTTCTACGGAAGCTACGACCTCAATTAACCTAAGCGATTTAAAACTATTCCACTCCTCAGTTGCGACTTGAGTTCCTACTCCAAAGAGTTCACCCAGATCATGCCATTCCCTTCAAGTCTCGATATTAAAACAAACCAGTTGCCAAGAGTTCAGGCCTACTACACTAAGTGTTCAAGTCTAACAATGACATTCACAATCGTACCATCTTCCTGCAATAGCACAACTCTTAACCCGCTTTTCAACTCCGAACAAAACAAAATAAAATAAAATTTCATAAATAAATAATATACAACAAAATGAATGAAACCAACAATAAAATGAATAAGATAAAATGAATAAAACAAATGAAGAAGTGCACAATAAAATAATTAAAAAAAATAAAATAAAATAAAATAACCTGCCATAAAATAAAACAAATAATATAAAATAAACAAACAAGTAGTATACAATAAAATAAATAAAACCAACAAAATATAAAAACATAAATAAATTAAAACCATTAAAATAACATACTTCAAACCAAATAATTTCAAATTACAACTTTAAAACTTTCTGGTACTCCGCCTATGGGACATGTGGTTTTACCCAGAGCCGAACTGCTCTGATACCACCTGTGGCGCCCACGACCCCCATGTAAGGAGACACGGGAATCAAAACGCCGGGATGATGACAACAGGGTCACACATCCCAACGTTAGTGCCAAGTGTGTGTACATGCAACAGTGTACAAAAACAATGCAGCGAATAATTAATACAACTAAGTACCAGAATTGTTAATACAATTTAAACAGTCAAGTAAAAATGTTTAAATATTATACAGTCATCCAAAATAAATATTTTACAAGTCCCAAACCAAAATGCGAGTGATCCAATCACTCCTCGGGCAGAGCCGACCCCTCAGGCTCACACTCATCCTCTTCTGCATCAAAATTTGCATTACCATAAGACGGTATTGCAGGTAAGTATAACGCAAATAACCACGAGATAAAAATACATTAATGCGACCAATATGCATGCATATGATGAAACATGCATTAAATCCAAAAATACTATTTTCTCCGAAAATAGATATTTTCCAACACACGCCAAAATCCCATTTTGGCCCAAAAAGAATACTACGTCATTTTCCCAGAAAATGACCCAAATCAATAAAACCTCATTTTCCCAGAAAATGAATCACATAAAATCCTTTTAATCAACACACGCTATTTTCCTAGAAAACAACCCATTATTCTATTAACCAATGCACCATGATCTCCCCTAGGGATCATCCGCACGTCCTGGCTTCGTAGCGATGATCAGTTCTGTGCCCAGAACGTTCGTGGCCAAGCACCCACTACGCAACGAGCGATGCCCAGTTCCGCGCCCAGCGCGTACGTGGCCAAGCATCCTCTAGCCCCCACCAGCAGAGGGGCCACGGAGTCGGCACGAGACCATCTCGTCCGATCCCATTGTCGCCCAGCGACAACCCAGGGGACGTCACTCAGTATATTCCGCTCCTGAGTGACTAGATGAGCTCCACCGAGATAATACCCCATCTCGGCTTGGGATCGTGATACACACGCACCCAAAATCCTTGAACACATGAAAACTCAGTTTTCATGAAACACATGAACATGAATGCATGTACATGAAAACCCAGTTTCCTTTACAAACATGATCATGAGTGCAATATGCCATGTACATGAACAACACCAAAATCAACAACCAACAATTCACAATACCAACCAAACACACAACTCCATCCACAATCAGCCCAACCCTCGAACTCCTCGGACTCAGTCCGGCATGTCCAACCAGATCACAATAATATGAGTTTGTGCAAAAATATATTTAAATCACGATAGTTCTTTGGAAAAATACTTACAGTGCTATATAATAATTTTCGAAGGATCACGGTGGTGGAAAAGGTGGCGGCACAACAACGTAACAGTGTAAAATACACTGTGGCTGTGGGTCTCAAATACCCACTTTTGAATGGGAACAAACTAAGACCCGAAATTGATAGGGTAGGGCCTAAAGAGGTGGGTAAAGCCAATGGTAGTGGTGGTTTGCCGTGGGTGGCGGCGCAAATGGTGGTTTTAGGCCAAATATGTCCAAATCGGAAATGGAGATAGATAGGCTTCACTGGTGACGGATCGGAGCTGGGGTTGGGTCCATTGGGTTGCTAGGAGGTCGAGGATGAAGTGGTGAAGAAATGGTGGCCGGAGGTGGCGCGACGGCGGCGCACGAGCTCAAGGAACGCCGCGGCTTGGTGTGGTGCATGGGGGCTATTAGCGGCGATGGAGGAGCTGGAAATGGAGGGCGGTGGTCGCCGGCCGGTGGGGAAGCTTATGGGAGGGGCGGTGTCGTGCACGGCGGCGCGACGGCGGTGGGTTGGGTGAGGCAACACGGACGCACGGTGAAGGGAGGGGAAGGGGAAGGTTGTCGCGCGGGGGGGGGGGGGGATCTGGGGAAAGAAAAAGAAAAAAAAGAAAGGAAAGAAAAGAAAAAGGAAAAAAGAAAAATGAAGAGAAAGAAATGAGGTCCAATCCTCACATCTTGGGTCACAGAAAATAATCCAACAAAAATGATTTTAAAACAGCAAATCTATTAAAATAAATTAAACGTAATGATACAATGAAAATAAAATAATTAAATCTCACAATCAATTAATTTAAAAGAAGAACAATTTAAATGTACAACAATAAATAAATATTAAGAAAATATAACAATTTAATTTTCACAATTTAAAGATCATAAAATAAACCATTTAGAATATCCGATAATTATAAAATAAGAGAATAAATTTTTGAATTATTAAAATAATCCTTCAATAAAAATACACTAAAATACGGGGTGTTACAAGCCACCCCATGGCACCAACCCCCTCCACGTCGTTATCTCACTTCTCAGAGACTACCGCCCGACACCGCATGCCACAAGAAGCCGCCACCCTTGCTCAGTAAGTTCATGCCGACCCTCTCCATGCATAGTATCTCGGCATCTCAACTCCCCGTAAACGCTCTCTCACTCTTCGTCTCTCTCTCTCTCTCTCTGAGCTCTACCGCCGCACTCGCCACCCTCTCCTCAGCCCCTGCTTCGTCACGTGCTTCCTCTCTCGGTAAGGATATCTCACGGCTTGTATTTTCCTCAAGAAAATACGTTTGCTGTTAATATAAATTCCTAAGCCTTATGTCGGTTACAATTACAGAAGGGTAGACTTTTATTATAATTACATATTTGTCCCTTAGTTATACGCCAAACAACATACGTATTGAACTTATATTTTTTATTGAGCTTTAATGTTTACGTGGGCTCTTATCTACAGGTTAAGTCTTTTTGTTACAAAGATTAATAGTTTAGAATAATTCAGTGTTAGGAAGATTTTAGGTTTAGAAAATATAAGATATTTTTTAATAGTTTAGATTTTCCATAAAATCTCCTGTTTAATTAGAAATTTATGCAAATTGCGTATTTAATTTTATAGGCGACCGACTACGAGCTGAAAATAGTGAATTAGTGTTGCAAGGTAAGTAGCATGATCATATCCTTACACGTATGTACGGTAAACTGCTTGTCTTTTTATAAAAAGATATTATGCATGTATACCCTTCATTGGAAGCCCCTTTTTACGTACCTAAATCATCATTTTATGTGCGAATTATTTCATAAAATTATTTATGCAATGCATGATTTTATGTGAGAGTTATTTCATAAAATATTTTATGAGAAGTCGTGATTTTATAAAATTATTTTATGTGAGAGTTATGCATAAAATTATTTATAAAAAGTCATGAATTTATGTGAGGAAACATGTATCACGATATTTATGAAGGAATGTGATTTCATTTGAAATCTATTAGACGATATGACAAGTATGTATGTGATTTCTTTTGAAATCTATGAAATGACAAGTATGCAAGTATGATTTTGATAAAACATGTAACGGCCTATGTTATGATATGAAGACGGTACCTACGTTATGGGCATATTGCATTGCCAGGTCATGCATGCTGGTAGTGCACCCAGTATGTCTTCCTTATGTATGGATTCCACAACCCGCAGCCATGGGCAGATTCAAAATCTATTTAGATTCGCTAACCCTAACTCACGGGGGTCAACAGTGGGTAACAACCTATGATAAGCAAAAGATAAGTTATTGTTCATGTTCATGTTATTTGTGTATGTATTTATGAATATGCACGTTTTTAAAAAAACCTTATGTTTATTATGTTTACTGTATGATGTGTTACTTATTGAGTATTTGACTCATTTTAGTTTGTTTTTATGTTTTTTTTAAAACTACCCCAGGTGGTGACATTTATGAGGATGAGATTGCAAGACAGGACCTGACCCCGGGAGGCGTGGTAGAGGCCTAGATAGATTATGCTATGATTATTTCTATGGTTTAAAGTTGAAATAAATTATTTTGATAAACACATGTGACTTCCGTATTTTTTTCAAATAAGTGCTTCCGTAGGCTCTATTTTGAATTTTTAGTATTTATTAAAGTTGTTTTATTTATGAAAACTTTCGCATCTTGTGCGTTGTTAAAAAGAAAAAAAGTTTTTAAGTTCAAGTTTAGTAGTAGCACACTGGCTCTCCGAAAATTCTAAAGTGTCTTTTTGGGAAGCGGGGTGTTACATATGTATATATGTTTCTCATTCTCTCTCAATTCTTTGTAAGATGCATGACTTGTAAACTGATGATGATATTGGTTAAACAGAGACATTATAAGGCCACTGCGTTATTGGAAAATGAGATTCCAGAGTGGTTCCGGTATCAAAAAGAATTTTTAGAAAATGACATTGTCAAGAGTGGGAATGATGATGGTTTCCAATTGAGGAAAAATGAAGAATGGGTAATAAATATTGAGGGGCCACACTCTTTGGAAGATATAAGTGGGATTGTAGTATATGCCCTTGTGTTTTATAAAGAAGCTCATGAAAGTTCAGGTTTTATTTATGATGTTAAGATAACTAGTAACAACTCCAATCATGTACGCCGTATCGATTTCCATGAAGTGGCCAATTTGATTAATATGGATGGTTCGAGTGGAAGCGGATATGACGTAAAGGTGGGGTACTCCGATTTAGAATCATTTGAGCCAAAGGTTTTGGACAATTTGAGAGTTCACCTTCGTCCTCATCCCAATGTTTGGGATCCTTTGCTGGTACCCTTTTATAGAAGTTGTGGAGCCAATGTTGTATACAAGCATGAAAGGAGAGCACATAAAAGAAGAAAAATGTATTGAATTATTTTGGGATTTTCATGTGAGACTTCCCTTTCATTTTTGTTTGTTTTCTCTGCCTTTTAGACTTGATTTGGTATTTGCCATTGGAAACAAGAGCCCATTTTATTAGCTCAATGATGTCACTCTCCCACAGTACTCTTGGAATCCAATCCGTAGCCTTACACAGAAGAAAAGGGGAACTTCCAGATCTAGTGGAGAAGGACTATGATGATCCAAAGGTAAACTTGGAGTTAGAGCTTCGACATGGTATCAAGCATGCATTTCAAACATTGATTAGCTTGTAAGGTTTTTACTTTGATCATTTACTTATAGCCATTAGTTTGCTTCTTGGATGACGAATTCAAGTGTTGTGCTGCCTTGAAAGTTTTCTTCTATATCCTTATTACAGCAAGTATATGCTAAAAACGCTCAGCTGAAAAATCAGAAAACACCATTTCTCATTCCATTTAAAAATTCCCATTAAGTTGGAGAGCTACATATACTACAAAAACAAATAAGTATTCATCGATATGCATATTTGTCGTAATGTCTCTGTATTTTGTGTTGTTTTCTAAATTCATCATCCAACACTAGCCTCATATACTACTAACCCTCTGTATTTTGTGTTTATATCAATTTTTTATACCAACAATCTTTATGATTTATTAGAAATTGAAATTGTTTAGAGTTCGGTTAATACCCAACTGAAGGGAAGAGAAGCATGGGCAATAGATGTTGAAGGGCCACACTAGTTTGAGGACATAAGTGGAATTGAATTGTATCCTGTTCTGTTATTTTAAGAACATGGTATGTCTAGGTGTTTTATTTATGATGCTGAGATAACTTGTAACAGCTCAAATCATGTATGCCAAGAAAATAAGGTGGAATTGGTTAATGATTTTTGGATTAGAAGGAGATCCGGATATCATGTATGGTTGGGGTACGCAGATGTAGCATCTTTTGGGCTAAAGGTTTTAGACAATTTGCGAGTTCGATTTTATCCCAATGATAATCTAGGGAGGGGTAGCATTTTAAGCCAATGTGGTATACAAGCATGAAAGGAGACCATGCAAAAAACAGAAAATGGATGAAATCGATCTTCCATGAAGTCCTCAACAAATGAATTAATGATAGCCCAAGTCCCCCCTCTGTTGTTACTATTTCTTTTGGTTGGAATATCTTCATCTATCTTCAACTTTGAATGACCTTGAAATCCGATTGGAGTCAGAGCTTTGACTTGGAATCAAACACAATCCATTATTTGCGATGGATGAATGACTTGTACGTTTAAAAGAGCTGAATCTTAAGACCGCTCCACTACTGCCGCTGTCATCCATCTCTCTCTCTTTTTCTATCACTCTCTTTGGTTATTTATACAGTTGAACAATTTGGAGTTAGCCTTCAACCTTGCTAAAAGTGGGGAATCTTCTTGTTACCACTTAGCTTGTAAGCTTTTCACTTACCCATTGGTTTGTTTCTTGGATTATGAATTTAAGTGTTGTGTTGCCTTGAAAATTTTCTTATTACAACAAGTATATGCTAAAAACACTCATTGGCACCTATTTAATATCTCATTTTCCATCTAGATAGATCGAAACAAAGAGAAAATTCTTTAGAATTATGAGTGAGATCCATGATATTAGAGGTAGATTGGGAATAGGGATGCATTTTTCTTGGGTTCATCTCTTCTGAAATCAACATTATTACTCGACATTAAAGGCAGCGTTGTTCTCATGGATTGATATGCATAATGCATATTTCTCATAATGTCTTTGTATTCTGTGTTGTTTTATACATAAATGCACCTAGACTCCTTTAAACACTCCATATAGTATATATGATAGACAGTCAGAACAAGGGCTTCTTATGTCTTTTTGAGAAAGTTCTTTTTCAATACCTAAACTTGTTTATATCTTCTTCTGTAATGCCCGTCCTTTGGTGGGACTTTTATAAAATGCTTTTAGAAAGAACGACGGGAATTACCATTCGATTTAAAACTTTTTACTTCCATACCCAGGGTGCAAGACTCTACGTTTATAAAATAAAATGTGTTTTGACAATAAAAGAGGTTTACAATGGAAAACATTAATCTTATAATAAAATGCCTCTCTTACAATTAAAACTCATGCCTAGACTTCTATGCTCTTCCCCATGCGCCGTGTCCGTCCTGACTATTCAATTCCTGTGGGGGGAGGGACATACATAAAAGCTAAAATGAGTCAATGACTCATAAGCATTACTTCATATAGTTAAAATATAACTACATAGGTTTTCATTCATGCATTCATCATTCATACATACTATACGTGCATGCGTGCATGCATACGTGCATTCTTTTGAAAACATTACTGGATGGGATTTTCTTTTAAAATGGGCTTTCTTTTCATAAAACGTGTCCCTTGTCAGTGCCTTCATTTCTTAAAAGTTTGTGATTTCATGCATTCATGCATTCATCTATACTTTCTTATCACTTTCATAGGCCAGTATACATTATTACGCCCCGTGTGTTGGGGTTAACGGTCTTCCTTTGGACTCGGACTCCTCCCATGGCCACGGTTGGGAATCCCTTTCATGGGAGGAGCACTGGGTGCACTACCAGTACTACTTACCTAGCATTGCAATCTACCCATTCATTGGTACCCTTTTCATTCATTCATGTGGCCGTTACGTATTTACAAACATTAAACGTTCATTTCATTTCAGTCCTTCCTTACAGTTCAGTCCTTTTCATTTAACAGTTCAGTTCATGGAAAAACATCGTTTAAAACATGGGCTTAAACTTTCAACCCATTTCAGCTCTATCTTTCATTTAATAGTTCATTCTTGGAAAACGTCATTTAAAAGCATGGGCTTAAACGTTGTCTTTCATGGCATCCATAAGCATCACCTCATGGCATTCATAAAAGCATTGGTTCGTAGCATCCATAAAAGCATTAGTTTAAGCTTGAGGCATCAGCCTCATCATTGATTTTCTTTAGAAAATACAATAAATAGATATAGCGTATAGTCATCCATTCACATGCGTACAATTAATATTTTGGGTGCGTAAACGAGGGCTGCCAAGAAGGGCCGTACATACATATACCTTTGAACACTTAGCTTTTTCTTTCGTAAAATGTCTTTCGTGTCGTTTAGAAATGCATCGTAAAGAAAAGCATTTCGTTTTCATTTTCATATATTTTAGAAAACTCTAAAAGGGTATGAACGTAACACTTACCTGGACTCCATGCTACTTGCATATCATGCAGTCCATTCTCGTGTGTGTTAGATGACAAGCTACATGCATACACATAACCTTGACATTATTCTCTATCTAATGCATAAGCAACTTAAACTAGAAATAGAGCTACACATCACTTGCAACACTCTCCTTCTATCCTGTGCTCTTACGTGTACTTTACTATACTAACCTTCGGGGACCACTTACGGTCACTATCTCTTCCAAACTCGACGTTCTACTTCGAGTGCTCATCCCCTAAGGTGAATGGTTCACCTTAGGATTAAGACACTAAGACCGTCGTCTTACTCTTTTTACTAACCACATTCGACGCATGATTCCGACCAATGGAATCACGCATCCCAATCCTAGATAATACACCCATCACTACCTCCATGCACCTTAGCTCATACAAAATCCTCATTCCCATCCATACAAGTCACAATGCTCTAAGCCAACTCTAACGCTTAAGCACCATGTAACTGTGCTAAGAACAGATTACCCATTACATATGATGAATCCGTCCGGCACATGTGTCTAACCAGATTACACATGTACCTTATCCCTTTATCACCTGAGACCCACATATAACATGTTGATCACTTGCTTGTAAGGACAAGAGCCATACTCTGATACCAACCTTCTCTTAACTCGGCTAGCATGACTCTTCATGCTACCCGTCCCTTTTGACAGTTCATCCCAACACTTAACACAATAAGACTCCATTCACCACTAAGCCTTATGTCACGTCATATAGCTCAAGACTACACCCAAGCTACATCATGACCTTGTCACGTCACCTGACATCCCGCTACGTCATTCTTACGCCAACTCTTACTCATCACGAGTACGGTTCCTCACGTACTCCTATCGCATCGTGACATCTCATCACGATCCCACTGCTCCATTCCTATGCTAACTCCTCACCCGTCATAAGCAAGACTGCTGGTAACCATGTCACTTCATGACATTCCCCAGTCATGCTTCCGTTGCACACTCTTACACTTGTTCTGCTACTTCATGCATACTCCTAGCCATAAGTCAATTACGGTGACACCTGTCACCTCAGACTATAGGCCATATCACAACAATTTTGGGACACTGTTCCACAGTTCTCGACACAACTCATCACGTTCCAAGCTCATCAATCACACAACCATCTTTATCTCTGCAACACGCCACACGGAGTGTCATTGCCTCTTGGAGTACACCCCACGTATACTCTATTTTCACACGCTATGACCCATCACCATTATGGCATACGCGCCACATGGTGCATTGCTCCACTACATGGAGTACACTTCTTGTGTACTCCCATCATACACATTATGTCACATCACCACTACGGCATACCCGCTATATGGTGCATCACTCCACTATATGAAGTACACTCCGCGTGCACTCCCTTCATACAAGTTACACCATATAGAGTGCAGTGCACTCAGCGTGTACTCTTCCCATTCCACACAACTTCACGCTATCATTACAGCACACAGTCCACAACACCACACAACACAGCCCACAACACTGCACCACACTTCACTACACAGAATAACCAACACTTCACTACACAACACATCACAACATAGCAAACTCCACAATTACCAACAGCACAGTCCACAACCTAATCAACTAGTCAACATCTAACATAAATAATGAAGGGTAGAGGGTTATACCATCGACGAAATGACCCATGTGTTGCTCACCGATCGTCATAGTCGATGATACCGGAAGGGTCGTACGTGGTGACTAACCCACGTATGATGGCTGTTTGGGCTTTTGGATAGCTAAGTGTGGTCTTGGAAGGGCTTGTGGTGGCCTTGTGATGGTGGCAAGGAGCGTAACACGGTGGATCTAGCCTTGTACAGTGGCGGTCAGCCACTCGCAGTGGCTGTCCATCACCTGCAGTGGCTACCCACCACATAAAGTGGTGGTTTGGACCTAGGGTTCGGCTAAGGGACTGCAATGGATGCTGTTGGTGGAGTCATGGTGGCGTCGGGGTGGCACCACGGTGGCCTACGGCGGCGGGTTGAGCTTGGGAAGGAGGGAGAGTCCGTGAGAGAGTGAGAGAGAGTGGGCATGCATGATGGGTAGATCGGGGCCAATGGTGGTTGGGATGGGTTGGTGGTGGCCTGAGGATGCCAGAGAGGGTGGTCACATGCCGCAGGTGGCTGCATACGGTGGTGGAGGGTGAGAAACCCATGCGGTAGAGGAGTCCCGTGCAGTGGATCTAGGGGAGGCTACTGGTCGTGGGTCCAAGGGAGGAGGAAAAGGGAGACCAGGAGGAGCTCGTGGTGGTGTCTGGTGGCCAAGGTGGCCGTGCACAGCAGCACTAGGGACGTGCACAGTGAACCTGTGCATGGGTAAGGTTGTGTACGTGCAGGTGGAGAAGGTGGCTGCATGGAGGGGCCGAGCTCGCTAGAGGATGATGGTCGGTGGGAGGAGGAGCTACCTTGAAGGTGGTGGCACCGGAGGACGGCGCACGGCTGCACAGCAACGTAAAGCCCATTCGGGTTGCGCACTGCCGAGCGAGAGGAAGAGAGAGCGTGAGAGAGGGAGACTGGTGTGGGGGGATTCGCCGGAGTGAAGTGATGCCGGTGGAAGGTCACTCCGGCGCCGGTGGAAGGGCCGGTGAGGCTCACCGGCGCACGACGGTGCTGGGCTAGGCAAAGGAAGAATCAGCTTGGAGAGGGCAGTGCCATCGTGTGATAGATGATGGGAGGAGAATAACCCAATGGCACCAAGCACTTGGATCCACAACATCCCCCCTTGATCTCCACAATGGAGGAGGAGAGACACAAGATGCACCTCGTCAGCACCAACCTACCATATAGCGCAGGAGTCATGGTGGTACCTCTTCCACCCAAATTCAAAGTTCCTCAGATGGAGGTGTATGATGGGTCCGAAGACCCACTGGAACACCTAGAGACATTCAAGGCCCACATGACCTTGCACAGCTTCCTAGGTGAAATAGCATGTCGGGCCTTACCTTTGATGTTAAAAGGACCTGCCCGGGCCTAGTTCAGATCTCTATCACCTAGGACAGTAGATAACAAGCTGGCTCGCCTCTTCATGACGCAATTCATGGCGAGCCAAAAGAGGAGACTCCCGACTGCTTACCTCCTCACGATTAAGCAGTGAGATGGAGAGAGCTTGAAGTTGTATCTCTCTCGGTTCAATCAAGAACGCGTGACGACGGATAACCAAGATGAGAAGATCACCTTGGCAGCCCTCCTGGGAGGGATCTGGCCTAGGAATCCGTTCATGACTGAGATAGCGCGGAGGACTCCCACCACGCTGAGGGCATTCAGGGATCAGGCAGATGGGTTCATCGACACCGAAGACACCCTTGAGGCCCTGATGGCTCCACGACGGACCGAAATGGAGCAAGTGGATCGGATGGCGGTTGGACAAAGGGGAAGTGACGGTCTTGATGGGGGAAAGAGAGGAGCTCCCGATGTGAGGAGAAGAGGGGAAGTCTTGACCCGGCAGCATGCTCACACAAGTTTGGTTGTAGAAAGGGGTCGCGAACGGAGCCCGTAGAGAGAGCCTCCTCAAGATAAAGAGAATCACCAGTATTGTGAGTACCATATGATCGACCGGCATAATGCCATTGACTACTTTGCCTTTTCAAGGAGAAGGGAGGAAGCTCAACAGAACCGGAGGTGCCAGTTAGAGGACCAGGAAAACTAGCTTGGGGGGGGGGGAGGGCCCCGGTGGGGTGCGAGCCCAAAACGGCACGGTGTGAGGAATGAAGCCCAGAGGAGTCCCCAGGTGGAAGACAGGCCGATTGGGGAAATCCACACAATCACCAGAGCATATGCTGGAGGGGGTGATTTTGTCAGCCCAGAGAGCGCACGCTCGAAGGGCACTCTATGAAGAGGTGTTTACCACCGTAAGGACTGCCGTCAGGACACCACAGCATCCTGGAAATGCCACAATAAATTTTCGTGAGAAGGATGAAGAGGGCATCCTCCATCCGCACGATGACGCGTTGGTGGTAATGATGCAAGTTACGAACTTTACGACCCGAAGAATACTAATCTACAATGGTAGTTTGGCAAACATCTTGTTCTGGGAGGCCTTTATCCAAATGGGAATCATTACAGACCAACTACGCCCTACCCCGATGCCGCTCAAAGGTTTCACAGGCGATATTGTTCAACGAATGGGGGCCATCACCCTATCTGTCCTAGCAAGGAAGGCTCCCAAGACCGCGGCGACCATGGTTGATTTCTTGGTCATCAAAGCCCCGTGCGCGTACAATGCAATATTGGGATGTCTCACCCTAAATTACTTAAAGGCGGTGACGTCCACTTACCACCTCAAGATGAAGTTCCCTACCAACTTGGGGGTAGGTGAAGTTTGTGGCGAGCAGGTGTTGGCTCGAGAGTGCTATGCCCGAGAGCTGAGGTATGAGGTCAAAGTCATCATGCCGTGGAAAGAGCCGGAGAGATGCCTAGGTCGGGTTCACCTCCAGCCGTAGGCGAATGGGATGAAGAAGTTTGTGATGAGCAAGCCCTTCTATAGGTTGGACCCAACGAGCCCTTGGAGCTGTTTCCAGTCGACCTACAAAGACCGAAACGCACAGTTAATATTGGGACTAAGCTATTCCTAGAGTCGAGGGAGGCGTTGAAATGTCTTCTCATGGAACACCAAGACATGTTTGCATGGAGTCACAAGGAGATTCTCGAGATTGACAACTCCATCATTGAGCACCGGCTTTGCGTTGACCCTAAGGCTCAGAAAGTCAAGCAGAAACGATGAAACTTTAGTGCCTAGAAGTATATGGCGATAGCCATGGACGTGAACCGTCTCCTAGCAGTGGGGTTCATCCAGAAAGTTCACTATCGAGAATGGCTCTCCAAAGTGGTTTTGGTTAAGAAGACTAATGGGAAATGGCGGATGTGCATTGACTTCACTGACCTAAATAAAGCTTGCTCGAAGGACAGCTTTCCATTGCAATGGATCGACCTAATTGTGGATTCAACGGCGAGACATCCCCTTCTCAGCTTCCTGGACGCCTATTCGGGATACAATCAGATCAGGATGAGTCTGAACGACTAAGAGAAGACCGTGTTAGTCATGGATCGAGGGCTATACTACTACAGAGCGATGCCGTTCGGCCTCAAGAATGCTGGGGCCACCTACCAATGTTTGTTCAACCGGATGTTCAAACAGTAGATCAGTCGGGATATGGAGGTGTACATGGATAACCTGCTATTAAAAAGCAAGGAACCTGGGCAACATCTAGTAGACCTTCAAGAAGCCTTATCTGTCCTCCCCCGATACCAAATGAAACTCAACCCATTGAAGTGTGCGTTTGGGGTGGAGTCGGAAAAGTTCTTGGAGTTCATGATATCTGAGAAGGGGATGGAGGAGAACCTGGAAAAGGTAGGAGCAGTAATGAGGATGCCTTCCCCCCACAACATTCATGAAATCCAAAGGCTAGGTGGCAGCCTTAACCAGTTCATCGCCCGATCGACCGACCAGTGTCTCCCCTTCTTCCAAGTTCTAAGGAAGGCCCAAGGGTGGGATGCAACCTAAAGAAGTACCTGAGTAACCCCTCGTAGCTAAGCCAAACGAAGTTAGGAGAGGATCTAACTATGTACCTAGTCGTGTCCCCGCAAGCAATGTCAGTAGTTCTAGTGCAACAAATGGATGAGGGAGAATGGCCCATCTACTACACAAGTAGGGCCTACTGCGAAGCCGAAGCTAGGTATCCACAAACTGAGTTGCTGGTGTTCGACTGGTTGTCGCCATAAGAAGACTAAAGCCATACTTTCAGGCACACCCGATGAGAGTACTCACCAGCCTTCCTTTAAAAAAGGTCTTGCAGAAGTCAGATACCTATGGGTGCCTCGCCAAGTGGGAAATCGAGCTCAACGAATTCGACATGAAAGTCTTGCCCTCAACCATGATCAAAGGATAGGTATTGGCGAACTTCTTTGTAGAGTTCACCAGCTTCCTGGAGGAAGTCCCCATCACACCCCAAGGAAAGTCATAGCAGGTCTACGTAGATGGCTCATCCTGCCGAGTGTGTGGGGGTGCACGTAGTGATTGAATGGGGGAAGAGCACAGCTATGTGGTCAAGCTCGCCTTCAAAGTAACCGACAATGAGGCTGAGTACGAAGCCCTCTTGATTCGGATATCGGTCACTCGGTTGTTAGGAGTAGAGGAGGTATAAGTAAGGGCCGACTCCCAAGTGGTCATCAGCCAGGTGTTGGGCCACTTCTCCATGAAAAGAGAAAGACTGAAGAAGTACCTCCAGATAGTTTGCAATGAACGCGATCGCTTTCGCTACTTCAACATCCAACACGTCCCAAAATGAGAGAATCAGTAGGCGGACCGGCCCGGCTAAGGCCGCATCCAAACAGGATGAGCTTCCCCTCCTGGGACACACCGTGGTCAGAACAATTGACACCCCATCTATCAGGCTCGAGGTGTCCGTCACCGCCCTAACGTCCCTCAAATGGGCAGCAGATATCAGGAATTTCCTGTAGGAGGGCAAATTAGTTGACAACCCAGAAGAAGTGCGGAAAGTCAAAAGCAGGGCAGCTCGGTTCACCCTGCCGAAAGGGATCCTGTACAAGAGAGGCTTCTCCGAGCCACTCCTGAGATGCCTCTCGCCGGACGAAGCACAGTATGTGCTGGGAGAAATCCACGAAGGAGTTTGTGGAAGCCACCTAGGAGGAAGAGCATTGACCGCAAGTATGACCCAAGCCAAGTACTACTAGCCCAGTTCCCTCAAAGATAAAGAGGGTTTCACAAAGAAAAGCCCAAAGTGTCAAGAACATGGGACAGTGCCGCACTGCCTGAGGAGCTAACTCCGATCACGGCTCCCTGGCCTTTCGCCTAGTGGGGTCTGGACCTCATCGGCCCATTCCTAGCAGCTCGGGGAGGGGCCAAGTTTGTAGTCATTGCGGTCGATTACTTCACGAAATGGGTTGAAGCAGAGGCCCTCGTGAAGAGGAAAGGGAGACGGCAGTAGAGACGAAGCAAAAAGCCTGGGAAGAAGAGCAAGACGTGATGGCAAGGGAGGAAGTTGAGAGAGATGGAAAGAACTGGAAAGGAAGGCTGAGAGATGGAAGGGAGAAATGGAGGAGGAAGAAGATGAAGTGAGGTTTATATAGCATAGGAAAGCTGGAGCGTGCGTAGGAGACAAAGCGACCCTAATAATGATGACATCAGCAAATGCCACGTGGATCCTGGTAGCCAAGGCGATGGCACAGATTGTAGTCGTCACGTCAGGCGTGTGGGGGGCACAGACCAATGAGGTCCCAGGACGTAGAGAGAGAGACAGTTGGGACATCTGATCAACCCTCGGGAGACAGAATGACCTCAAGAAATGAGGAGAGGCACTCATTGAACGGACAGGTGGACTCGGGAACTCGAATCAGTGGGAGGCGAATGGATGGCCTTGAGAACTCAACTAACATATGGCTCATTAAAGACGGAAGATGAAGGGTAACGGGAACAAGTGGCCTTGGGAACTCAAATCAACGGGAACCAAACAGGTGACATTGAGAAACAGATGGGCGGCACCATTGCTGGGAGGTATTTTGAATTCCCACCACATTTATATGATAGAAATTCGCGGGGTACTATAAGGGGAGCAGTCTAAGAGAAGGGCCTAGGCCCAAAGAGATCGGGCTATAGAGACCCCAGGCCCTTCGGACGAAAACCCAAAGCAAGCTAGATGTCCAAACCAAGAAATTGTGTACCTAGCCCATGACGACAGGCCCATCCGGAAAGGCTTGGGCATGGGGCTCGGGCACACCAAGAATCCCACCACAAGGCAATAATCACCTTTGGACTCGGTAACCTACCGAGCCCTGCCATAAGGTGTAGTGTGAACAACCGCTGCTAGACACAAACGGCTGGGCATGTCCTGGTGTGGGCACGCCAGTCCCGAGACACGCCGCATTCAATGCGTGCAGGAAACCCAGCACACAACGACGTGCTACCGGAGGTATTGTAGGACCGCTCAACCACGACCTGGCACCCTGCCACGGCAGAATGGTGGCAGCAAGTCTGATCTAAGCACGACCTATCATGTCAGGATCCCGATCCGCAACCTGACACACTGACACTACAGGGAGTGGTAGTAGACTTGACACACCACGATCTCCCTCAGAAGTTGGGTCCAAATAGGTGTAAATAATAGCCATCCCTCCCACAGGAAGGCTCTTTGAACCTTTTTACCGTTTTTCTAGTTCTCCAAGTTTTCCCCATCACTCATGTACTCTTCACTGACTTTGGCATCAGAGTGACCCCGGAAGTCACCTGAGCCCATGTGGATGACTCAGCTGGATGGTCTTACGACCAATAGGAGCCTTAAGAGTAATCTAGGCTCATGAGGAGAAATAGTAACTGACTAAGACAAAACAATGCGCGTGATAAGATATGCAAAAGGTAATCTAGTCTTGGTCTTGCTCGATTGAATAACTTGACAAAAGTGACTTTCCAAATGAATGGGAACGTCATTGTTTAAAGCATAGAGCATACTAGCTCTGTCTAGGCCTGTTTCACTCAGATGGGCTGTAGGGTAGAGATTAGTGAGCACTACACGACTGAGAAAGAAATAGTCATGTGGAAACTCAACTGTATGAGTTGGTGTCCGACCATCCCAATTAATTTCATACCCACACAAGAAAGTGGCAATGGCAACCTTACTGGGAGGAAAAGTGGAAGAATAGGGATAATGGGGGTTGGTTACACAAGGGACGTTAAGCAAATTAGCTAACATGCTCAGAGTTACTTGAAATCAGATGTTACGTAGGCTAACTCTAAATGAGTCATCTTCCGAGATGAGATGAATATTGGAGTAAAACTCTCGAACCAACTCCACAAAATGGGAGAGATGACTAGTGGTTAATGACACCCATTGACAAGACTCAAAGATGCGAGGCACTATGGTCTCGTGAAGCTTACTCAAAGAAATCTCACGCTCAACAATCAGAGTGTGATGAGAGAAGGATGTAGAATAGATGTGAGAACAAGAGATAGAAGTAGAGTAATAAGAAATAGAGAAGAAAAGGAACCAGAAGAGAAGAAGGGAAGAAGAAGAAAGGAAGAGGGGGGTTGGAAGGAGGCGACTGTGGCACTACTCTTTTCTCTTCATTAAAAAAAAACTACCTTCCAATGTTCCTTACAAGTCTTTAAGTAGTAGGGCAATACAAACCCTAAATGAAATAAATAACACATTCATAAAATAACAAAATAGAAGATGTCTTTAAATAGTAAGGTAATACAACCCTAAATAAAATAGACAAGACATTAATAAAATAAATGAAACATTAATAGGAGATGTCCTCATCAACTCTCCCGGGGTGGAAAAGCTCGACTCTGTCGAGTTGATGAGTCACACTAAGTCTGCAATCAATCACCCAACCATAAGCTAAGTGGTTGAGCACGCTTCTTCTAACGACCATAAACACGTGTGAGTGGAGGCCTGAGTCTGGTGTCCCTACCCACTTCTCTAGAACAGGTGGCTGGTGACCCGGACAAAAGAAGATCCTGCTGGCTCTGATAAAGCTCCAATAAATCTGGATCAAGGTGTTGGAGTGTCTCTTTGGGAATCCATGTACAGTCAAAATCTAGTCGATCGACCCAACGAACAAGGAAACGCTGAACCTCTCCATCATTGGTCAACACAATCTGTTCATCTAGAATAGTATCAATTTTATCTTTGCGTGCTGTGATAGATGGTAGTGGATTTGGAGTGACAAAAGGTTCAGGGTCAGGGTTCACAGATGGAGGCATAAAAGGATCATTGGAGGGATTCAAATGACCTTTGTAAGCAACTAAGTCCTCAACATTGAAAGTAGAGTGGTAACCAAAATGTGATAGAAGATCAATAATATATGCATTTGGACCAACACGCTTTAAGATTTTAAAAGGACCAGCACTACGTGCTTGCAATTTGGAAGTGGATCCAGGTGGACACCGTTCCGGTCTAATTCGGATCATAACATAATCCCCAACCTTAAATTCAACATGTCGTTTATGCAAATCAGCTCGAAGTTTATATGATGCATTACTGGCCTCAAGTTGTTTATTGATCTCAATATGCAAGTCATGAAGATGTTCAGCAAATGCCTCAGCTGACACAGACACATTAGCATGAGGAGACATGAGAATAAGGTCTAAAGGCTTCCTAGGTTTATAGCCATGAACAACTCAAAGGGACTCATACCTATAGACTGATTCACAGAACTGTTATATGCAATCTGAGCTGTAAGGAGGATCAAATCCCAATTCCTAAGATTTTCCTGGACCAGACATCTTAATAAGTTACCGAAACTTCGGTTAACAACTTCAGTTTGACCATCTGTCTGGGGGTGGTAAGCAATGGAGAATTTCAATTTAGTGCCAACCATATGCCATAGGGTTCTCCAAAAATGACTTGGGAAACGAACATCCCTATCTGAAACAATAGTCTTAAGAAGACCAAACAACTTGACAATCTCATTAAAGTACAACCTAGTGATCTTAGATGCATCTGAAGTTTTGCTACAAGGGATAAAGTGAACCATTTTCGAGAAACGGTCCACTATAACAAAAATAGAATCATACTTCTTCAGAGTCCGTGGAAGTCCCAACACAAAATCCATACTAACGTCTTGCCAAGGACAACTAGGGACAGGAAGGGGTGTGTAGAGACTAGTATTTTGTCGCTTTTGTTTGGCTAATTGACAAGTGTTACAAGTACTAACTATCTCAGCCACATCTCTCTTCAAGCTGGGCCAATAGAATTGACGTTCAATCTCTTCTATGGTCTTATCACGTCCAAAATGTCCAGCCAAGCCTCTGGCATGAACTTCTCAAACTGAAGTTCGAGGGATGCACAACTTATTGGTTTTAAAAAGATAACCAGCCTCCAGATGGAAACTATCAGTGGTATCCGACTGCCCACTTTGCAAAGCGAGAAAAGTATCCCTAAAATAAGGACAAGACTCATACTCTTCCTTAAGTCTTTCAAAACCTATGACCTTGACATTCATGATAGAAAAAAGGGAGATGAGGCGGCTCAAGGCATCAACTGCTTGGTTCTCGACACCCTTCCTATGCTTTAAAGCAAAATAATAAGCCTACAAATATTCAACCCAACGGCCATGCCTAGAATTCAATCTTTTCTGGGAATTAAGGTAGCGGAGGGCCTCATGGTCTGAATAAAGAACAAACTCCTGAGGTAACAAATAATGGCACCAATAGCGCAAAGCTTGCACAACCGCGTACAGTTCCTTATCATAGGTAGAGTACCGTTGTTTGGAATCATTTAACTTCTCACTGAAATAAGCAACAGGGTGGTGTTCCTGGCTAAGAGCTCCACCTACTACCCCTGAGGCATCACACTCGACCTCAAAAACTTTGGAGAAGTCAGGAAGTCGCATGACAGGAGCTTCCGTCATTCGCTTCTTGACTAACATAAAAGCCTTAGCAGCTTCCGATGTCCACTGAAATTCTCCCTTCTTCATGCACTCCGTGATAGGAGCCATGATTCTGCTAAACCCCTTAATAAAACAACGATAAAAGGTAGCCAGACCATGAAAACTCCTGACGTCATGTATAGCCTTGGGCTCAGGCCAACCAACAATGGCCTGAATCTTTGTGGGGTCAGCAGATACTCCTGTAGCAAACACAATAAATCCTAGGAAGACAACTCGATCGGTGAAGAAAGAGCATTTCTTCACATTAGCATACAGATTTGTTTCACGAAGGGTGGAACAAACCTATGTGAGATGATCTAGATGTTGTTCCTTAGTCTTACTGTAAACGAGAATGTCATCAAAGTAGACAACGAGGAACTTGCCCATGAAAGGCCGAAGGGCTTGTGTCATCACTCTCATAAAAGTATTTGGGGCATTGGTTAGTCCAAAAGGCATGACCAACCACTCATAAAGGCCATCTTTCGTCTTGAAGGCAGTTTTCAACTCATCACCCTAGCGAATCCTAATTTGGTGATACCCACTCTTTAAATCAATCTTAGAAAATATCGTGACACTAACCATCATATCCAACATATCATCAAGCCTAGGGATGGGAAATCGATGTTTCACTGTGGTAACAGGAACACATAGAAACAATTAATACATTTTCAAAACAAGCCGATAGTGTAAAACAAAAAAAAAAAAAAAAAAGAGATAGTAAAACTCCCTTTACTGGTTGAGAACTGTGCACAGTTGGTGAAAGAAATCACGCAAAAGGAAAAAGCTACGCAACTCCTTTTCTTTTCTTTCTTTTTATTTCGGCTAGCTTCGTTTGCTGGCACTTGCGTCTCTGACTATTTCTGCACTGGGAGTCGCATGAGAGGATAGACCGAGAGAGAGAGACGTCTGCTAGAGGGAGAAGAATCGGAGCTGAGATGTCGTGTTTCCGGCACCGTCTGCCTCAGGTTTGGTGGTTTCGGCGAGGTCTGTGTTGTTTTTTTTTTTTTTTTTTTTTTTCCTTTGCACCTGTTGTCTCTGGGTATTTTGGCACTGGGTGTTTCGGGAGAGGCCGAGAGGCTTACCGACAGTGTGCTCAGGGTCGGGAGAGGCAGCAATAGCGGCAACTCACAGAGAACGAGAGGGAGAATCGGAGAGAGCCGATTCACTGAAGGGGAATGTGAATGTGTCGGTGAAGAGCGGCAGCGAGACCTAGATGATGAGATGGACGGAAGGACCGAAACAGGGTGTGGTTTGCTTTATCGAGATGATCTGCTCAGGAAGGTGCGGTGGTTTCTGGAGATTTTCGGTAGTCTCACTTGGTGGTTTTCGGCAAGGTCTGAGCGAAGGTGAATGGTTTTTGTTTTGGCTTGGATCGAAGGGAACTCAGGTGGATGGGTTTGGAAATTAATCTATTGTTTGAGAAAACAATAGAACCGGCTCTTGATACCTATATGATGTAGAATAGAAGTGAGAACAAGAGATAGAAGCAGAGTAATAAGAAATAGAGAAGAAAAGGAACCAGAAGAGAAGAAAGGAAGAAGAAGAAAGCAAGAGAGGGGTTGGAAGGAGGTGGTTGTGGCGCTACTCTTTTCTCTTCATTCAAAAAAAAACAACCTTCCAATGTTCCTTACAAGTCTTTAAGTAGTAGGGCAATACAAACCCTAAATGAAATAAATAACACATTCATAAAATAACAAAATAGAAGATGTCTTTAAACAGTAAGGTAATACAACCCTAAATAAAATAGACAAGACATTAATAAAATAAATAAAACATTAAAAGGAGATGTCCTCATCAATAGTTTTGTGCGTTCCTTGCCCAAACATCATAGAATTGTGTTTGGATTAAATTTTATCTCCCGTGATAGCATCATAGAAATTAGCATAAAGTTCACTCCAAACTCAAATATGCCTTTAAATTGTAATCCAAGTAATTTATCTCCCGTGGGTGCAATTGCACCCATTGGAAGCTAGAGAAATGATAAAACACCAACTTATCTACAATTTATTTTCAACCATTTAATAAAATAATATATTTTTGTCAAGACCATTACAAAGCAACTAGCTGTTGCCTGTTGGAGATTCAACTGATCCTCAAAATTGATGGGCTTAGCGAGTGGAAAGCAATTGAACGGACTATAGATGACAAATCTTTCAATTTAGCTGTTAGAACTAAAATTTTGAAATTGTTTTCCAAAGTAGAAACCTGCACATGATATTTGAGTTTGGAGTCTCTGAAAATTCTCACATATTAGCCATTATAATATTTTTGACAAGATGAATTCTTTCTTTCTTTCTTTCTTGTACCCTTAATTTACCTGTGAATGGACTGATGTTTTCGTTGATCGATAGAGCACTGCCCTATGGTTTTATGTCTATAGAAAGGTTAGTAAATACGTACGTTATTTGTTTCAAGATTCATTACATTTGTAGAAAATTCCAAACGACTTTTGAAGTCAAGTTTGGTAGGCTGTAAAGTAACATTAAAAACAAACAAAGAAATATATAATTAACCCTTCCCTTTTGTCGTAGTTTGTCGTTGGATTCCTTTGTTCAGTCACATGGTAAGGGTCCACAACGCTTCTCATTCCAAGTAAAATCTTCAGCCGTGTAGGTCCATCACTTCTACTAAACATACAATTGACGATGACTTTTCCACCAGTGTAAAAGAAAAAACAGGGCAAGTCATTAAATGGCACTATCACCGCAACAAATCACTCCATGTTACGAAGGAAAGAAACAAAGCAAGTCAATGCAGATAAAGATAACTTTAGAAATATGGAAAACTCCATTACGGCAATCAAAGATCTGACCACTGGCAGGAAAACATTCCATAATGAGTTCCAAACAGAGCAGAATATCAGCTTCTTTAATGTATTTATCCTTTCCTTTTAGGTTGTTTACAAGTTGCAAACCATTATAAACACTCTTATACAATCATGATTAAGAGTTAGTTTGGATATTGGAGTATACTATTTAGTATTCTATTATTATTTTTTTAAATACTTTTCACTATTATTCATTATTATTTAATATTCTATAATTATCTTTTCACTATTATTCATAGAATATCTGAAATCACCTCACTACTCAAATGCAACCTAAGGCTTCGTTTGGATCCTTGAATCATCTCAATTGGATTTTGTTTTAGACCTATCATAATATCCAAATATACAACTCTTAAATCACTAAATATCACTCAACTCAAAATGTTTTTATAGGTGAGGCTAACAATTTTTTTTTAACTCAACACTTCTTTACACGTGGGACCCGCAACCTTTTTCAATTTCTCATAAATATATATAAACTCATTTTAATATCTAAACACATAAAAACTCATCTTAGGTAGATCCCATAAAACTCGTTCTACTATCTCAACTCACTACTATTTATAAATAATTAATCTCATCTCAACTCAGCTCAACATCCAAACGGGCTAAGGGATCGATATGCGGTCTCAATAGTTATTTTACGTAGAAGGACTTTTGTTCAGATTTGTGTAAATGGGTGCAAGTTGGCTTGTCAAACATGCTACGTTTGTGCTTGAAGATGTAACACCCCGCTCCCTCCTTCTGACGTACGTTCTTTCTTTCTTACTTAAGGCTTCTTCTTTCTTACGTTAGCAAATTCCAAAGATGGGATTTTGCAACAGTCTGTCCTTCCCCCTAACGACTGCGAGCCTCATCATGCGTGCGGAACCCTGATGGTGTGTTTCAAAAGATATTAGGTGACTTCTAAGGCACACCCAATATTTTAATGCACTGAAAATATTTAAAAGGAGTATTTCCAGTGTTATTAAACTAAGTTAATTTTAAATACGACAATTATTGTAACGCCCCAAACCCGGGTGGCTTGGAGAATTACTACCTGACACTCATAAACATGTCTCCCAACACATCCAAAGGATAATCTCCAACAACCTCATAAATGAAAATCAATCTCAAATCTTCTCAATAATCTCATTACAAACTCCACACAATTTTTAATGCAATAATAATAAATCAAAGGGGTCTATAACTTCCCGATAGTCATAACAAACCAACTAAATATTTCATAAATCTTACTAAACTCAAGACATAAATAAAACCCAAAGATATTAAAACTAAGAACACCAGAAGTCCTTCTTCTACCAACATCTCCTCAGCTTTAGACACAAAGCGCATTCTAATCCAGGTCCTCATTTGGACTCACCACATCATCTGAAAAATATTATAATGATAGGGGGTGAGTCATCAACAACTCAGTAAGCAGAAATCATATACTAGCGTGCAAACATGAGCATTTATCAAGGAGAGTATGCAGAACAAAATATTTTTCCAGAGTTATTGTGCAGAACATAACATATTTTCAAAATAACAGAGCGATGGTTTTAAAACAAGTAAAACCCATGGTACTTTGGCATAACATAAACTGAGTATCATCATCAAATCAAAACAGAGCATCAAACAGAGCAGAGACCATGTTTCACCCCCGTGGTAGGGTTGTGCTAACCCCGGTGGCCAAACCAGGCAGAGACAGAGGTGAAATCTTTCCTTTATTCTTCTCGGAGCCCCGAGTGTGCACACAGGAAAGACCACAATAAAACCACTTTGTATCCAAAGTGGGTGCACTCAGAGACAGAGAAGTTGGTACCAACCCAAACAGAGCAGAGCATAACAGAGCAGAGCAGAGCAAAGCAGAGACAGAGTCAGATACGAAAACCAGTACACCATGCCAAAGGTTTTCAAATGTTATATCAAAATAATACAGAGTACCGAAACAGAATCAGACAGTTTACCGACGCTGAACACAAAAGTCAGAACATCTTTCTAAATAAAAGTACAACTTTTCATATTCTCAATATCGCTCATTTTTCAGATTTCAGAAACCACATGACAGAATTTAGCTCATGTCTACACAATGCATGCCAGAACATACTTTTCCTTTTTCGTACAGATTTCATGAGTATGCAGATGAGTGACCGAGGTTGATCTTTATTTTCACAAGTTCCCAACACAACACAAAATATGCAAAGTTTTCAGAAAATCAACCTCAGTCTTATTAACTTGTATAAAACCTAGCATAGGAACCCCGCTTACTTGACTCCTGCAGTGTATTATCTATGACTTGGATACGGTCTCTATCCGTCTCGCCACCTATTCATAAGATAATATAAACTAAATATTAAAATCCAACAATACACAATTGGTCTTAAACAACTCAAGACTCAAACTCTAGACCATAATTCAACGAGTTTAATCAAACTTAACTAGCCAAATAACAATCCGGACAGCCCACCCTTCGACCCAAAATATTCTATACTAAACTCAGTATGTTGGTTATAAGTGAAGACTGATTTGGACCTAAAAAAATGTTTGCTGAAAGTTGGCTTGACAGTTGGCTCGAGCCAAGTTCGCTCGACAGTCCGCTCGAGCGAAGGCCAGTCAGAGTTCGCTCGAGTCAGTCAGCTCGAGCGAAGCAAAGTCAGAGAGGTTCGCTCGAGTCTCGCTCGACACTCCGCTCGAGCGAATGCAAGTCAGAGAGGTTCGCTCGAGTCTCGCTCGACACTCCGCTCAAGCCAATGCTCATTTGGTTGTTCGCTCGAATCGCGCTCGACAGTCTGCTCGAGCGAAGTACGCAGATTTTGCCAACAAAACCAGTTTACACTACACAAAGCACTCTTCTTTCCATTCCCAACTCCATAACATAAAGTATAAACTAACACTTCCAAATATTTTCTCCACCACCAGTCCAACAATTCCACTACAATGAAACTTCAAATACTCCAAACCTAGGACAAAACACCAACCCGAAATACTCACCACGCAACAACCAGAAAAAACTCACAAAAACTACTCAAACTTACAGCCAAAACAGATATTGCATCAAAAAGAAGATAAACCAAACCCAAAACTAAGAAGCAGAAATCGCACGGTTATAGAAGGAGAAACCGATACTTGGATGAGAAAGAAACCCTTACCAATCGAAAATGGAGGGGATGCGAATTGATGCCCGTGAGTTGCAGACGGAAACCAAAATGCAGAAATGGAGGAAAAACAGAGTATAGCAGACGGCAACACTCGGGAAACCAGAAGCAACGCAGCAACAGAAATCCACGTGAGGAGGTCTAGGGCATGGGATTCGGAAACTCAAACTAATGCCAACAACAGGAAATAAAGATGAAACCGAAAAGAAAAGAGAGACGTGCGCGAGAGAGATGCGGGAGAAACTGAAACTGAAACAGAGAAATGCGGAAAGAAACGGAAGTTGAAGGAGAAAACACTCACCTCAAAAACGACGTCGTTCAGGATTCTCACTAAACACGAAAAATGGCTGGGCCATTTTCACGCACAGATCCGGGCCACTTTGATGAAGAGGCAGGGCCTTACATTCTCCTCCCCCCTTACAAGAATTCCGTCCTCGGAATCGTTACAAGCTATAATAATTTATTTCGAACAAGTGAGGATACTTTACTCGCATCTCTTCCTCGAATTCCCAAGATGCTTCATTGATAGCATGATTATTCCACAATACTTTAACCAAAGAAATAGTTCGATTCCGCAACACTTGCTCTTTCCTGTCCAGAATCCGCAATGGTTCCTCGGTGTAGGTCATGTCCTCTTGAATCTGCAAGGGTTCATGATCTATGATGTGAGTGGGGTCATGGATATACTTTCTCAACATGGACACATGGAACACATTATGCACTCCCGAGAACGCCGGTGGTAGAGCCACCCTGTACGCCACCGGTCCAAACCGATCAAGAATCTCAAACGGCCCAATGTATCTAGGACTCAACTTACCTTTCTTTCCGAATCTCATAACTCCTTTCATTGGTGAAATTCTCAAGAAAACCTTATCTCCCATCGCAAATTCTAACTGACGGCGGCGTTTATCTGCATAGCTCTTCTGTCGACTTTGAGCTGCTTTCATTCTAGCCCGAATGGTATCTATCTTTTCGGTGGTCTGCTGAATAATCTCTGGCCCTAGAAGTTTCCTTTCACCTACTTCATCCCAATACAATGGAGACCTACATCTCCTGCCATACAAAACCTCGTAAGGTGCCATCCCAATGCTAGCCTGGAAGCTATTATTATATGCAAACTCAACCAATGGTAAATGTTGCATCCAAGATCCCTTGAAATCCATCAAGCATGCCCTCAACATGTCTTCTAAAATCTGAATAGTTCTTTCTGACTGTCCATCTGTCTGAGGATGAAAAGCAGTACTGAAACTTAGCTGAGTACCCATTGCCTCCTGTAAGCTTCGCCAGAACTTCGAGGTAAAGCGAGGATCTCTATCCGACACAATGGATACCGGTACTCCATGCAACCTCACTATCTCCCGCACATACAGTTCAACTAGTTTCTCTAGTTTATAAGAAACTTTAATGGGCACAAAACGGGCGGTCTTCGATAAGCGATCCACGATCACCCATATAGCATCTTGCCCGCTTACGGTCCTTGGTAGACCTGTCACAAAATCCATGGAGATATGTTCCCATTTCCACTCTGGAATCTGAAGTGGCTGTAATAATCCTGCAGGTCTCTGATGTTCCGCCTTCACTTGTTGGCAAGTCAGGCATTGTTCTACGAATTTAGCAATTTCCCTTTTCATGCCATTCCACCAAAAGGACTCTCTCAAATCCCGATACATCT
Source organism: Juglans nigra (assembly GCA_002916485.2). Classification (NCBI taxonomy): domain Eukaryota; kingdom Viridiplantae; phylum Streptophyta; class Magnoliopsida; order Fagales; family Juglandaceae; genus Juglans; species Juglans nigra. Next base: position 24,095,311 of record CM036140.1, read on the forward strand.
TGGTACTCCCTGGGTGGACAGTGTACAAAGAACGGTGTGCCTCCTCAAGAATCAACCTTTTTAGTTCATCATCAGCAGGTATGCATACTCTACTCCTAAACCTCAAAACCCCATCCTTGGAAATACAAAAATCAGGTTTGTCCCCGCTTCCGATCTCTTCCCTTAGCTTCACCAACTCTGAGTCCACTTTCTGAGCATCTTTGATTCTATCTATCAAAGCAGGTTGAACCACTAAACTGGCCATGACAGCACTTGTATCACTAGAAAGACTTCAATACCGGCTCTTTCTAAATCCATCAACAACCTATGCTGAGTGGTAATAGCTGCAATTGTCGGTCCCACTGACTTCCTACTTAGAGCGTCGGCTACAACATTAGCTTTGCCTGGGTGATAATTAATGGTGCAATCATAATCCTTGATCAACTCAAGCCACCTCCTTTGTCTCATGTTTAATTCTTTTTGGGTAAAGAAATACTTCAAACTCTTGTGATCCGTATAAATTTCGCACTTTTCTCCATACAAGTAATGTCTCCAAAGCTTAAGTGCAAAAATGACTGCCGCGAGTTCCAGATCATGAGTGGGATAATTCTGCTCATACACTTTCAGTTGGCGTGAGGCATAAGCTATAACCTTCCCATGTTGCATCAATACACACCCCAAACCAAGCCTAGAAGCATCGCTATAGACAACAAATCCGCCCCTAGCTGTGGGAACTGTTAACACTAGGGCTGATACTAATCTCTGTTTCAACTCTTGGAAGCTTTCTTCACACTTTGCTGTCCATTCAAACCTATTATTTTTCCTGGTGAGTGCAGTGAGAGGGACTGCTATCTTGGAAAACCCATCAATGAATCGACGGTAATACCCCGCCAATCCCAAAAAGCTTCTAACCTCATGAACATTCCTCGGTGCCGACCAATTAACCACGGCTTCCACTTTTCCTGGGTCCACTGAAATACCATCCTTCGAAACTACATGCCCCAGAAACGTGATTGAATCAAGCCAAAATTCACACTTCTTCAACTTAGCAAACAACTGCTTATCTCTGAGTGTCCCAAGTACCAACTTCAAATGTTCTTCATGCTCGGTCTCGCTTTTGGAGTATATCAGTATATCATCAATAAAGACAACCACAAACTTATCCAAAAACTCATGGAACACCCTGTTCATCAAGTCCATAAATACGGCTGGGCCGTTAGTCAGGCCAAAAGGCATGACCAAAAACTCATAATGGCCATAACGGGTTCTGAACGCCGTCTTAGCCACGTCTTCAGCTCTGATCTTCAACTGGTGGTAACCTGATCGAAGATCAATCTTCGAAAATACTTGAGCACCCTGAAGCTGATCAAACAAATCTTCTATACGGGGTAGCGGGTACTTATTCTTTATGGTCACCCGATTAAGTTCCCTATAATCAATACACATTCAAACTCATCCATGAACCAAGAATATTCAAAGTCTTAACCAGAATTAATCAAAGGAAAGAAAATAGTAGAAACTATAAATCCTTAAAGTAAAACCAAAGAGTCATACCAGTGATCACGTCATTCCTACCCTCAACTTCTCCAGGTGTTAGTGCAAAGACTCGAGCAGGCGCAGTAGGACGTTGATTGCTGCCCCGGGCTGATACTTCATTCCTCTGAGGTGGCGGTATGAATGTCTGGTTGTTCCTATTTTGCATTAGGCAATCCCTGATGTAGTGACCTGTTTTGCCACAACGAAAACACAATCCCGCCCCTTTTCTGCACTCTCCGGAGTGCACTTGATTGCATGTCCTACACTGGTAGGGCTGTTGATTACTCTGAACCAGCCTTTTTCCCTGAACTACTACCTTCATTCCTCTTTTTTCCATGGTCCCTGATCCATGCCAGACTGGTACCCAGTAGGAGTAGTCCTTTTCCTCTGTTCATGCATTGCAACGCTTCTTTGAAGGGTGCTTTCAAAAACTGTTGCTTTATCCACCAATTTCTGAGAAGTTCCGAATCTGGAAGCCCACCACACGCACATACAGTTTCTCATTCAGTCCTTGCTCAAATTTGCGTGCCTTCTTTTCCTCATCGGGAATCAAATAAGTAGCAAAACGGGATAACTCAGTAAACTTAGCAGCATACTGATGTACCGTCATTGTCCCCTGAACCAAGATGGCAAATTCCATAGCCTTGTCCTCACGGAAAGAGCTAGGGAAGAAGCGCTCAAGAAAGATCTGCTTGAAGTGCAGCCAACTGACTATCTCTGTCCCCTCTGCTTCCCTGATAGATCTTTCAGAGATCCACCACCTCTTCGCTTCCCCAGTAAGCTTGAATGTGGCGTACGCCACTTTTTGCTCCTCAGTACAAGTTAGGACTCGCAAAATCTCCTCAATGTCCTGAATCCAATCCTCCGCCAAAGTTGGATCGCCTCTCCCATCAAATAAAGGAGGGTGCATACGATTGAATTGCTCAACAGTACAACCCCCTTCATTGAAATTACGCTGGCGACCCGTGGGATTCTGCACAAGGTCATCAATTAACTGATGTGCAGCAGCTCGTAATACGTCGGAAGCACTCGGGTTTGCTTCCCTTTCGTTCTCGGTCGCATTCAGATCCGTCATGCTTCGTTCTCTACGACGAGGTGGCATCCTGACAAAATAACTAGAATTTTTTTAAAAAATCGCTTCGAAAATAGAATTTATAAGAACATAGAAAATTAGTGGTATTTGTAAAAACAAAACGTATATATATTAGAATTCAAAAATTTAAGAATATCTATAACAGAGACAAAAGAGGAACGCACAACGGTAGTAATAGTCAATCTCTCCAAAATTTAACATCTTACTCCATCTGAGTATTTAAGAAGGCTCCGCCACTAAACTAAACCTTAATCAACATGAATTTAGTTCATAGACCTATGAAATACCACACTTCATAGTTATTCGCAAAGCCTGTGAATTCTAAGACTTCCCACTTCAACAATATTCAATCCTATGCACCCACAGAAATCTAAACCTCCTAGGTTTATAGTATGCAGAATTCTAACCTGGCTCTGATACCAAATGTAACGCCCCAAACCCGGGTGGCTTGGAGAATTACTACCTGACACTCATAAACATGTCTCTCAACACATCCAAAGGATAATCTCCAACAACCTCATAAATGAAAATCAATCTCAAATCTTCTCAATAATCTCATTACAAACTCCACACAATTTTTAATGCAATAATAATAAATCAAAGGGGTCCATAACTTCCCGATAGTCATAACAAACCAACTAAATATTTCATAAATCTTACTAAACTCAAGACATAAATAAAACCCAAAGATATTAAAACTAAGAACACCAGAAGTCCTTCTTCTACCAACATCTCTTCAGCTTTAGACACAAAGAGCATTCTAATCCAGGTCCTCATTTGGACTCACCACATCATCTGAAAAATATTATAATGATAGGGGGTGAGTCATCAACAACTCAGTAAGCAGAAATCATATGCTAGCGTGCAAACATGAGCATTTATCAAGGAAAGTATGCAGAACAAAATATTTTTCCAGAGTTATCGTGCAGAACATAACATATTTTCAAAATAACAGAGCGATGGTTTTAAAACAAGTAAAAAAACCCATGGTACTTTGGCATAACATAAACTGAGTATCATCATCAAATCAAAACAGAGCATCAAACAGAGCAGAGACCATGTTTCACCCCCGTGGTAGGGTTGTGCTAACCCCGGTGGCCAAACCAGGCAGAGACAGAGGTGAAATCTTTCCTTTATTCTTCTCGAAGCCCCGAGTGTGCACACAGGAAAGACCATAATAAAACCACTTTGTATCCAAAGTGGGTGCACTCAGAGACAGAGAAGTTGGTACCAACCCAAACAGAGCAGAGCATAACAGAGCAGAGCAGACCAAAGCAGAGACAGAGTCAGATACGAAAACCAGTACACCATGCCAAAGGTTTTCAAATGTTATATCAAAATAATACAGAATACCGAAACAGAATCAGACAGTTTACCGACACTGAACAGAAAAGTCAGAACATCTTTCTAAATAAAAGTACAACTTTTCATATTCTCAATATCGCTCATTTTTCAAATTTCAGAAACCACATGACAGAATATAGCCCATGTCTACACAATGCATGCCAGAACATACTTTTCCTTTTTCGTACAGATTTCATGAGTATGCAGATGAGTGACCGAGGTTGATCTTTATTTTCACAAGTTCCCAACACAACACAAAATATGCAAAGTTTTCAGAAAATCAACCTCTGTCTTATTAACTTGTATAAAACCTAGCATAGGAACCCCGCTTACCTGACTCCTGCAGTGTATTATCTATGACTTGGATACGGTCTCTATCCGTCTCGCCACCTATTCATAAGATAATATAAACTAAATATTAAAATCCAACAATACACAATTGGTCTTAAACAACTCAAGACTCAAACTCTAGACCATAATTCAACGAGTTTAATCAAACTTAACTAGCCAAATAACAATCCGGACAGCCCACCCTTCGACCCAAAATATTCTATACTAAACTCAGTATGTTGGTTATAAGTGAAGACTGATTTGGACCTAAAAAAATATTTACTAAAAGTTGGCTTGACAGTTGGCTCGAGCCAAGTTCGCTCGACAGTCCGCTCGAGCGAAGGCAAGTCAGAGAGGTTCGCTCGAGTCTCGCTCGACACTCCGCTCGAGCTAAAGCAAGACAGAGAGGTTCGCTCGAGTCTCGCTCGACACTCCGCTCGAGCGAATGCAAGTCAGAGAGGTTCGCTCGAGTCTCGCTCGACACTCCGCTCAAGCCAATGCTCATTTGGCTGTTCGCTCGAATCGCGCTCGACAGTCTGCTCGAGCGAAGTACGCAGATTTTGCCAACAAAACCAGTTTACACTACACAAAGCACTCTTCTTTCCATTCCCAACTCCATAACATAAAGTATAAACTAACACTTCCAAATATTTTCTCCACCACCAGTCCAACAATTCCACTACAATGAAACTTCAAATACTCCAAACCTAGGACAAAACACCAACCCGAAATACTCACCACGCAACAACCAGAAAAAACTCACAAAAACTACTCAAACTCACAGCCAAAACAGATATTGCATCAAAAAGAAGATAAACCAAACCCAAAACTAAGAAGCAGAAATCGCACGGTTACAGAAGGAGAAACCGATACTTGGATGAGAAAGAAACCCTTACCAATCGAAAATGGAGGGGATGCGAATTGATGCCCATGAGTTGCAGACGGAAACCAAAATGCAGAAATGGAGGAAAAACAGAGTATAGCAGACGGCAACACTCGGGAAACCAGAAGCAACGCAGCAACAGAAATCCACGTGAGGAGGTCTAGGGCATGGGATTCGGAAACTCAAACTAATGCCAACAACAGGAAATAAAGATGAAACCGAAAAGAAAAGAGAGACGTGCGCGAGAGAGATGCGGGAGAAACTGAAACTGAAACAGAGAAATGCGGAAAGAAACGGAAGTTGAAGTAGAAAACACTCACCTCAAAAACGACGTCGTTCAGGATTCTCACTAAACACGAAAATGGCTGGGCCATTTTCACGCACTGATCCGGGCCACTTTGATAAAGAGGCAGGGCCTTACAATTATAATATTCTTGAAGAGCTCCAAAAATATTATAATTGTCAGAAATCATTTTAATATCATTATTAAAATGATTTTAGTTATTTAAAATATTATGGGATTTAAATTATGTTGAAAGCTTTAATTAATTAAATGGTTTTATTTGTTTAAAGATATTAAATAAGACTTGATCATTTATTAATGATGAAGGAATATTATTTTATAAACTAAAGTTTAGTTTAAATAATATTCTACCTTAACTCCTCTAAGTGCTTTTTATTAAGCAAATGTTTACGCATTTTAAAACAGTGTTTGAGGTCCATCGTTAGATCGCTGCGTAGATCCCCAGACATTGGGTTTTAGAATAAAACCCCAGCCCCTCTTCCTTCTCCCTCACTTTTCCCCAGCTCTCTCTCCCTCCTCCCTCAGCTCACGAGGGGATGTCCCGGCGTTGAATCCACAATTAGGTCGATCCATTGCAATGAAAAGCTGTCCTTCGAGCAAGCTTTATTTAGGTCGGTGAAGTCAATGCACATCCGCCATTTCCCATTGGTCTTCTTAACCAAAACCACGTTGGAGAGCCATTCTAGGTAGTGAACTTTCCGGATGAACCCCACTGCTAGGAGACGGTTCACTTCCTTGGCTATCACCGTATACTTCTAGGCACTAAAGTTTCGTCATTTCTGCTTGACTTTCTGAGCCTTAGGGTCAACGCAAAGCCAGTGCTCAATGATGGAGTTGTCAATCCCAAGAATCTCCTCATGATTCCATGCAAACACGTCTTGGTGTTCGATGAGAAGACGTTTCAACGCCTCCCTCGACTCTGGGTCCAGCTTAGTCCCAATACGGACTGTGCGTTCCGTTCTCTGTAGGTCGACTGGAAACAGCTCCAAGGGCTCGTTGGGTCCAGCCTATAGAAGGGCTTGCTCGTCGCGAACTTCTTCATCCCATTCGCCTGCGGCTGGAGGTGAACCCGACCTAGGCATCTCTCCTGGTCTTTCCACGATCATGATGACTTTGACCTCATACCTCAGCTCTCGGGCATAGCACTCTCGAGCCAACATTTGCTCGCAGCAAACATCACCTACCCACAAGTTGGTAGGGAACTTCATCTTGAGGTGGTAAGTGGACGTCACCGCCCTTAAGTTATTTAGGGTAAGACATCCCAATATCGCATTGTACGCGCACGAGGCTTTGATGACCAAGAAATCAGCCATGGTTGTTGCGATCTTGGGCGCCTTCCTCGCTAGGACAGATAGGGTGATGGCCCCCATTCGTTGAACAATGTCGCCTGTGAAACCTTTGAGCGGCATCGGGGCAGGGCATAGTTGGTCTGTAATGATTCCCATTTGGATAAAGGCCTCCCAGAACAAGATGTTTTCCAAACTACCATTGTAGATTAGTATTCTTCGGGCCGTAAAGTTCGCAACTTGCATCATTACTACCAATGCGTCATCGTGCGGATGGATGATGCCCTCTTCATCCATCTCATGAAAAGTTATCGTGGCATTTCTAGGATGCTGTGGTGTCCTGACGGCAGTCCTTACGGTGGTAAACACCTCTTCATAGCGTGCCCTTTGAGCTTGCGCTCTCCGGGCTGACAAAGTCACCCCCTCCTGCATATGGTTCGGTGATTGTGTGGATTTCCCCAATCGTCCTGTCTTCCACCTGGGGACTCCTCTGGGCTTCATTCCTCACACCGTGCCGTTTTGGGCTCGCACCCCACCGGGGTCTTGCCCCCCCCCCCAGGCTGGTTTTCCTGGTCCTCCGACTGGCACCTCCGGTTCCGTTGAGCTTCCTCCCTTCTCCTTTTCAAGGCATAGTAGTCATTGGCGTTACGCCGGTTGATCATGTGATACTCACAATACTGGTGATTCTCTCTATCTTGGGGAGGCTCTCTCTACGGGCTCCGTTCGCGACCCCTTTCTACAACCAAACTTGTGTGAGCATGCTGCCGGGTCGAGACTTCCCCTCTTCTCCTCACATCGGGAGCTCCTCTCTTTCCCCCATCACGATCGTCACTTCCCCTTTGCCCAACCGCCTTCCGATCCACTTGCTCCATCTCGGTCCGTCGTGGAGCCGTCAGGGCCTCGAGGGTGTTTGGGTGTCAATGAACCCATCTGCTAGGTCCATGAACGCCCTCGACGTGGTGGGAGTCCTCCGTGCTATCTCGGCCATGAACGGGTTCCTAGGCCAGATCCCTCCCAGGAAGGCTGCCAAGGTGATCTTCTCATCTTGGTTGTCCGTCATCATGCGTTCTTAATTGAACCGAGAGAGATACAACTTCAAGCTCTCTCCATCTCGCTACTTAACCGTGAGGAGGTAAGCAGTTGGACGCCTCCTCTTTTGGCTCGCAATGAATTGCATCATGAAGAGGCGAGCCATCTTGTTATCTACTGTCCCAGGTGACAGTGATCTGAACCAGGCCCGGGCAGGTCCTTTTAACATCAAAAGTAAGGCCCGACATGTATTTCACATGGGAAGCCGTGCAAGGTCATGTGGGCCTTGAACGTCTCTAGGTGTTCCAGTGGGTCTTCGGACACGTCATACACCTCCATCTCAGGAACTTTGAATTTGGGTGGAAGATGTATCGCCATGACTCCTGTGCTATATGGTAGGTCGGTGCTGACGAGGTGCATCTTGTGTCTCTCCTACTCCGTTGTGGAGATCACGGCAACCCGCTATGAATCCAAGTGCTTGGTGCCGTTGGGTTATTCACCTCCCACCAAATCCTCGTTGGTCCAAATGAGCAGTACATTCTCTTGGCGGGGCGCTCATGTTTCCTCCGTCAACTTCCTTATCGTCTCCTCCATTCCTGCGAGTCTCGCCTCCATTCCTTCCTCCTGGTTCTCTTTCCCCCGTTTAGTTTGGGACCGTGTTGCTGCTGGCATGCAAAGCACACGTTATTTATGGAAAAAATATCTCATAGACAGCGTCACTGTTGATGTCATGTTTCATAACCTGAACAGTACCACATCAGCCAAGCTCACACCACCTGCAACTGAGAGGAAGAATGGGCTCCAGTGACTTCCAGGGTCACTCCGATGCCAAAGTCAGTGAAGAGTACATTAGTGATTGGGAAAACTTGGAGAACTAGAAAAATGGTAAAAAGGTTCAGTCAGCCTTCTCGTGGTAGGGACGGCTTTATTTATACCTATTTGGACCCAACTGCTGAGGGAAATCGTGGTGTGTCAAGTCGTACTTGAGTCGAGCTTTCTACCACTCCCTGTCTTGTCAGCGCGTTAGGCACGGAGGGAGATCGTGGTGTGACAAGTTGTGCTCAGGTCAGACCTGCTGCCACCATTCTATTGTGGCAGGGTGCCAGGTCGTGGTCGAGCCGTCCTACAATACCTCTTGCAGTACGTCGTTGCATCCTGGGTTTCCTGACACGCATTGAATGCAGTGTGTCTTGGGACTGGCGTGCCTAGTCGCAGACACGCCCAACCGCTTGTGTCTAGCAGCGGTTGTTCACACTGCACCTTATGGAAGAGCTTGGCAGGTTACCGAGTATTGAAGTGATTACTGTCTTGTAGTGGGATTCTTGGCGTGCCCGAGCCCCGTGCCCAAGCCTTTCCAGATGGGCCCATGGTCATGGGTTAGGTACACGATTTCCTGGTTTAGGTTTCTGACTTGCTTTGGGTTTTCGTCCGAGGGGCCTAGGGTCCCCCCCCTTCGAGTGACAATTGACTGAGAGAGCCCTTTGTTATTTCTTGACAAAAAGGGGGAGTAGCATATATGTAAGAGGAGTGTCATATGGAGTAGGAGAGGATACATCTAGGGGGAGTAGTTTGTTTTGAAATTTTTTGTGAAATACAATTTTTTAAGCTACTGTATTCTTTGATTAAACTCAATGTTTTATTATTTCACATTGATGATTTCCTTGATGAAAACCATGCTTATCATGTATATGCTTGAATTATTGCCTTTTGATTTGTTAGCATATATTGATTAAACTACGAATATTTCTTGTATCTCTATGTTTTCGTGTGTTTACCTGTTTGTTAATTGATTGTAGAAATATTTCAGCTTATTCATAGATTGTACTTGTACCTGGGAATCTTCTCTGGGGCCATCAAGATTAGGTCCATGTATAGGTTAGAGGTTTTGTCACAAAAAAGCCAAAGGGGAGATTGTTAATGTAAAATAACTGTGTTGGCATATTCATGTGACAACTTGTATTAAATTGTGTTGTAATAGTATTGAGTGGGATAAAATGACAAGGGATTGAAGTCACCTCAACATGGCTCGAGCTAAGCTCCATATAGAAAGGTCGCTCGATACTCACTCGAAATGACACTCAAGCGAAACTCATACAAAGAATTTGTTTGACACTCGCTTGACATTGAGCTCGAGTGGAAGTTCAAATAAAGAGTTCACTCAACATCGCATATAAGTATTTCTATGGAAATATTATCTTTTTTTTTTCTCTTGCTAGGGACCTTTTCGCCAGAAATAATTTTTTGTGATCGGGTTTTTATTCCGGCGATCAACTTTCACGGCATATAAGTATTTCTGCCGGGATAGACAGATGAAACATCGTGACAAAAGTATTATCATTGGGGAAAACTTTCTTCCATATTTTCTCCGTCGTTTAGACCAAATTGCTCAAGTTTAAAGTCATTCAATCAGACCAAGATAGACACAAATTATTTCTCCGAAAGAAAATTGATGCAATGAAATAAATAAGCTAGACGATGAATTTCGTTCATTCGATCAGACCAAGATAGACGCAAATTAAACTTTGCGTGTCCCGCATTACAGATCATTGAATAATCAATAGACCGGGGCTTTTTTTTTCTCCAATGAAATTAAACTATGTCAAGGGACTCAAGAAATTAGATGCTTTGAATGATAAGATGAGATGATAATTTTGTTAGTAATAAAATTATTTATAAATAATAATAAAATAGTTTAAATTAAGATATTTTATTAAGTTTTGGAAAATAATAAAGGAAAAATCGAATAAAAATATGATAAAATTAAAAAAATTGCTAGAATATAAATTTTTTAATGTTATTTTTATTTCGAAATTTGATAAAGTTGTATTATTTTTTATGTTTGGTTTGGATTTTGAGAAAGTTATAATAATTAAATGATAGTTAAATAAAAAAATAGAAATTTGAAATTAAAAAATGTTTTGTGTTTGAGATGAAAATTATGAAAATTTTTAAAATGAGATGAAAATTTGTAGGGACATATGTCTTTTTAGGTTCTTATCAAAATCTGACAGAGAAAAAATATATAAAAATAATCTTTATAATATTTATCATTATTTATGTAAATATTTTTAATAATTTTAAATAATTAATAAATATTATAAGATTTATTTTAAGAATAATGCTACATAAAATTATGAGTTATGCAAACACTACGCATTCTTTTTTTAAAAAAAATGAGATTTATTATTAAAAAGTTAATTTTTTTTTTCATTTAAATTCTATATTTATTTATTTTTTTAATTCGATATTCGATATTTGCATTCTCAAGTTTACAAGTTAAACAAAAACTAAAGGGTTTTGTTTTTTTGAGTTTTTTTTAGGGCCGACGTGACATTTACTACATTAATTTGTCGTAGGCCCTACCTAGACGTCCGATAGATGATCCATCGTTGGTCAAAGTAAACCGCGTATTGAGATGAGCCTCCATATATAACATGAGTATCCCATCATGTTCATAACAACAGCACCCATGCAGCTCTGCAATATCTAGCAACGATGAAGAAGACCGGCCTCTCACTGATGATCTCCTGCCTTATCTTGGCCTTCTTTTTCCTCTCAGGTATGCCTCCATCATCATCAGTACCGAGATTTCTTCAACGTTTTATATAGCTTGAACAAAACTTTTAATTGCATATATGCTTTTATTTTGTCATTAAGCATTCATTTAGTTATGAGCTCCTCCCAGGTACCTACAAATCTTAATTATAAACGTTTTATCTATTGGATTTATATATGTATATATTTGTGTATGTATGTATTTTAGATTATATTTATGTATCAAGTAGGACTGTTCACGCGATCCAAAAACTAGATTTCCGAACAAACAATTCTGAAGTGGTCACGTTACCCGAATTTCCAACCTGAATATGCTTTTGAAATCAGGATTTTCCAACCCGATTCCACTTTCCAGTCTAACACCAACTAGCGGAGGAGGATATCGACTAGACTTGTTATTATCTGCAAAAGCCCAGCTCCCAAACTCGTTTGCATCTACCAAGCTCGATCCCTTGATTCTCACTGGCCTAATTTTTCTGAAATGTTTGTACTCAACACCTTTGTGTTAAACTCATTGGCGTGGTGGTTGCCGGAAGCACGAGAGGATGTAAAAAATGTCCTCATTGGCGTCTCCTCGTCAAGATATACCGGAAAACAATGTTCGTTCGGTGGGAACAGTGTCGAAAATAGTGACAGCACGGGGCTAGTTTTCTACTATAATAAATCGCAACATATAATGATAGTCTTACACCTTCTTTACTATTCAGTTATTTTTTCCTTTTGCTATTTCAATTTGAATTAAAAATCATAGAATATAATATTCTTGTATAATCTAAAAGATAATAAATTCAATACGTAATCGTGTAAATTAATTCAAAATAACTTAAATTTTATAAAAATCGACTCAAAGATAAAAAACAATGTCAATTTTTATTAGATTGAATTTATTTTTAATTAAATTACATAATAATGTTACTTGATTGAATTATTTTCTTCTGAATTATGCAAAAATGCCATATTCTGAAATTTTTAATCAGAATTTAAAGAGCAAAAGAATAAAAAATTAGATAGTAAAGTAATATTAAAGGAAGTGTAAATGTATCATTATCTAATCGCAAGATTATAGAAGCCGAGTCATGGCCTTTGATTCCAGTAGGATTTTGTTCCTTAATGGGTCTATTCTTTAAGGGTTGGGCTTGTCGTTGGCCCAATTTTGAGTCAGTATTTCTATGAGGTATTAAGTTAAGTTTGAAGCTTGTGTTATTTGATTTTGGCCTTGAAGCTTGTAGATGTGATTCCGCCCACCTTGAATTTAATCCTTGGGTTTTAAGTTCATCGGGCTAGATCAAATCTTATAGCCATACCCACCTTGAACTATTTGACGTTGTTTGATCATTGACAATGATCCGTTCGGTTGGCTGACTTTAACTCGGTTTGACCTGACTCGTGTGATTGACCCAGTTGATCGGGTCGCCTTGTTTGACACGGATCTGAATCCCAATCCGGATCTATAGAATATAATAATAATATTTATTATTTTAATAATTTTTTATTAGAAAAAGATTTCAAAAAGATTATATTTTTCTATCATCTTTATTTCCCAATAAATAATTAAATAAATGCATCTTTGCAATATTGTGCATGTTTTCATGCATTTTCTTTCAAGACTTGTACATTGTTTGCATGCATAAACAAAGAAAGATGGATAAAATCAACAATTCTGATTGCTTATGTATTTACATGTCATTGAATTTTATTGTTGTTTATAACAAAAGGATGAAAGGAAACTTGTAAATTCTAAGATCTATGGGAATATTTACTTTCATCCTATCTGTGAATAATTATTTGGGAGGATGCTTAGCACGGTAAATTCTTTTTTTAAGTATCTTGCACTTGGTAATTCATACGTATTGATTGATAAAGGGGTCATCCTAAGTCGTTTTATTTAACTTTTTTTCTTTATCATGCGTAGGAGTCCATTATATTTTTCGGACTCTAGCATAAATTAAGATATGATTATATGTAAGAATTTATTTTGTGTTTCAAATTCTAGTATATGTTTGAAATGAAAAATATTTTCATCCTGAGTATATTTATGGGTGCATACTTCATATGTATGCATAATAAAGTTTATGTTATCCTCAGCTTTTGGTAAACATGTTTGAAATGAAAATTATATTTTCATTATGAGGATATTTATGGGAGAGATCTAGTGGCATTCTTAGATTGTATTTTAAATAGGTTTAATATACAAGATTGTTCTCTAAGGACAACACCTTTTGTGAAAGGTGATAAATTAACTAAATCCCAATACCCTCAAAATGATAGTGAGAGAAACCAAATGCAACTTATTCCTTATATCTCATTTATTGGCAGTTTGATGTATGAATAAGCATGTAACCGTCCTGATATCGTCTATGTTGTTAGTGTACTTGGGATATACTCGAGTGATCCTGGATTGAATCTCTAGAAACCTGTTAAAAAAGTTTGCTAACATATCGGTGATCCAACATTCTAGATATAGTTGGATAGTTTGATGCCGATTGTACAAGTTGTCTAGATGACAGGAGATCAACTCAGGGTTATGTGTTCATGATGGAAGGAGGGGTTTTTTTTTTTTTTTTTAAATGTCAAACAAACACTTACAACTCCCTAAACTTTTAGTCGTTTATCTCAGGATTGAGTATTGTGTATACCATTATGAGACCACTAAAGATATTTTGTAGTTTTAAGTAGTTTCATTCTCTTAGAATTCTAAGAGCTCTTCATACTCCAAGCATATTGACATTGAATATTTATTTATTAAAGAGAGTGGGTGAGTCTCATATTTGTGTTGAGCACATTTCCACATAATATATGTTGGCTGATCTACTGACAAAAAAATTTGGCGAGAAAAATATTTCAGGAGCATGTAACCAATATGGGTTTTATTTGAGCCTTCTATTGTATTTAGTCGGTAGGAGTTTTGTATGTATGTGAGAATTGTGAATTTTGACTATGTTGCCACATGTTATTGTGTGCACATTCTGTTTATGACATTAACATAGTCATAACATAGGACATTCAGATTTATCTTGTTGGGCTTCTTATGAAAGTAAGTGTTAACCACTATTTCATATTATTTCTCCGTCATACTTTCATCTCATCTAACTCATGTGATTGTGAGTACCTGTTGAGCTTCATACATCCTATTGTTATATGGTTGCCATAACTAATTAGATACTTGCAAATACATTTTGGATTTGTTACGTTATAAAGATGCTTGGTTGGTTTTCATTTTGTGATTGAATGATTTATGTTGTCCAAGTGGAAGCTTGTTGTATTTGTTATGGATTAGCATAGATCTTATATTGATCTTAGAATCATAATCGAATGGGACAAAAATATTAATAGATGTGGATACCCCTTCTCTCACCCTATAGATAAGAGAATTAGCCAATTGGATTCTATCATGCTGTGTGGTTAGGGATAGAGAGAATTTTTTCCTAAGTTTCAGTCATTGCTACAGTGGTGCCAGTACAATGGAAAACGAATGTTTGGCTCTTGAGGTAATCTCTTAATCCTTAGTTGACTTTTCAACATAAATGTGCAAGTGCCATCAACTCAGACTCGTGGTCTCTCCTCTCAATTGTGGTTATCATCTCCTGCGCCTATCGGCAAGCCCACCTACTCATAATACAAGAGTGGGAACACCATGCAGCAAATGACTGCCAAATCATCACCTTCCAAATTAGACCTCCTCCTCCTCCGAACTAGCTGATAACCCTCATCATCCTCGTCATCAGGAGTGTGTGTAGAGCTACATGAAGGAAATGACATACAGTCATCCAAGTGCCCACGCACCAATTCCTCCATCCCGTGCTCAAACTCAGAGTAGGCATCGATGGATTCAGGTTTCTATTGCAGCATTTGAAGATCAGTCGTCCTCACCCAACCCCCACACGCACCAACATAACCACACCCGAAGACCACCTTCAATCCATCCACAATGTAAACACTATAGAGAAGTGCAGAATTTACGTACTTGTGGGTTTAACTCTCTCTGTGTTTGATTTGTTCCAAGATTCTCTCTCTCCCGGATGGTGGTTCTAGAATATTTAGAATATCGTAGTATATCTGTAAATAGTAGTGAAATAGATATCTTATTACGTTTTGGGAAATGAGAGAGAAAAAGTTGAATAAAAATACTATAAATTTAATATTATTTAAATATTAAATTGTTTGAATATAATCTTTTAATATTACTGTTGGGAATGGACCGGTTATCAAAAGACTCTGTTAAAGTAAATAATAGCGAAAGCAAACAAAAGAAATAACAACTCACACAATACACAAAGATTTAAGTGGTTCAGCTTAATGTGAGCCTACGTCCACTAGTGGGGTCGGTCTCAATGAATTCACTATCAACAAATGATGGAGTACAAGATATTAATTTACAAACTCCTATTTCCAAAGTGTCAAAACACTGTTGGAATGCCACAAAGAGGACCTCTCTTTTCAATATAAAAGTCAGCAGTCTTAAAAGGTTCAATAGTCATGAATGAATGATGAAACATTCATATTTATATTGTAGCAGCGCAAACCTTAATTTACAAATGTTCCCTGGCAAATTAGGGTTGTCATCCCACTCGAGCTGAGTGTCGAGTGGATGTCGAGCAAAGCTCTCTGGATGCCATACTGCTTGTGCTGAGTGTCGAGCAACTGATGAGCGAACTCTCAAGATGCCATCCCACTCGAGCTGACAGTCAAGCGGATGTTGAGCGAAGCTCTCTGTTTGTGTTCTGGTTGAACTCACTGTCGAGTTGCTGATAAGCGAACTCACTGGTGAGTCTTTGCTCGAGCTGCAGAGACACCGCTCGAGCGAACAATCCTTAGAGGTATTTTTTCAACAAGATTCAAGCCACCTCTCAACAAATCTCCATCTTGGCTTGAATCCTACCAAGCCTAACAACAATCGATTAACCAACAAAACCGACCCCCTCCACCAAATACCCTAAGGAAATCACATACCCCGAACACCAATCAAGTCCAAACAAAGTTTGAACTTCTATACTGGAACTGGCTTTGTCATCATATCTGCTGGATTTTTAGTAGTAGCAATCTTCTGAATTTCTAACACGCTCTCGGTAACAATTTTTCGAAGAAAATGATACCTGATGTCAATATGCTTTGCTCTCTCATGATACATTTGATTTTTGGTCAACTGTATTGCACTCTGGCTGCCACAAAACACTGAAATTGCATCTTGCTATAGTCCCAAATTACTGATTAGAGACTTCAGCCAAATGGCTTCCTTAACGGCCTCAGCTGCTGCCATATACTCTGCTTCTGTAGTTGATAAAACAACAGTAGATTGTAGTGTTGCTTTCCAACTAATAGCAGAACCACACAAAATGTAAACATACCTTGTCAATGATTTTCTCTTATCCAAGTCCCCAACATAATCTGAATCAACATGACCAATCACCCTCGAATTGTAGTCAGTTTCTCTATCAAAGACTAAGCCAAGATTTGAAGTACCTCTCAAATACCTGAGTATCCATTTCACAGCCTGCCAATGAGCTCTACTCGGATTAGCCATGTACCAACTAACAACACTCACTGCCTATGAAATATCTGGATGAGTACAAACCATTACATACATAATACTACCAACTGCACTGGAATAAGAAACACTAGCTATGAAACATTCCTCCTCGTTTGTTTGGGGAGATAGGGATGCTGAAAGTTTAAAATGTATAGCAAGTGGTGTACTTACTAGTTTGGAATTAGACATTCCAAATCCCTGAAGAACTTTCTCAATGTATTTTCCCTAGGACAAGTACAACTTTTCAGCTTTCTTATCTCTATGGATCTCCATCCCCAAAATCTTCTTTGCAGCACCTAAATCTTTCATTTCAAACTCATTTATGAGTTGAGTTTTCAACAAGCTAATGTCATATATTCTTTTAGTAGCAATAGGCATATAATCAACATAAAGTAGCAAATAAATGAAAAAACCCATTAGATAACTGCCTATGATAAACACAACTATCATAGCTACTTCTCACCTAACCATGATCTGTCATAAAAGAATCAAAACATTTATACTATTGCCTCGAAGACTGCTTCAAACCATACAATAATTTCTTCAATATGCACACATAATCTTCATTTCCTTGAACAATGAATCCCTTTGACTGATGCATGTAAATGATCTTCGCAAGCTCACCATGCAGGAATGCTGTTTTACCATCAAGTTGTTGAAGCTTTAGGTCAGACGCTGCCACCATAGCAAGCAACACCCTAATTGAGCTGTGTTTCACCACTGGAGAGAAAACTTCATTGAAGTCGATACCTTCTCTTTGACTCTAGCCTTTTGCAACTAATCGTGCCTTGTACCTTGCATCTGCAACACCCTAGATGCACTCTTTTCTTTTGAAGACCCATTTGCAACCAACAGTCTTCGTCTTCTAAGGAAACTTAACCAAATCCCAAGTTTGGTTCTTGTGAAGAGACTCAATCTCCTCAATCATCGTTAAGCACCATTGTGCAGACTCCTTACTTTTGACAGCTTCTGAATAACTGGAAGGCTCCTGACCATCTATGTCCTCTGCTGTAGTAAGTGCATACAATGTATGTATGAGCATACTTTGAGGTGGCCTGATCTGCCTCCTCTGTCTACCAGTAGCAATACTGTAATCTTGCTCCCCTTGTGCACCATCATCAAACTCAAGGTCATGCTCATCAGTAATAGCATGATCCTGGGTGCCGCCTAGCACCCCTTGTAAAGCCTCAACCTGTAACTCCACTTTCTTGCCATTACCATGCTCTTCACCTGTAGACACAGTAAACTCTTTTCTTGGATTAAGCATGGTTGTTCATCAAATACAAAATCCCTGCTAATTAAAAACTTGGGTGATTTAGGATCAGTACACCATAACCTGAATCCTTTCACCCCACTGGCATATCCAATAAATATGCCATTCTTTGCCCTTGGCTCAAGTTTTCTATCATTAATACGGAAATATGCTGAACAACCAAAAATTTTCAAAGTTGAATAATTAGAGGGAGTGCTAGACCATACCTCATTTGGAGTTTTTAAACCAATAGTTGTGGTTGGACAACGATTAACCAAATTGCAAGTTGTATTGACTGCTTTTGCTCAGAAATCGTTAGACAAGCCGACATTTGAAAGCATATTGTGGGCTTTCTCCAAGAGATTCGTTCAGCTATCCCATTTTGCTGTGGAGTATGTCTCACTGTGTGGTGCCTCACAATGCCTTCATCTTTACAGAATTCATCAAAATTACCTCCTCAAAATTCCATACCACTGTCGACTCGAAGTCGCTTAACCTTCTTGCCTGTCTAATTTTCAATCAAAAGCTTTCACTGTTTAAAGTTAGCAAATACATTGCTCTTTTGTTTCAGAAAATAAACCCAAACCTTCCATGAATAATCATCAATGAAAGTAAGCAAATATTGGGCTCCAACCTTCAATGGAATAGAAGATGGACCCCAAAGATCAGAATGAATATAGTCCACAGTACTTTTAGTTCTGTGAACCCCCGTAGTAAACTAAACCTTGCACTATTTTCCAAACACACAATGTTCACAAAATTCAAGTTTTCCTATTTTTTAATCACACAACAAACCCTGCTTACTCAAAATAGACATCCCCTTCTCACTCATGTGACCCAAACGCATTTGCCATAAACGGGTAATGTCTGGGTCTGGATTATCTGAAATAGACACTGTAACTGCATCTATCATTGTACTGACCTGAAGAAAATAAAGATCATCTGTCTTATCTCTTCTCATTACAATCATGGAGCCCTTACTAACTCTACTAGCTCCACATTCACCAATGTAATGGAAACTCAAAGAATCAAGAGTGCTTGAGGAAATACGATTTTTCTTCAAATTTGGGATGTGTCGAACGTTAGACAATGTCCTTAAAATCCCATCAAACATCTTAATCCTAACTGAACCAATGTCAGCAATTTTACACTCCATATCATTTCCCATCAAAACAGAGCCACTGTTGACTGGCTGATAGGCAGTGAACCCATCCTTCTTGGGACACATATGAAAAGTACAAGTTGAGTTCATGACCCACTTGTCACCATAGCGACTATTTGAGCTGCTAATTGTTAGGAAAATATCTACACCATTAGACTTTTCATCAGCAACACTAACAACATTAGAAGAACTAGTGTCTTTCTCTATATTTTTTTAGTTTAGGACACTCATTTTTGTAATAATCAAATTTATGACAGTAATGACATTTAACATTTTTCTTGTAAAATTTTGACTGTGAACTGCCCCTAAATTTACCCATGTTCTTCTCTAAACTTCTCTCATTCAATCTACCCCTGCTAGAGGAACCCTTAACAAACAAACCACTGACTTGATTATCCGTCCCCTTCAAATTTAATTTAGTTGTTAATTCCTTGGAGTTCAAAGCAGATTTTACATCTACTAAGGAAATAGTATATCTACCATACAACATTGAATTCAAGAAGTTATCAAATGACATAGGCAACGAATACAAAACAATCAAGGCTTGATCCTTTTCTTCAAGCTTAATGTCAATTTCCTTAAATCCATAATAATCTTATTAAATCCATCTAATTGTTCGGAGATAGGAGTACCTTCCTTCATTTTGAGTGTGTATAACCGTTGCTTCAAATACAAACGGTTGGTGAGAAATTTCTTCATATACAAACTCTTAAGTTTAGCCCAAAGACTAGCAACGGTCTCCTCATCGGCAACCTCTCTTAAAACTCCATCTGATAATGACAACAAAATGACATTATGGGCCTTCTCTTCATCTTCTCTTGCCGGTGTAGGAGAATCATCGGATACCTTCCTGTCCAATACCTTCGACAAGCCTTGTTGTTGCAGCAAAGCCTTCATCTTGATGCTCCATAAACTAAAGCTATTTTGACCGTCGAATTTCTCCCCTTCAAATTTTACCATAGCCATCCTTCAAGACTTCACACAGAACCTGACGCTCTAATACCAGTTTGTTGGGAATGAATCAGTTATGAAAAGGCTAAGTTAAAGTAAATAATAGCAGAAACAAACAAAAGAAATAACAACAAGCACACAATACACTAAGATTTAAGTGGTTCAGCTCAATGTGAGCCTACGTCTATTGGCGGGGTCAGTCTCAATGAATTCACTGTCAACAAATGATGGAGTACAAGATATTAATTTACAAACTCCTCTTTCCAAAGTGTCAAGACACTGTTGGAATATCACAAAGATGACCTCTCTTTTCAATACAAAAGTCGGCAGCCTTAAAAGGTTCAAAAGTCATGAATGAATGATGAAACATTCATATTTATATTGTGGCAGCGCGGACCCTAATTTATGAACATTCGCTCGAGCAAACGTGAGGATTGTCATCCCGATCGAGCTGAGTGTCGAGTGGGTGTCGAGCGAAACTCTCTGTTTGTGTCCAACTCACGCTCACTGTTGCTCGAGCGAACAATCCATAAAGGTTTTTTTTCAACAAAGGTTCAAGCCACCTCTCAACAAATACTTTTGTTTTGAAAAAGTTGTATTATTTTTTGTGTTTTGTTTGGGAGTGTAGGAAAGTTATAATGATTATATAGAAAATATGAAGATTTAAAATTGAGAAGTGTTTTGTGTTTGAGTGATGCTTGGAAAAGAAATATCCAAGAAACCTCCAACAAACAAGCTTATGAGTAATTATTAGGTGCTGTTGGAGAAGAGACATGTGGCATACTCATTCTATCCCAAAATTACATGCCAATAAAAATTGATTGTTCACGTATATAAGTAAGTAATTTTAATTATATGATACCATAATAGAATATGAATATTATGTCATAGCATATACATGCACTTATATCATTGTGATAAGCATGCATGTGTGACTTACTAGCTGATATGATATATATTTGACTAACTTCATTTGCTTCATATATCTAAGATGCAGGATCTAATGGCTCTGATGTTCAACATATATGCACGGTGACAAGCAGGCCAGATGAAGTCAGGATTATGATTTTGAAGAGGCCAAGTATTTTAGATTGGAATAAATAATTCAATTGGAGAATTTTAGTTACAACCCTAACAAAATGATAATAAACAAAAGGATTAAAGAGCAACAAATAAAAAATTAACTCAAAACCTAAAGAAAAATATAGGCATTTCACAAAAAATATAACAACAAAAAAGTTTATCTAATGTTTTAATTAAAAAGTGTATACACAAATTAGTTTAAGCAAACATAAAAATTAAAATTATGATTTGAAATCTTCACAAAATTTTTAGAGAATATTAATGACTACAAATAAAAATACTTTATTTATCTTCTCCTATGTCTTAAATATGTGTAAAAGTAAATATTATTTTTCTAATAAATCTCCTAATTAATAATTCTATCAATGTATAATATAAAATAAAATTACATGAATAATAATATACTTAAAATAATAAATTTTATTAAGAATGCTTAAATATTAACCTTTGCTTAGAGCCTTGGGGGTGCCTGCCCCCCACCCACTCTTGGCTTCGACACTGGTGGTGGCAAGGGATTATTTTGTTTGATGTTGCTTATGTATGAATGTTGCAGGTGTTCAATCCACTAGAATAACTTTCACAAACAACTGTCCGAATACCATTTGGCCAGGAACCCTAACCATTAATCAGAAACCTCAACTATCAACAACTGGATTTGAGTTACCATCCAAAGCATCCGCATCACTGGGTGTCCAAGCTCCATGGAATGGTCGGTTTTGGGCACGAACTGGTTGCTCCACCGACGCCTCAGGAACGTTCTCTTGCACTACTGCGGATTGCGCCTCTGGATAGGTTTCATGCAATGGCAATGGTGCCATCCCGCCAGCATCTTTGGTAGAAATCAGCATAGTAGCGAATAGCGGGCAAGACTTTTATGACGTTAGCCTTGTCGACGGCTTCAACCTACCTGTTTCAGTGAGCACAGAAGGTGGGAGTGGTGATTGCCAGACCTCGAGTTGCCCGGCCAATGTGAACATGGTTTGCCCAGCAGAGCTACAACTGAAAGCCATGGATGGGAGCACGATCGCATGCAAGAGCGCATGCACAGCGTTCAATCAGTCACAATACTGCTGCACTGGCGATTTCAGTACCCCACAATCATGTCCTCCTACAAACTATTCCATGATCTTCGAGAACCAGTGCCCTCAAGCTTATAGCTACGCTTATGATGATGTGAACAGCACCTTCACTTGCTCCGGTGCACCAAATTACACTATAACTTTCTGCCCTTGAATAACGTCTAGCTTGATCATGAGATGAGGTTTCTATCTAGTGATACTACATACTACTATCTTGTGATAATATACCATCAAAAGCTTTTTTCGATTTGTTTGGATTGATAAAAATTAACCCATAACATGAGGCTTCTATCATTCTTACATTTGAAGTTGGGTCCATACATTACTTAATCCAACACTCACTACAAGAAAAAAGGCCTATTATGGCGATTTAAATTTTGTTGTAAAAGAAATCGGTGATAATAATGTGTAGTCGCGACAATTAAAACTTCATCATTGAATTCCATCATGAAGTTGAGATATATTACCCGTGGACTTATTATTTTATTTGTTGTAGCGATTTTTGAGCTATTGTGATAGTTTTTGTCGTCGCAAATAACAGGTTTATGTTGCAACGGTTTCTTTCCTTGGTAATGAAACTTTGTAATGGCATATTTTATTAATTGGGCACCAAAAGGCATCTCTTATTTCTCAGACCCTAACGTTTCACGTGGGTCAGTCTTTTAATCCCACATTCTTCTTCTATGTAACAGACGTGTATCACACTACCAACTGCACGGATGACATACAACAATGAAGGGACAACGTTGGTCGCCCTGGGTAAACTCCGATGCTTAAGTCAGTAACAACATAAAGATAAGTGTATAAAAATGAAGATGATTTGTTTGTTACCTCTTGGGGGTTATTTATAGAAGGACGTGCCGTGATGGCGACAAACTCTAATCACCACTCCCGTGTGCGCATCCTTCATGATCCCTTATTTAATAGAGAGAATACCTCCTATTTCGTAGGATTTATTTCTCTTAAGATGATCATTTCCAACTATGGGTTCTATCTCCAACTCTTTGTGAGTTATTTGTCTCATGGTTGTGATTACGAGCTGTCCGACCGTAGGGCTCCTGACCCTAAGCATTGGGCTAATTTCCTTGGTGATGGGCCCAAAGCCTAGGGGATCCAAATGTCCCCTCCATTCTACATCCAACCCTACCTCATATTCAATTTCCCTACCAAATAGAAGACAAATCGAGATTCCACGGCAATCAGAGCTTTACACACGACGATCCTCCTCCTCCTAGGATTCCACGGGCTCACAGACTCGTCCATTGGAGGCGATTGTCCAACCTCCTCTTCTTCCTCAAACTATTTTATTTTTCACTTCTCCCACTTGCTATCCTAAAAAGCCCATCTTTAATCTTGTTAGCCTCAATCCCTTTTCAGATCAAACAGGGCCTTATTTCTCAATGCTACTAATTCCCTTGCCCCCTTCTCCCTCTCCTCTATTATCCATTCTAGATTTCCAATCCTTCTTCCTTTACCTACGGGCCGAGTGAAACACTGGGTGAATTCATGCAGTAGGAGGTAAGTCCAAATAAGCTACCGCACCCAGCCGTTGGACCACTTGGAATGACCGATAAAATCTTGGTGATAGCTCGAGATTGTGACAAGGTGCCACTAATTTCTACCGGTAGGGTTAAAGGCGAACGTAAACCCAATCCCCAACCTAGAAATCTCTTTTTTTCCTTTTTTCATCCGCATTCGATTTCACCTGTTGTTGAGTGAAATGGAGATTTTCCTTCAATATTTGCTTGATATGCTCTCTGACTTGCAAAAATTGGTCCACTACTTCATTTTTTGTTGTGCCTGTAATATATGCTGTGAGTTTAGGAGGTGGGTACCCATATAGGACTTCAAAAGGAAAGATCTTTGTAGATGTATGATAGGAGCTATTGTACCACCATTCCGCCATAGATAACCACTGAGTCCAAGCCCTTAGTTTAGCCCCTGCATAGCATCGAAGATAACACTCTAGAGTTTTATTTAGTGCCTCGTTCTGACCGTCAGTTTGGGGATGGTAGGTCGAGCTATAGTTTATAGCAAATCCCTTTAGACTGAACAAGGAATATTTGGTCAAGCAATCCACTCTCACCAATATCACACTCACCCATTGAGACAAGGGTAGGCCTTCGATAAAATCTAGTGATATTTCCTCCCAAGTCTGTTCAGGAACCGAAATGGGCTGTAAAAGAATAGTTGGATGGCTTGTCTCACACTTATTCCAAGTGTCACACTCCTTTTACTATCCTTTTTCATGCCTTTCCAATAAAACTCCCGCTTCACCCTTTGGTATGTCTTGAGATACCCTGAGTGACTAGCCTGGGGGCTGTCATGTATGTATTGGAGAATAAATGGAGCCTTAGAGTCGAGGACAAACCTTCCCTTCTTAAGTGTGAGTCCCTGCTTCAAAGCATAACCTTTAGGCACCTCATGACCAGCTTGTAGTTTTGCCAACTATTCCTGTATTTCAGGGGAAGTAGTATAACTCAGTTTGAGCTCTTCAATTCAAATGGGTGTGGGAAACGATATGACAACTAAAACTGCCTCTTGTAACTCCGAACCCTGATTCTTTCGGGAAAGAGCATCCGCCACCTTATTGTCCCTCCCCTTTTTATACTCATTCTTAAATTATAGCTCATTAACTTAGTTAACCATTTATGTTGAGCTACAGTCCCTACTTTCTGCTCTAATAAATACTTTCGAGCTTGTTGGTCTATCTTAACAACAAAGGACTACCCAAAAAAATACGACTTCCACTTTTACACTGTCGTGACCAAGGCTAGTAGTTCTTTCTCATATGTTGACAATGACAGAGCCCTTCCCTTCAAGGCCTTACTTAGGAAGGCAATAGGTTGCCCTGTTTGCTGGAGTACTGCTCCTAACCCAATCCCACTTGCATCACATTCAATAGTAAAATCCGGAAACCTTAGGACTGGAGGTTGTGTCACCGCAACCTTAAGTTGTTGAAAGGCTATTTCTGCTACCCCATTCCAAGAAAAAGCATTCTTTTTCAATAACTCAGTTAAATGAGCAACAATGAGGCCATAGTTGCAAATAAATTTTCTGTAATATCTTGTTAAGCCCAGGAATCCCCTTAAAGACTTGGTATTTGCTGGAATTGGCCAATCTAGCATTGAAGCCACCTTGTTTGGGTCGGCTTTAACCCATTCAGCCGTCACTATGTGGCCCATATACTCAACCTCTCTCACCCTAAAACTGCATTTAGATAGTTTAGTGTAAAGCTGAGTTTTCAACAGTACCTCCATAACCTGCCTAAGGTGACATAAATGCTCTTCCTCCCCCTTACTATAGACCAAAATGTTGTAAAAAAAAACTAATACAAATCTCTTGAGAAATGGTTTGAAGATGTCATTCATTAACCCCTGAAACGTAGACAGGGCATTGGTGAGCCCAAAGGGCATCACTAAGAACTCATAGTGGCCCTCATGAGCTCAAAAGGTAGTTTTGTGTATGTCTTCTGGTACAAGTCTGATTTGGTGATAACTGGACCTCAAGTCTAGTTTAGAAAAGATCACTGACACATGAAACTCATCTAAAAGCTCATCAATGACGGGTATAGGGAATTTATCTTTAATCATCTCCTGATTAAGGGCCCTATAATCTACGCACAAGTACCAACTATCATCCGACTTGCGCACTAAAATCACCGGGGATGAAAATGGGCTAGAACTCGACCTTTTTACTCTTGTTTTCAACAAATCAGCCACAATCGTCTCAATCTCTGATTTTTTATAATAGGGATATCAGTAAGGTCTAGTTGAGATGGGAGGGGTTCCTTTCTTGAGGACCATTTTATGGTCTTGTCTTCTTATAGGTGGCAACCCAGTGGGTTCTTCAAAAATCTTGTTAAATTCATTAAGTAGGAGCTGCATTTTTGGGTCTACTGGTTGTTGTTTAGTGTGAATTGGGGTTGCAATTAACTGCAGAAATAGCCCTTACCCTTACTTACACTATCCAGTAAGGCTTTCTTCCCACCCTCAGACGTGTAACTACTTAACTTCATACCCAACAACTGAATTGGTTTCTCATTCCAAGTGCATTTGATGGACAATTTAGAGAAATCCCAAACAATAGGACCTAAGGTGACTGACCACTGGACTCCTAAAATAGCATCACAACCACCCAAGGGAAGTAGGTAATAAGATGGATAGAAAGAATTACCTTGAATTTTAGTCGTTACCTCCTTACAAAGCCCTTCACTATGGATGGTATCTCCATTGGCCACCTTGACTGACAACTGTGTTGTGGGTTTTACACACAAATTTGTCCCCTTGCTAACAGATGGGTCTAAAAAATTGTGGGTGCTCCCCAAGTCCACCAAAATCACCAACTTCTCTCCCCCAACCGTCCCATGGATTGTCATGGTATTTGAAGTAGGAGTTCCTGTGATAGCATTAATAGAGATCTCGGGTCCCCCATGGAAAGTAGGTAACCCTATTCCTTCCTCAAAATCTGTAGAATCATGAAAAACATCATCTAACTTCTCCCCTTCACCCCCTTTACATCCTTGCAGCGGATAGACATTAGGAGATTTACACATGTGCTTGGGATGCCATTTCCCTTCACAACGGTAACATAAGACTTTTTTTTCTTTTTTCATCCATCTGTGTGAAGAAAACCTTCTATATAAGGACTGTTTGTTTAGTGCCCTTGTTTGAACCATCCCCCGAATAGACCCCGTGGCCATCCCATGCTGTTAATGAATAGTTCTTTTCTTTTCATGGTTTTACTGCCTTATTTATACTGACCAAATACTCTTCTGGTATTCGTGCAAGGCCATATGCTGCGCTTAAGTTCACTAGATTCAGCAGACGAAGTATAAGACGAATCTCATCTTTGAACCAACTAATGAAGCCGCTAAGCTTGTGAGCATCTGGGAGCCCTTTGAGCCTATTTGAAAGTGCTTCAAACTCATCTTTATACGCTGCTACTAATGAAGTTTGCTTCAACCTCTTTAGATCTTCCATGGGATCATTGTACGCTGTGGTTCCAAAATGTGTTTGGAGGGCTTGAAGGAAGGTCTTCCAGCATGTAACTGCCTTGTGTCTTCTGCATCTCGGTACCAAATTAGTGCTTGTCCCTCCATGTGGTATGAAGCCATGAGTAATCTTTGAACTAGAGGTGTTTGATGAAATTCAAAGTAGTGTGAGGCCTTAAATATCCACCCCTCTAGATCTGAACCAGCAAAATGTGGAAATCTAGCTTGATTCCCCTCATTCCATGCCTCCGGTGGACCAAATTTTATGTTTCCAAGTCTATGTCTTGGTGGGGTGCCCTATTTTGGTTAGCTACCATAGTTCGCAACATATCATTGGTCTGGTTTTGGGTGGCCACCATAGCCCGCATCTGCTCCCTCAACTCTTGTATCCCTTGCTCATGCGACTCAACTTGCTTTTGGATTGCCTGTTGCTTGTTGTTTGGATCTAATGCTCTCTGCAATTTGGAAACCTGTTTCTGATACCAATTGTTATGATTCTAATTGTAAAGAAATGTAGAAGAATGGATAGAGGAAATGGAAATAGATCTGGAATAGAAAATGGAAGAAAATATACAGAATATTATGGATTAAACTGTAAAGATAGATGGGTTTTCGAGGAACCCTAGCCTCCAATGTTTTGATTAAGCCAATACAAGATATTCGATAATGGAAGATTCTGCTACCCCGCACCTTATATTCCTTCAACCCACTACTAACAACATCTGACACTTCCCCTGTAGCCACTACATAACAGAAAGTAAAAATAACAGAGAGTAAAATGCTTGAATGAAATGGTGCGTAAAACATAAATGCAAAACGGTGCGTTCCTAGTGCTTGAAATGGTGCGCTTTGTCCTCCCTTGCTCCTGTGCGTTTTGCCTCTTATTTCTTGCCTTGTAAATGACCCCGTATGACCAAAGCCTCTGACTTCACTTCACATCCCTAACTCCACTTCTTTCCATCTACTCTCCCTTGAGGTCATAACAGTGTCAGAGCTAGAGATTGTTGATCGACTTCTTGTGGACTCTCTTTCATGCACCTCAAGTACCTCTGTATGCTTTTATCTCTCTCTTCCCCTTCACTCCGGTTGGTTTCCAATTATTGTTAGGAACTTCTATCTATTTTATTTTTGGTGGAAACTTTTGCATATCCTTTCTTAAACCTGTGTAAATCTAGTTTTACTTCTTCTCTGAAAAAAATTCCCACTACGCACAGGAAGTTTAAGTGATTGGTCCCTTTCGAGGAAGGGTCACAAAGTACTACAATATTACCACCTAGAATTGGATTTGGCGCTCAATCGACCACGATGCTAGATCAATGGAGGTATTCTTTTACCTGTCAAAATTCATTGAGCATGCAACTAGTATGGCAATGTATCCTCCATAGAAGCTCCCTCTAGCTTTTTTTGTTTGTTCTAAGAAAAGTGTATTAGATCATGGGAACTTTTCCTACACTTCAAACACCACAATTTTTTGCCCAAGTTATTTTGGCAGAAACTCAGACCAGAGCATCCATCCCTACAAATGCATATCTGACTTACCTAGAAACGCACCCAATGGATATTTCTGGTAATTAATCTGGCTGCAAAAATTATTTGAAGAACAATCAAATGGCTTGTTAAAAGTACATGATGTTATTAGTATATATATATATATATATGTTGATGTCGTGTTTCACGGGCTTGGGCAACTTCACGCTGGCAGTATTCGAGCAATCACCTGCACATTAACCAAAGGGGGGACCTTGGGGTCCGTTGATCCTCCGATGCTTAAGTCAGTAATGATGAAGGAGATAATAAACAGTAATGAAGACATGGGTGTAAGGTGATACTGATTGATTACCTTGTATGTTGCTAGTAGTGTCTTATTTATAGTTACCGATCAGGTCTCCACCATAGTGGGTGTTGCATAGCAGGGGATAATATGCTCCTGTGTCGTCACCTCGCCGACTGTGAAGTGCTCAGGGTTGTTGTGCGTTGCTCAGGCCTTGGGTCGTATTGAATGCGTCAAGCTTTCTGCTCTGGGTTGCATTGAATGCGGCACTCCTTCTGTCCTAGGCCGCACTAAATGCGGCATGTCTTCTGTCCCGGGTCCCTTGCATCTCATTAATGTTGGGTGTGATCCACTGTAAATCCTCTCATCCGGTAATGAGTGCTATGTTGTTTCTTCTCAAATCTTGTCGTTCTCTTGTGTTTTCGATCCCGTTAGCACTATCCGACCCGGGTATAGTACCCGAGCCCTGACCCAAGTACTACTGTGTACCTGATCCCTAATCTGGCCCATGTCTTCGGCCTAGTTCCACCAAGACCTCATTTCTTGGTTGTAACCTGGGCCCTGCTCTTGGCCCAATGTAAGGGATTTTTCTCCTTTTACAGTACCCCACGAATTTTTAGCACACTTGTGGGCTGGAAATTCTAAGATTCCTTCTCTCTTTAGACCTCTAACCTGGTTATGCAAAAGGTGGACGGGCACTCACCCGTCCATTGTTGATGCGAACCAATTTCTCCATAATCATTAATGCTGCCCTCATTAATTAAAGCTGCTTTCTGGCGTGCCAACGCTGGCCGGGATTGGTTCATTCTATGTATGCATACGGTAGGTAAGCGTCACTCTGTATCCCTATAGCCAGGGCGTCTCTTCGAATCTTGTGCCACCGTTTCAAATATTTAATCATTCCATCACGCCATTACTATTTATTTCCTCTTCCTCATTCCTTCCTCTCTTTCTTCCCTTTCCTCTTCGTCTCGTCCTCCTCCTTTGCTTCCCTAAAGCCCTAAAAGACACTCCAATTCTTCCGTCTACTCTTATCATGACTAAACGAAGCGCGACGATGCCCGGTTAAGTTATTATGCTGGGAAACGGTGGTTGTCAGTTATGACTAATAACAAACTTCGTTTGCTCTGCAGGGAGTTCCCCGTTCCCATTGGAATTGTTCTGGAAATCTCTCAACCTCGTGTTATAA
This sequence comes from Juglans nigra, assembly GCA_002916485.2. Taxonomy (NCBI): domain Eukaryota; kingdom Viridiplantae; phylum Streptophyta; class Magnoliopsida; order Fagales; family Juglandaceae; genus Juglans; species Juglans nigra. The sequence goes on from CM036140.1 coordinate 24,125,657, forward strand.
TGGTGGATGAGGAGGGCCTGTCGACAAAGGTGTCCCTTTATCCTCACATGTTTTCCATTGGACTGTGTCTGCCATTTTGCCGTCCGGTGCATGACATTCTGGATTTCTTGAAACTTGCTCCGGCGCAACTCAATCCTAATGCTTGGCGTTTAATCATGGCCAATTGTGTGGCCTTTCAAATTGTTCTGAGCGGCTCAGAAGATTACCCTGATCTAACTGCTCGGGAGTTTCTGGCTGTGTAGCGAATCAATCGGCTTGATTGGAACATCTGTAGCTTCCAATCCTACTCTGCCGAAAAATGCTTCACTATTTTGGAGAGGCGTTATTCTTCAATAAAGGATTGGCACCGGCGATTCTTCTTTGCTAGGGCCTCAGACTAAGAATGCCCAGAGGGAGAGCGCGTATACAATGAGTTTCCTGTTCGATCCGTTTGGGGTAAGATTCCGACTAGGGCTGCAACCCGACCAACCCGGTTTGTGTTTGGGTCTAACCTGACCCGACCCGTATTTAGAAGGAAACAAATCAATCTGGACCGACCTGAGATTGGAAAAGGTAAAACTGTAAATCAGCTGCAGAACAAAACAAACCCAAATCAGAACAAAATGCCCATGCCCTCGATGACAACGAATCAGGTAGACAACGTCGTCCTTTCTATCTGCAACTTCTGGGTTAAATTTTTCTGTCCCATTCTTGAGCTCAAACCAGTAATGGCTTATGTGGTGGTGTTGTCTCGAATAATTTCTTGTCAAAAAATCTTCAATGGGTTGCTGTCTAAGCACCGCAAAGTCATTTGATTTACTAAAGCAGCAACATTCTTTGGTGGGAACTCAACCACCAAGATCGAGATCTGATGCAAATGAGAGTAGAGCACCCCCTCCTTCAGCTGAGGAAGAAACCATCAAGGAGGTACTCTTCGAAACCCCGAAGCCCAAGCCTCCTCAACCTCTAGGTTTCCAATCTATTGCCACTAAGCCTGTGTTCAACGAAGTCAAAGATAATGACAGAGACGGAGATGACGAAGACAACAAGAAAAAGATCGACAAGTTTCCCTCGCCTATAAATACCGCTACGGACAACAAGATCTCTAAGGATTAAATTTAGACCACTTGTGACGGCATTTATTTAGCCACATCCAATCTAGAGGTAAGAGATCACTTGAATTCACTTTGTAATTGTGTAGTGGGTCTTACACTGATCAGAGGGTGTTTTTAGCTTTTTATTTTTTATTTTCTAGGGCTTACGCTGTTGACAGGGAGTTCTTCTTTTCTTTTGCTCTATTTTTTAATGGGACATGTAGACTTACAGAGGAGTGAGAAGTTAGAATGGTGTAGTTGGTTTTAGCGGGCTCGACCCGTAAATTACTTCAACCCATTTTTTCAGGTCGGGTGGAATCGGGTCTCACGGACAGATCGAATCTGATCCGAACCTTTCATGCACAGGCCTAGTTTCGACCACCAAATCTATTGCTATTACATTATCGGAGATAGAGAAATTCAGGATTACTTCTATATTGTCCTGGGTTGTCGCTCAACCAGACCTAGCCGAATTTGACTCGCCACTGAACATTTGTCACTATATTGTTCTCGCACATTGTAAACATGTGTTAGGTCGGGACTTCTTATCGGTTCCACTCTCCCCTCCAAGAGTGAAGTGACATGCGGCTTCTCCACCCGAAGCTAACCGCGCCAAGCTGTCCCGAACAGTCCGTCCCCCCCCCCCCCCCCCCCAATTAGTACCTGCCAAGGAGGTCCCTGTCACTTCCTTGCATCCCACCAAGCCAGATGCTCCTAGTAAAAAGAAGAGGAGTTCTCAGCAAGTGGCCCTAGAGGGCAATTCTCATCAAGCCGCTTTGGAGCTTAGTTCCCATCGAGCTGCTCCTAAGGGTAGTTCTCACCGAACTACCTCGGAGGTTAGTTCTCATCGAGCTGTTCTAGAAAACAACCCTCATGGAGGTAACTCTTTGAGAATTCTAAATTCCTTCCTTTTGTTACATTCATTTAAGCAGAAGATGATAGTGCTGAGCCCTCTTCTCCAGGTCCCGCTAGGGGAGAGGGGGCAGATGTTGCCATTGCTTTTCATTTCACTTCGGCCTTCGAAAACCCAGTGCCTCGAGGCCTTGGTCCAGCTACTGGTGTTTTTCCCTCCATTGAGGAAACTCTCCTTTAGGAGGAGGTTCCCCTGCACAAGCCACCAACTCGCTTAGAGGAAAGGCTCACCGAGGTTGAGGCATCCTTCGGGGAGTGTTTAACTAACTCCCATATTTCAACCCAGGAGCTCCAAAGTCTAGCTTCCCCCGGCGGCTCTTCAATTCCCCTTCCAACGGTCTTTGCCTCCCCTCCTGTTTTGTCTTTGGATACAGAGGTTACTCTTAACGGAGACAAGGGGTTAACTTCTTCTAAGACTGCAGAACCATGCTCTGCGAAAGTTGTTGAATGGCCTAAGAGTATGAAGCTGCGTTCCGAGGGGGCTATGGAACCAATTCCTCCTAAAGTTCCAGTCCTCTCATCAGTGTCAGAATAGACTGCCGAGCTGATTCCTTCAACGATTCCCGAAGTTTTCACTCCTCCTCCAACATTCTAGGTATTCGCTTCTTTTATTTTTGCTCGAACTATTTTCCCTTCTTTTTATCCTTTTTATTGTGTCCTATGCCGAGCTTCTTATTTGTCTTAGGAAAACACAGTTCCTCAAACTGAGTCTTCTCCTTTGCTCTAGGAAGATGTTGTCACAGTGGAGGTGGAGGACAGTTCTCTACCTGCTTGCAGTCCCCCCAGCTCAGGGGCTGCCCAAGGCGGGAGTTTGGCCCATGCTGAGGAATAGCCAAATTCCCAGTTTGTCACCCCGCAAGATCCTAAAGTCAGAGCCCCTTATCAGCACGAGGAGGATTCCGGCTTGCCTTATGTTTCCACTGATGCCATGCTGCCATTAGTGTGTGCAGGACCTTCCTCCTCTTCAGGGCATGGAAATTCTCATGAGCCTGGGCCAGGTTATAAGAAGGCTCAGGCGGAATCTTTTAAAGCCCAAGCTCGGAAGTTCAGACCCTTTTCTGCCAATGTAAGCACCTATCCTCCATTGGTGTTTTGATCTCTCATACTTTGCTAATAAATTTTGTTACTATTGATTTTTCAAGCTGCCGATCAGTTAGCTGAGATGGTTTCTTGAGAGCAGGATGCCCTTGAAGGAGATTTTAGAGCTCAGAGAGCGTTAAACAAGCTGAAGAACCTGCAAGCGGAGAAGTTGATGGGTGATCTTCACACTTTAGAGGCGGAGAATGAATCCCTGAGGGGGGACAATGAGCTCTACAGTAAAAAGATACATGCTTAACAGAAGGAGGCAGAGAATACGGAGCGTAAGATGAAGGTAATGGCCCTGGAGCTCGAGCTTAAAGACAAGGAGATTCAGCTAAAGGACGTGGAGATCGATATAATTCGCACAAAGATGTCCATGACGGTTGAAGCTTTAGAATCTGCAAAGAAAGATCTTGAGGATCTTTGAGTCCAATCTGATCTCCTTTTTACCGAGAAGGGAGATGCCCAAACCGAGGTCTAGAGGCTGGAGTGCGAGCTGGAGTCCTCTCAGGAAGCGCTGAGGCAAAGTGAAGAAATCGTCGAGGCGTTGACAAAGGAGAAGAAACGTGTCATCGAGATTCGATGACACATGTCACACAAATACTTGGGAATAACCAAACAAGGAGATATAACAAGGGCTTTAGCTCGTGTCTCGATTTCCCTTCTGGAGTCTTCTCTAGAGGCAACACGGGACCACGTAGACCAACTTGAGACTCAACTCAGAAAGGCTTCTGCCCTTCATGATAAAGCCTAGATTAATGGGTATAAGGAAGGTCTCGAGTGTCTTTAAGAGGTGCTTCTTGAAAATCACGGGATCGATCTTCGTACTTTGAACCTTCAAGAGCTCTCGCCGAATACGTACGCTTACTAGACCCGCATGAACTTTCAATGTAATTTTGATAATACAAATGAACATGGTGTCTTTTGATTTTGTATATATCTCCCTTTTTTTTTTCCTTATTGCTTATCGTATTTGCTGGTTTTTCTTCATTGAACTATACATCCCGATCCATTGTCGATAGAGATTGATCATATTATCTTCCGGTTGATAATATTATCAATCAGAGTGGCGTTTGAGACCCTTCAGTATAGATGGGTACTGAGCAGGTACTCTTGTAGGGGTGATTGCCGAGTGGCAATTCTTCCCACAGATCTAGACCCTTGTCAAGTCCTCATATTTGTGTGGGTGTATGCTGGTAATTTCAGACTTGATTTGGTCTTTGATGTGATTTTGATAATTTGCACAAAATAATATACCTCTGGTTTATCTGAGATCGGCTGGTTCGAAGCTTTTGATTTTTCTCCCTTTTCTGTCTGTTGCATTATGTAATTCTTCACTGTTGAGCCCATGTTCAAGCATTTACCGCGCAACAATCTCTTCTTTGAACGCATAAAGGGTTTTACTACATGGCATCACTTGTATGCACATGGGCGTATTGACCTACTGTCGATTCCACATTGGTCCTTAAACTACTTTTATTAATGTCTTTTCATTCCCTGTTTGTCTTGAATGTTATTTTAGTCCTGTCGGTGCCGTCACGCCTGCTGTTAACTTTTCCACGAACTTCGTGTAGCACGTTGGTTGAGGTTTCTGCATTTAACTCAGTCATTAACTTCTTCATGAACCTCGTGAAATGTGCCGATTGGGATTTCTGCATTTAATATTAACTAGTCCATAAACTCCGTGTAATGTGCTATTTACAGTTTTTGCCTTTTTCAAATCTCAAGGGTCTACGATTTTCCATGAGAGACTTGTGGGCAATCTGGGAGGTCTCGGAGACACGTGGTTGCCCAGGGAGGTCTCTGGAGTCATGGTACCCTGGGATGCCAATCGTTATTCTTGCCTATAAAAGTGGGCTCTTCCCTTTTTCTGGGCAATTCATCCCTTTTCGCATCTGTCTTTACTCTCCCAAACTTGGAAACCTCCCTTCTTTCCCTTCGTGCTTTACTTGGGGGATGCCTTCTCCTTTGGTGCTCAGGCTGTTGCTGGTTATGGCGGTTTGAGTACCGAAGAAGAAACAAGGAACCTATACTTATTGTCCTTGCCCTTTTGCTTATGGTGCCTCACTTGTTCTTGCCCCATTGTTTAGGGGGCCAACTCCCGTAAGTTTTGTATCGAAACTCAATACCTACGAGTCCTGTACGGTGCTCGAACAGGGTGGTGGCACGGCGGTGGTGACTAAGGAGGATAGGAACAGACGGTTCAAGGTGGCATTCAAATCTTCAAAGTTGATTCCTTTTGCTTCCCTACCGACCGTCTGTTCTCCAGGATGTCCCCCCCTCCCATTCAACCCTAAATCCCAGTTCGCTCTCTCGAGAACCTGGGTGGTGTGCCACTGGATTCCACTCTTCCTAAGAAGGAAGATGAGTGTCCCTTCGTAGGAATGTAACTACACTGCTGAGCGTCCTAGTTCTACTCAGACGAACCCGGATTTACAGTGCACCCATCTTCTCTAACGGAAAAGTCACTCTGCCTATCTCCCTATTCCGTCTGGCTAGGGCGGGATTTCACTAAACGCCTTCCTCCCTGATGGAGATGTTGCACTGTTGATCTCGCTATTCTGTCTAGACGAGATTTTTCTTTATGTTTTTGTAGCTCTTGTCGATGTAATATTATTCTTGTAGCCCTATGTGTAACCCTATTCGGGAAATAAAAGGACTTTACGATGTTTTTGTATACCTGTTTGCCTGACTCCTTGCTTTTATTCCGCTCTTGTATGTTGAGCATTTTGAATCCAAGCTTTGAAAGGTCCACTAGCATGAAGTTTTACTGAGCTGCCATTTTTTTGCTAACTTTTGCTTCGTTCAGTTTGAGCGACTAGGCCTGTATCCAGCGAAGGTCGGATTGTATATTTAATAAAATAATTTTGTGTACCTGGTTGTTTTTCTTTGCATCCATGCAAGAAGAACGGCAAGTCATTTAGACTGTGTTGGGAATAACTGTTACCAAGTGAGATCTCATAGCTCGGTTCCTGTGCTTTATACTTCATGGATTGGCTCTTATAGGTTGGCAGAGCTCGAGGGCCCTGGTCCCTCACCAATGCATCGCTTTTGTATCCTTGCACGAAGCTCGACAAGTCATTTAGACTACGTTGAGAATAGTTGTTAGCAGGTCGGAGCTCAAGACTTGGTTCCTGTGCTTTATACTTCGTGGATTGGCCCTTATAGGTTGGCAGAGCCCAAGGGCCCTGCTTCCTCAGCAATGCATCATTTTCGCATCCTTGTATGAAGCTCGGCAAGTCATTTAGACTGCATTGAGAATAACTGTTAGCAAGTCAGAGCTCGTTGTTAGGTACTTGTGCTTTATACTTCATGGATTGGCTCTTATAGGTTGGCAAAGCCCGAGGGCTCTACTCCCTCACCAATGCATCATTTTTGCATCCTTGTATGAAGCTCAACAAGTCATTTAGACTATGTTGAGAATAGCTGTTAGCATGTCAAAGCTCATAGCTCGGCTTCTCTGCTTTATACTTCGTGGATTGGACCTTATAGGTTGGCAAAGCCCGAGGGCCCTGCTCCCTCACCAGTGCATCTTTTTCACATCCTTGCACGAAGCATGACAAGTCATTTAGACTACGTTGAGAATAGTTGTTAGTAGGTTAGAGCTCATGGCTCGGTTCCTGTGCTTTATACTTCGTGGATTAGCCCTTATAGGTTGGCAGAGCCAGAGGGCCCTGCTCCCTCACCAACGCATCATTTTCGTATCCTTGCACGAAGCTTGGCAAGCCATTTAGACTACATTGAGAATAGTTGTTAGCAGGTCATGGCACGATTCCTGTGCTTTATACTTTGTGGATTGGCCCATATAGGTTGGCAAAGCTAGAGGGCCCTGCTCCCACACCAACGCATTATTTTCGCATCCTTGCACGAAGGTCGGCAAGTAATTTAGACTGCGTTGAGAATAGCTGTTAGCAGGTCAGAGCTCATGGCTCGGTTCTTGTGCTTTATACTTCGTGGATTGGCCCTTATAGGTTGGCAGAGCCCGAGGGTCCTGCTCCCTCACCAATGCATCATTTTCACATCCTTGCACAAAGCTCGGCAAGTTATCTAGACTGCATTGAGAATAACTGTTAGCTAGTCAGAGCTCATGGCTCAGTTCCTGTGCTTTATGTTTCGTGCCTTTTTGGAGACTAGGCTTGTTTGATTTAAGTTGTTTATAAGAGACACAACATTGCAACATTTGAAGTTAGTCCATAAAACTTCAACTAATCACAATCTTACATTGTTTGAGCCTGGCTTGGATTTTTCATACAAAATACTTCCTTAGGTGCTCCACGTTCCATGGGTGTGGCAACTCATGTCCTTTGTGGTTCTTAAGTCTATAAGAACTAGGTCTTTCGATCGCTGTTACCAAATACGGCCCTTCCCACTTGGGATCTAGTTTGCCTTCATCCTGAGTAGTAACTCCCGTTTGTTTCAAAACCATATCCCCCACTTTGAAATTGTGGTGCCGGACCCATCTGTTAAAATACTGTTCAACTCTTCGTTTGTTGGTTGCTGCTCGGCTTACTGCTTCCTCCCACCTTTCTTCCAAGAAGTCCAAGTTCTCTCTCAATATCTCGTTGTTGCGATCAGGATCGTAATGTTGCGCTCAATATGTGGGCACCGCTACTTCAGCTGGTATCATGGCTTCAGTTCCATAGACGAGGGCGAAGGGAGTTTCCCCCGTTGGGGTTCTTACTAAGTTCGATACGCCCACAACGTGCTCAAAAGTTTTTTAGCCCATTCCCCCTTCTGGCTTCTCAGCTTTCTCTTCAGGATGTTGACTAATGTTTTGTTGGTTGCTTATACTTGCCTATTGGCTTGGATGTCCTAGTGAAGAGTACTTAGTCTTGATTCTGAGCTTCGAGCACCACTCTCGATAATGGGAGCAATCGAACTGTCTCCCATTGTCTGAAATGAAGCTTTGGGGGATTCCGAAGCGGCAGACTATAGATTTCCAGAGGAAATTTGTAATCGCCCGAGTTGTAATCGTTGCTAGAGCTTTCGCTTCCGCCCATTTTGTGAAATAATCAACTGCCACCATGACAAACTTTACTCCTCCTTTGTCTGCAGGGAGGGGGCCAATAAGGTCCAATCCCCATTGAGCGAAGGGCCACGGGGCGGTGACAGAAGTGAGTTTTTCAAGGGGGAAATGAGGAATAGGAGCGTTTTCCTGGCACTTGAGACACTTTTTGGCGAACCCGTCATCATCCCTGTGAGAGTTAGGCCAATAATACTCTACTCGAGTAGTTTGCGCTACTAGTGCCCTTCCACTAGCATGATTCCCACAAACTCTTTCATGTATCTCTACTAGCACGTATTGACCTTGTTCGAAGGAGATACATCTTAATAAAGGTTCGGCGTAGCCTCTCTTGTATAGAACTCCTTCCACCAAGGTGAACTGAGCCACTTGGTTCCTAATTTTCTAGGCTTCCTCCAGGTCATTCGAAAGGATTCCCTCTTGAAGAAATTTTAGAATGTCCATTGCCCATTCTGGGGGTTGTAGGACCTCGATAGTGGACACTTGAATCCCCACTGCTGCAGCGTCCATAGTTCGAATTACAACGTGATCTGGGAGTGGGACTTCTTCTTGCCCTGAGGCAGCATTAGCTAGTCGATCTGCCTCCTGGTTTAACTTTATAAGGATTGGCCTCGATTCCTCGCTCGAAGACCATGAATCCCAAGAATTTTCTTGATTCGACAACGAAAACACACTTTTGTGGGTTGAGCTTCATTTGGTATTTTCTCAGTACTGCAAAAGCTTCCCGGAGATCATCAAGATTCTGTTCAGATTTCTTGCTCTTAACTAGAAGATTATCCATATAAACTTCTATGTTTCTCCCGATCTGGTTTTTGAACATTCGATTGACCAGACGTTGATATGTTGCCCCTGCATTATTGAGACCGAATGACATTGCTCTATAGTAATAAAGTCCTCAGTCGGTGATAAATGCCATTTTTTCCTCATCATCGGGGTTCATCCTAATCTGATTGTAGCCAGAGTAAGCGTCCATGAAGCTGAGTAAGGTGTGCCCGGCTGTTGAGTCCACTATCAAGTCTATCCTCGGGAGGGGAAAACTATCTCTAGGATAGGCTTTGTTCAAGTCGGTGAAGTCAACGCACATTCTCCATTTTCCACTTGCCTTCTTGACCAGTATGATGTTGGAGAGCCATTCGGGATAGTGAACTTCCCGAATGAACCTCGCAGCTAGAAGGTGTTCCACTTCTTCAGCGATGGCCGCATATTTCTCCGCACTGAAACTGCGGCACTTTTGCTAGACTATTTTTGTCTCAGGATTTACACCGAGGCGGTGCTCTATTACCGATACGTCGATACCAAGCATTTCTTCATGGCACCAAATGAAGACATCATGATGTTCGACAAGTAGTTGCCTCATAGATTGGCTCAGCTTGGTGGACATTTTAGATCCCATTCACATAGTCCGTTCTGATTTTTTAGGATCCATCGGTATCAAAAGTAACGGCTCATTAGGTTCCGCCTGCCTCAGTGCCTCTTCATCCCTTACTTCTCGGTCTAGTTTTGTTAAAGCCGGAGGTGGAGGCATGGCTGCTTTGTTAGGTTCCGCCTACCCCAGTGCCTCTTCATCCCTTACTTCTTGATCTAGTTCTGTTAAAGCCGGAGATGGAAGCATGGCTACTTCGTTAGGTACCACTTGCCTCAGTGCCTCTTCGTCCTCTACCTCTTGGTCTAGTTCTGTCCGAGCTGGAGGCGGAGGCATGGCTGCTTCATTAGGTTCTGCCTGCCTTAGTGCCTCTTCATCCTCTACCTCTTGGTCTATTCTGTCCGAGCCGGAGGTGGAGGCATGGCTGCTTCCCTGTGTTCTTGCTCAAGAGTTTGTATAGCTATTGCCTTTGACTTCATCTCCCAGGTGTAACAGTCTCTTGTGGTTTGCTGTTCGCCACGCATTTTTGCTACTCCAGATGAGGTTGGGAATTTTACTTTCAGATGATACATGGAAGTTACAACCTTCATTCGATTCCAAGATGGACGTCCAAGGATCACATTGTATGAAGAAGGGGCCTTCACCACTAAGAAGTCTACCATGAGAGATGTTGTTTTGGGAGTTATTCCCGCCAACACTGACAGTGCGATTGCTCCGATTGGTTGGATGGTGTCTCTTGTGAAGCCTTTGAGGGGGCGTAGGTGCTGGCCTCAACCGATCGGGAGTGATTCCCATTTTAATGAATGTCTCCCATAAGAGGATGTTGGCAAAGCTGTCGTTGTCGATCAATACTCTTTTGGTCCGATAGTTAGCAATTTGTGCTGTTACTACCAGTGCATCGTCACAGGGCCCAACAAACCTTTACCATCTTCTTCACTAAAAGTTACAAGATAATCTCCAGATGGATCCATGTTGTTACGGAACAGTCTGTGGGCAGAGAATACTTCATCATACCTGGCTCTCCTTGCATGGGCCTTCCGTGCCGAGGAAGTTGTTCCCCCAGCATATCCTCCAAGAGTAGGGACGATAGTCTTGTCGTGACACATCCCTCTCGTCTTCATATCGGTCAGTATGAATTTCTAGGCCGTCAAACCTTCTCCTCCTCGTGTTGCAATCTTACGTGTTATGTCCACTGCTCCTATGGAAGGAACAAGATTTGGGGCGTGACAAACTTTGTCTTTGCTCTTCTCGTGGATTCAGGTCTTCCTTAGCTTCAACCGTTAGGTTAAAGTGTATACGAGGGCCGGGTTTTCCTTTGCCCTTAGTTTCGTAAACCCTCTTCTTGTAGGCCCCTTGACTCGACCCTTGATGCTGATCTGCTGTCTTCTTGTCTGCCCTCGCCAAGTCATTCTTTCTAGGGGCGGTTAACGCTCGAAGCGTATCTTCTCCGTTTATGTAACCGTTAGGGCAGTCCATAAACTCCCTTAGGGTTGCCAAGGTTTTCTAGGCAATTTCCTTCATAAAGGGGGTTATGAAGCCAGATCCCTCCTAGCAATGCGGCCAAAGTGATCTTTCATCTTGGTCATCCATTGTCATTTGTTCTTTGTTAAACCGAGAGAGGTATGACTTGAGGCTTTCGTCATCCCTTTGCTTAACAGTTAACAGATAGGCCGCTGGTCTCCTACTCGTTCGATTGGCCATGAACTTTGTTAAGAACAAACATGCCAGTTCGTTGAAACTATCCACGGTTCCAGGCCGTAAGGAACTGAACCACACTCGCACTGTTGCCTTCAGAGTGAGGGGGAAAGCCCTGCATGCTACCTCACTAGGGAAGCCATGGAGAGTCATCTGGGCCTTGAAGGTCTCCAGGTGTTCTAACAGGTCCTTTGATTCATCGTATGCTTCCATTTGAGGAACTTTAAATTTTTGGGGTATAGGTACCGCCAAAATCCCAGTGCTATACGGCAGTTTAGCATTGGTGTGTAGTTGGTCTTCTGTGGAGGGTTGGCCTATTTGCTTTGCTACTTCCATCTAGATTTGCATATTGACCCTACGTTGTTCTTCATATGCAGCAGTTGCATTAGGATGAGGATGGACCCTAGAGTGATGACTCTGACGGTCTGCCTCAAGTTCTTCATCATTCCTTCGCAAGGAAATGTTCTCTTGTCAGAGGGTCTCCATGTCTGCCATGAGTTTCTATATTGCTTCATTTTGTTGATTGAATTTTGCATCCATTGCTTCGGATTGCATTGTTTCACACTGCAAATGTTGAGAGTGGGGCATACGAAGGACACGCTAGTTATGGGACAACAGAGATCCCACAGACGACGCCACTGTTGATATCATGTTTCACGGGCCTGGGCAACTTCACGACAGCAGTATTTGAGCTATCACCTGCACATTAACTAAAGGGGGGACCTCGGGGTCTGTTGATCATTTGATGCTTAAGTCAGTAATGATGAAGGAGATAGTAAATAGTAATGAAGACGATAGTGTAAGGTGATAGTGATTGATTACCTTGTCTGCTGCTGGTAGTGTCTTATTTATAGTTACCGATCAGGTCTCCACCATAGTGGGATGTTGGATAGCAGGGGATAATATGCTTATGCTGTTGATTCACCGAGCCGCTCCTGTGTTGTCACCTCACCGAGCTGTGAAGTGCTCAAAGTTGTTGTGCATTGCTCCGGCCTTGGGTCGCATTGAATGCATCGTGCTTTATGCTTTGGGTCGCATTGAATGCGGCACGCCTTCTGCCCTGGGCCACATTGAATGCGGCACGTCTTTTGTCCCGGGTCCCTTCCATCTCATTAATGTTGGGTGTGATCTGCTGTAAATCCTATCGTCTGGTGATGAGTGCTATGCTCTTTCCTTTTCAAGCCTTGCCATCGTCCTGTGTTTTCTATCCTGTTAGCACAATCTGACCCGGGCATCATACCCGAGCCCTGACCCAAGTGCTACTGTGTACCTGAGCCCTAATCCGGCCAATGTCTTCGGCCCAGTTCCACCCAGACCTCATTTCTTGGTTGTAACCTGGGCCCTGCTCTTGGTCCAATGTAAGGGATTTTCTTCCCTTCACAATATATATATATATATATATAACATCATAGACATGGTATATCTACAGCCCAATAATTACTCCTTGATTAAACTGATTTCTATTCCAAATACCACGTTTTGGGTAATGTCTCTTGCGTTGTTTTCATATTTGTCTAGGCGTTGGTGGTGATCGCTAGATATGTAGAGTCATTTTTAGGCTAGCCTTGTTTTACATTCTTTGAGGATTTGACTTCAAATTCAGACTTTTGTCTTGTTGGCATCGTATACCAGTAATTTATGTTTTGACTTGAGATGGTTATAATTTCTGAACTATTGTTGCCGGCCATTTTCTAACTAACTTATCGTCCTATTTATTCCACACCCTTTCCTACACTAGTTAAAGTGTACATGAATATACCTCTAAACATGTTTCCATTTTGCATTGTAACCATTGAGTGGTTTGCCTGCAAGTTTTGACAGATCATGTTTTAGATGTAGAGCTAAGTGCATCAGCCGGCTGCCCCCTTCATTCCAACGTTTCCATTGGAAAACTATGTAGTTGTTAGCATATTATTGCATATACTATTAAATGTGTTCTATATTATGAGTTGATCAGCTTGTGGGACCTCTTTCTTGCGGACACAGTGGGTATTCATAACTGATAATAGTCAAATTGTGCATAATTTTACTACTTTAAATAAAACATTATCACAAGTATGCAGTGTTAATAATTATAATTTTATTAGTTTTTAAATATTTTTTATTTTTTTTTCACTTAAATTTAAAGCTGCCCAGTTCTGCTCAAATGCTACTGCCAGTGAGTCAATAGCAAAATGCTCTAGTTGGTCTCCTCCTCCAATTGGATGCATCGAAATTAACTGGGATGCTGCTTTATGTGAGTCTAAAGGAAGAGCAGGTTTTGGTCTTGTTGCTCGAAACCATGCTACCAAGAAACTGTCAAAGGCTAGCTTGTTTGACCCTCTATTGGCAAAAGCTCAGGGAGCTACTCATGCTGCTGTTTTCGCCCAAGTAGGGGTTGAACTCAATTATACTGGAAGGTGACTCAAAACAGGTGGTTCTTGGTCTATAGAAGCAAAGGGAGAGGTATGATAGAGTGGGAATGGTTCTTAGTGATACAAAGCTTATTCTGTCTAATTTTGTTAGTTGGAGGGTTGTGTTTATTAATAGAAGTGGCAATGAATTTGCTCATAATCTTGCTAAGGCATCTCTAGAGCTAGACTTTGATGCTGTTGATCTGGTTATTAGTCCAGAATGTATGCAGTTATCTGGTTTTTCTTATGATTAATGAAGTTCATTATTCCCTTTGAAAAAAAAAAAAATATCTTGATCAGAAATTGAAGTCGGAAAGAATTGTATTTCAAAATTAATACGATGCTGAGGTGTTCCACATCGGAGACTAGACGTGCAAAGGAATTCGTGCAAGTGTGCAACCGAAAAAAAGGAACGCAAAGAAAACAAAAAGAAACGTTAACTAAAAAAAAAAAAGAAAAGAAAAGAGAAAAAGAAGAAGAAGAAGAAGCATGAAACGGAAAAGGATAAGAAAATAAGCTTACCTTCAAAGTCTACAAAAATTGGAGTTTTACCTCTAGTTTTACAGTTATGTTTCCTTCTGAGAGCATTGTAGTTTCTATTTTCTTTTTTTTTTTTATATATATATAAGAGTTAGAGCCCCCTGTCCACGAGGAGCCTCTCCCCAATTTTATTTATAGCCCTTACGTCTAGTGGAGGAAAACCGTGGTTACATTCAATGACTCCAAGTATAAAAACTCAGAATCCTAATAAATCCCAAACAACAATCAGATTCTAACCCAAAGACTATACCCAAATAAAATCAACAAAATAGCCCTGCAAAAAAAAACTGTTAAAACACAAAAATAAAAACTTAACTTTAATCCTTTACAACCGACCACCAATAACACTTTCAATCACCATATCTTCAAGAAAACTTCTGCACCATCCTAAAAAGCCAAATAATCCCAGCGCCCATACCCAACGATGAGAGCTAAAAAACCAGCACCTGCACAAAAAATTTGTACACATATATATAATAACACATAAACTTTTAAACAGACCAGACCACCAGCAATGTTATCCTCCGTCATATCTTCCCGAGCCTCTGCATCTAATCATGGGAAGACCCCATTTATCAATCCTCAATAAACCCCGCAGATAAGAAGGAATTTCTGACATCTGAGACCATTCTGAATCACCTCCCATTACACCCCTTCTTCCTAACCAATCCGCAGGCCCATTCCCTTCCCTATAAATATGAGATAATGTGTAATCGATATCTCGAAGCAGATTTTGTAGCTCATCCCAGTATTCTTGTAGATACCAAATGCCACAACTTTTACGTTGCAACCAATACAGGATTACCTTTGAATCAATCTCTATGTCTACCGCCTCGAAATTTCTTTGTTTACATTGTTTTACACCTTCCAACAGAGCCCTCAACTCAGCACGTGAACTTGATCCATATCCAATATTCATAGAAAACGCAAAAAGCAAAGTACCTCGCCTATCACGAACCACCCCTCCTGTTCCTGAAGGTCCTGGGTTTCCTAGGCTACTTCCATTGGTATTTAATTTTACTCGATCACCATCAGGCTTCTTCCATGCAACCAGTTGAATTTGATTTGTTTGGATTGGGATAGGAGGAATCATTAGACTATGTAAAATGTATCTTTTAGTTTGAGTCAACCTCTGTACCCAAGTAACATCATGAACAATTATGCCAATCCAGTGTATGATAGAATTCCACAAAGCTTGAACCGAGACCACTCTTCCTTCCATACGTGCTAGACACCTACGTTCCCATAGTTTCCAAATAATTATAGAAGGCAGCAATTCTAAAATAATCCCTATCTGAGATGAATTTGTCGCACGTCGAAACCAACTAAGTGATGTTTCACCCCAAGATCTTCCAATTGGCAAACCCAGTAATGTACCAAATTTTTCCCATACTGCTGTAGCAATCTCCCCAGTGAATAATACATGATTTTGGTTTTCATATGGACCTTGACAGCAGCAATCACATTTTGAAGTTAATGGAATCCCAACCCTTCTAACTCTGTCATCCACAGCCAAAGCTCCGTGAAAAGCCTTCCACATTAAAACTGAAACTTTTTTCGGCAATAATTTATTCCAAATCCATTTATGTCCCTCCAAAATTTCACCTCAAAACCGAATACATTCCCAAGCTGAATTAGTCGAAAACTCTCCACTCTCAGAACTAGTCCATATCAACACATCATTTCCTTCCTTACTATTATTAAGCACTTTTATGATCTTATCCGCAGCTTCTATTCCCACCATTCTCTCTATCAAATTCGAATCCCAACCATTATTGATACGACAATCCTTTACTTTTAATAGCGGTTGCTCATTCACCAAAAACTTATCCGCTAGTATTCCTTGATCCAGCCATTTGTCATACCAAAAAAACACCTGCCCCTCATTTATTTTCCATTTAGAATTATTCAAAACTAGAGGTAAACTTTTTACTATCATTTGCCAGAAACGAGACCCCTTTTGCTGAATTGACAATATCAAAAGGCCTATTCCCAATATATTTAGATCGGTAAAAATTTGCCCAGAGAGAATCTTCATACATTAGTTTGCATGCAAATTTTAAATGTAATGCTTTATGCATTTCTTCCAAGTTCCTAATTCCTAAACCCCACCTCCACAGTAGGATGACAGATTTGATTCCAAGCAACCCATTTCCGCTTACCGCTTCCTTTGTTTTCTCCCCAAAAAAAAGAACTCATCAATCTATTTAACAAACCAATTATAGCTTTTGGAACTTGTAATACCGCAAGCGAATGCAATACCATACTAGCAAGCATATGTCGTAGTAAAATTAATCTCCCACCCACAGACAATAACCTCCTTTTCCAACCACTTATTTTTTTACTGACTTTGTTAACAAGCTCTTCTAAATCCACCATTTTAGGCCTTCCCGATACAATGGGAACACCCAAATATTTGAAAGGAAAACTCCCCTCAGAAAAACCAGTAATTCTCTTCAAAAGTCGTTTTCGATCAATGGATATTTTGTTCGAAAGAAACATAGCTGTCTTTTCTCTACTAATTACTTGACCAGACCACTCCTCATTAGTTGCCAAAATTTTCAAGAGACATCGGATTGAGTTTCGACCACCATTCATGAATATAACTACATCATCCACATACATGAGATGAGATAACAAACAAGTGCCCCAAGATTGTGAAAATTGACCCAATTTCTTCTCCACCACGTTTTGCTTAATTAATCTTGATAATACTTCCTCCAAAATAATAAACAAATAAGGAGACAAAGGGTCTCCTTGTCTCAAGCCACGCCCACTTTTAAAAAAACCTTTAGTAGTGCCATTCATCATGATATAAAACCAGGGAGTAGAAATACATTCACGGAACAACTCACAGACTTGCAGAGAAAAACCAAATGATCCCAGAACTTCCAACAAGAAAGCCCAATTAACCCAATCATATGCCTTCGCCATATCCAATTTAAACATCACATTCCCCCCATGTACCTTTCTATGAATCGCTTGTACCATTTCCTGAGTAAGATTTATGTTCTCAAAAATACTTCCACCTGGGATAAATGCGCCTTGTTCCGGAGATATCATTTTAGAAAGTAAAGGAGTTAACCAATTCACAATCACCTTCGAACAAATTTTGTAAAACACCGTACAAAGGCAAATAGGTCTAAATTTATCAAACCCCGTAGGATTATCAATTTTCGGAATTAACACCAAATAAGAAGATGAACAAAATCTGGGCAACTTACCTCCTTCAAAAAATTCTAACATAGCATCCATAACGTCAGCTTTAATAATATCCCAACATTTCTTATAGAAACCTGATCCGAAACCATCTGACCCCGGAGCACTATTAGAGGGAATATCAACCAATGCTTGGTGAACTTCTTCAGCAGATGGAATACTACAAATAGTAGCACTATCAGCTCTTGATATCGTTGGGGAGATTAGATTCGAAAGATTCGGCAATCCCCCATAATCCTCTTCTTGCATAAATTCTGTAAAATACCGAACAACAGCTATGTGTATCTCCTCCGGAGAATTTAAATTCGTACCATCTTGAAGAGACATTCATCACTCGTTTCTTTCGTTTATAAGATGAATACGCATGGAAAAACTTAGAATTTTGATCCCCTTCCAGACGCCATTTAATTTTTGACATTTGAGCTAATCGAATCTCTTCCCTATGCCTCCATTCATCCAACTCAAATTGTTTCTGCAGTCTTTCATATTCAACTCCGGGATCCCACTTATTTATCAAAACTGCATCTAACTCCTCAACATGTTTTTCCAGATTCCCTATATGAACTTCTGTTCTACCATAAACTTGCTTTTTCCAATTTCGCATTACCCCTCTCAGCTTTTTAAGTTTTAATGCCAGCTTCAACAGCCCTGTACCCCCTATTTCCTCTTGCCAAGTCGAAGCCACAAAAGAATGGAAATCAGTATGCTTCGTCCACATCTCCTGGAATCGGAAAGGAGCATGGCCATAAGAAAAAGGATCCTTGTGAAATTCCACAAACATCAGAGAATGGTCTGATGTTGATCTTGTTAAATAATTATTAGTAGCATTAGGCACTTTAATAAGTAAACTCGCATTCAAGAAAACTCTATCTAATTTTGCCCAACTCCTCGATAAACCGCCCTATCCATTACACCAAGAAAACCTTCTTCCCACAGCCTTCATTTCAATAAGCCCACATTCATGAATCTAAGAATTAAATTCATCCATTGCTGCACTTGGGCGAGGCCTCCCACCCCTCCTCTCCGCATCCTCCCTGATAATATTAAAATCCCCTACAATAATACATGGCTCATTACCTAATACATTACTCGTTAATTGGGCCCATAACTCTCTTCTATCAAGCATATTGCACTTGGCATATACAAAACCACATATTATTATACTGCTCCCATCATCGACCTGTATTAACAAAAATTGTTCACATCGTAAAATCACATCCACAGAAATATTATCCTACCACAATATCCAAACTTTTCCACCCACATCTTCATATGACATACAATGATCCATATGTAAAATATTCATCCAAACCTGAGCTGTATTAGACGATGCAAAAGGCTCCATCAATGCAATAATTTGAGGTTTCATCTTACCAACCAACTTTTTTAACCTCCCTTTCGAAGTACGTAGACCTCCAATATTCCATATCAATATTGGCCTGATCATAAAGAAAGTTTATTGGGCCTAGCTAACACCCGAGACGATCGCCTTACTTTATCAAACATTTTCCGGGTACCTTTTTTTCTTTTTGTTTCCTCCTCATCATTCTCAGAGGCATAGTCTTTTCGAGCATCAAAAATTTTGACCTCTCGCTCTGGATCAGGTTCAGAAACTGAATCCTCCAATGTGAATAAATCCTCTTCAGGCACTCGTAGAGCATCATCATCTTCAGGTGGCAAACTGGCCTGTTCCATGTCCTCCTACGTATTTACAGCCCTTTCCACAGAACTTTCCCCCTCTTTTGATACACCTTTGCGCTTCAATTTCTCATTCTTATTATTATCCTCCACCCCTTTAGACTCATTCTCATACTGAATCATACCCATGTCCCCTACCTGGACTTGCAATGAGTTACTCATTTTATCGAGTTCCAAATTATCCATCACCCCTTTACCTTTATCAATATCATTCTCCACCTTTTCCTCTTGGGCTTCTTTTTCCACTTCATTCTCTACAATCTTTTTCCTTTCCCAGACTTTTTCTCCCTTCTGTATCTTTTTCATTTTACATGTGCTCACATTATGGCCTTGAATCTTGCACTGAGAACAGAATGCTAGTAATGTCTCATATATTACCTCTTGTTTTCGACCACTACCCGGCAACCTATCCAAAAATACGGTATTGGTTCCTTCGACACATCCATCTCTAGACATAATCGAGCCTCATCTGTACGAGTTGCACAGACCATTGGGTTGTCTTGACGAATATATCTACCTATCAGTGCCGTGAAAATTTTCAAGAATGATTCTTGGTAGAAATTAGGCAGTAGCCCAAGCAAAGCTATCCACACCGGAACCAAAGATGGTTCTTCATCTTCATTAACGTCAGACTTCCAATCAAACACTCTATAATGTACTCCATTCACCTCACAAACTTCACGTGAGAGAGCTTTCTGAAAATCTGCTTTCGTTGACATACGTACAAAAGCATTTCTTGGACGCCTCATTGTTGAAACCACTGGTAAACAAGATAATCCCCAACGACTGTGAATGTAAAGCCTTATGGCATCCAAAGACGGCCTCCGTCGTAAAAAATTTAAGACGATGGAGAAACAGAAAGGTTCGAAGGATCGGACAATCTCCTCTTTAGAAAATTGAAAACAGACTTCTCCATCTACATATTTTGGCCTCTGGAATTGGTTGAGGTACTTCAGAGACCAAATCAACGTAAAGACGTCGACTTACCTCTACATCATCAGCCATCTTACTTCGCCCGTCACGAAAGCGTCACGCTCAAAAGACCCAGGAAAGAAACTATAATGTACTTCAATTTCTTTTACATAATTTTTTTGATATTTATTTACGTTCAATTTTATGGATTTATATTCATGAATATGTCTAGCTAAATTTTGCACTAAGGTTGGGGGAGAAGCAGACCAGACATGGTATTTATGCTATAGACTGATAGTCATGCATTCATGCATTTTACACATGTTTAGGTCGTGTATAGTTTTTCTTTATTTTCTTGTTAGAAGTATATTTTGTGTGTTTAATTCATGCATATTTTTGTCCTTGTGTATTCTTGGGTGTGTTTCTCAAAAATCATGCATGGTGTTTTGCACATGGATGTGATGGAAAGGACAGTAGTGGTGGTAATTCTAAAAATCTAAGTGCATGTGTCTTTTGAAAATTTGTATCATATGCCTATGGGTCACAAAGGTTCAAAACATGTGTATTATTTGTAATCTGTGACCTGCATCACACACACTGCACTCCGAGCTCAATCAATTGATGTTTTGCCGCCTGTGAGTTTTTGGGGAGGCAATCAAAGGTGCAAGGGAGCTCTATGTGCATACAAAATTGACCACAAGTTAGACGACCTCATTATTTTTCTTCCTGTGCAAAATTCTTGTATATCAAAAGAAAAAGAAAAATGATGGGAAAAAAAAGGGTCATATAGTGCCAAATAGGCCAATACAGATACAAGAATTCAAACAGAAGCATCTAGGTCCTAGTAGCATTAGGTTTGACTTTTTGTATCTTGGAAGCGCTTCCCAAGCATTTATGGTTTCTTGTTTAGCTCAACCCCACTCACGTCTTTTGGTTGAAATTTCTTGATTGAGCAAGGGCCCTCTAAACATGCATGTTCATATTACTTGTGACACTCTGTTTTTGCCCCCTAATTTATGGGAATATGATGGCCTTTTACATTTGATGTGCATCTTTGATTTTAAAAATTGCTCTCTCAAATGTTTGGGGTCGAGCCATGTGAATTTTTGAGTTGAATTGATTTTCATCAAGTTTTTGGGATTTTCGCTCGATGCACCGCTTGATGCTGTGCATCTCACTCGAGTGACCGCTTGAGGGTTTTAACGTCCAGCAAGAAATTGAGGATGGGAGAGTGATGGGTAGATAAAGGGAGAAAGAAGAGAGGCATAGTTGTTCCCATAAAGAATTTGGCACATGATTTCTAGTATTTACAAGCATCTTGTTGCATCTAGATAAGTCAATCCAATGTAGGGGTTTCGAGTTAGATGCATTGAGTTCACACTTTTTTTATACTTCAGGAAAACGTTCCAATGGCATGCATCCAGCAGCATATACCTCTAATATATCTGGTGGAAGGTCTAGAATTTCTTCAAGTTTCTTGCAATCATTCAACCGAAGGTACCTCAATCTAATAAATCGTCTGATACATGCAGGAAGACTAACAATATCACTCCTTGATAGATCTAAATTCTCCAGTGTGGATGAGCAGTTAAATGTTGTAAAGAAATTTGATTCTGACAGGATGCCATCTCGAAGACTTGCCTCTTGCATTGATTGAAACGCTATAGTAGATTGTATGGATTGTGTAGAGTCTCCCACCTGCTTTTGAAACTTAAGTTCTGAAGAATCATCGACATGAATAGACTTTAGATGTTGCAGCTAAAGAATGCTAGTAGGGAGGTTTTTGCAACTTGGTAGATTAAAGATCTCAAGCCCTGTAAGGTATTCAATGGATGAAGGTAGTTCTTTTAAACTAGCACCATTCAGATCAAGGCGGCGTAAACCTTTAATTTCATACTCGATTTCGGAGAAGTTTTCAAGGCTTGAGTATCCTTCAAGATTAATAAATTCCAGTGATCTCAACTTGAGCCTTTTCAGAAACCTCCGGAGGTTAGAGCATCCATGAACACTGAAGGAAACCAACTTATCAAGGAACCCAACAGAATAATGGACCTCAACTAAATTTATACAAAAATCAAGAGTTAATTTCACTAAATTTCACTTCAAGAAGTTGATATATGACTGTCAAGTTTTGTAAAAAAAAAATAACCAAAACCATACTAGCATAGGAATTAAGATTAGAGCATAAGCTACCAAAGAAATAAATATTAAAAGTGGTGCTCTAATTTGAATCCCTCCTTCAGTTCTTTGAAGAGGCTATTTTGCATTTTGAAAACAACCAGTTTCTCTCCAAGGAAATTTAATGGTAGAGACTGAAGGATATTCAGGCCAATCAATTAATCTTAACTCATTAGAAAGGTAATTTGGCCCTTTAGAAAAGAGAACATTACAGTTTATAAACAACCTAAGACTTTTCATCTTCTTGAATACCTTCGGACTGAAATGTATCAGGTCTTGTTTAGGCATATCTACCAATATACCTTCAATTTAGGATGTCTTCCACCTCTGCACCTTCATGTCTTTTTTGAATTTCTCTTCATGTTTAATCAATGCTTCTCCAAAACTCCCTTCATGTTTTCGTACCTTTGATGGATCTGCATGATAAAATATTGGTAGAACCAATTGTTGCTTTGTTTTTCCACACTCAATGATCTTGGCCAACTCCTCCAAGCACCATGTAGATGATGGATATTTTTTGGACAATACAATGATTGAAATCCTCAACTTTTCAATGGCTTGAGTATCTTCACCTCTAAAGCCCAAGAATACATGGTACGCCCATGGAGGGGCTGAGAAAGAAGAGGAAGAGGCAACTAGGAATGCCATGGAAGATCAAGTTCTGATTACTGTCTATGAGAAATAATTGGAGAACAACTATCTCAAGTAGAGAGGTCAATGCCGATTGAGTTGCATCATAAAATAAATAGAAATGATTAGCTGAGGTAGCATAGTGGTAGGCATATTGTTGAGGACGTGGTTCCCCACAACTTCTACAGGGCAACAAGAGTTGAATATTGAAGTCAATTTGTTCCCACATTTGCATGCGAAAATTGAATATTGAAGTTAATAGGTTCCAACAACATCTTAGGCGCATGAAAGTTGGATTAGTCAACTTCTGTACGGTCATGTATTATCCAATATATGAAATTAATTGGAAATTGGGAATTGGTATAGATAAGAGATGACAAGCCTTTGAGCAATTATGACTGGAAAAAGTAGCAACTTGCTAAATCTTTGGATAGGAATGAAATTGGAAGAACTTGACCTTAACACTCTGCAGAAGAAAGGATTACAAACGGAAGTCGTACAGAATAAAAACATTAGCATAATATCTAAAATGGAAGTTGTAACAGGTTGAATTTCCAGATTACAGAGCTACTGCAAAAGGCTGCACTAAATCACTTTGCAGACACTTTGAAGTTTGAATGGAAGTATAATTCATCATTGGTCATGATAGTAGAAGCAGGAAAAGACCCTAAAGACAAAAGCAACTTCTCAAAAACTTGTACTTGGGACAACTCATGCTAGTGGCTGTGCCTCAGATAGTTTGGTTGCCCTACACAACCTCATTCGTTAGTCAAATGGTGAAGAAGCTCAGTGTGCATGGCTTGCATAACTGGGAAGACATGCAACTTCAGGGGCTCTGTCCCCCGCATTCGCACCTGGAACTCCGTCGTACATGAAACTTCGTATGTCTTTCCCTTCCTTTCAATTCTTGTATAAGAGATGGACTCCGCAGCTTTCGAAGAACACTGGTCTATGAGCAAAACTGGAACTTTAAAGAAGATCAAGAACTGAAGAGAAAGGCCACAACACTTCTATTATTATTGCAGAGATTTTCGAGGAATCTCTAACCTCCAAACAAATACATCCAATAGGATAGACTTTTATAAAAATTTACCTACCATACATGCCAACTAATTTATTAATCAGCACACGATTTCAACCATCAAAGTTGTTTAAAACGATCAATTTGGTCTCACGGCAATTGACTTTACTCTGTTTTAGCACAGATGTCTGGAAAATGATAAAGAAGTACCCAAAATAGAAAAGAATCCTCATAAATCTTATGTTTCCACCCATCAGAGAAAATATAAGCTGTGGTTCAGTGTTGAAATCAAAGAATCTCTTTCGTTTCCAATACCAGAGTGTGGTTATTTCGTTTATCTCAGCATCATAAATAAAACAACTAGACATGCCATGTTCTTTAAAAAACAGAACAACATACAATACAATTCCACTTATCTCCTCTAAAAGTGTACTGTGGTCCCTCAACATCTATTACCCATTCTTCTCTTCCCCTCAGCTAGACATTAACCGAACTCGTAACAATTTCAATTTCTAATAACTCATAAAGATAGTTGGTATATGTAGGATCATCATCAATTTTCGAAAACAGATCATCACGGACTCTTAACTAACAATGGAATCCGATTTTTCGAAAACACGGTGTTTTCTGACTTTTAGCAGATGGTTGCTGTAATAAGGATATATAGAAGAAAATTTTCAGGGCAGCACAACACTTGAATTCATCATCCAAGAAACAAACTAATGGCTATAAGTAAACGAATAAAGTAAAAAGCCAAGTGATTATTGTGGAAACATCCCTCAAAACTCAAATAAGAAAGCTTTTCTAGGGCTCCAATGGAATTTTGCACTTCAACTAGTCTGTTGGAGTGTCCCTCAAAACTCAAAGTGCATATGTTCTATAGGTCTTAACTAACAAACTTGAGAAGATTTCTATCACCTCACTAAGATGATTATGACTACTACAAATCATCAAATTATTATTTTTTTATTGGCACTGGGTGTCCAGAACAGCATCCCGACTAATCTCGGAGGTGCACAGACCCTCGACAAGGAGTTTTCCTGCAAGTGCACCAATCATAAAATTATATTTGCATATATAATGTTCCTACACCCAAAAGTTGAGATCAATAGAGTGAGTTTCCCATAATCCCAACGAACCAACATGCAATTTTAGCACTATATATGAAACATATGACAGATCCTAATTTCAGTGGCAAATACCAAATCAAGTCTTCAAATACTAGAGAGTACAAACAAAAATGAAAGGAAAAATCTCACCTGAAACTGCCTGAAATAGTTGGGTTGGCCTGCTTTCTTGATACCTGAAACTACCTGAATTGTGGCTCAGTATCATGAGTACTCAATTCGTATTTACTTGGTTTGCTTTCCCCGAAATTAAAAAGAATCCTTAGTCTTACATTGGCAATGATTTGGAAAGATATGCATGTACATAGTTAGAATTTCTTATACAAATTGGCCATATCATTGGCAAAAACAATCATAAAGACATCTTACAGGGTAATACTTGCCTTTGCCAGATAAGACAAAAAGGGCAAAACTCAGTGCAAAACCAAAACCAAAAACCATACACGTGGCATTCAATACTTGGGTTGCCCTACACAAACATGTTCTCAGTCAAATGTCGGATGAAGGTCTGTGTCATTGTAGCATCAATAGTGGGTGGTAAGGCTCCAATGTTGCAAACATGCAAAAGCCCAAAAGGCAAAAGTACAATCCCAACTTCATTCACTCCACAGATTAATTGCTCTGATTCAATCTCCTCATGCGCATTCGTCTCTCTCTCCATACACAGTTTGGTTGCTGAGACAACAGGGGAATAGAAAACAAAAATTGAAGAGTACCAGTTTAAGTGCAAAAAAGAATACCGAATGATCTATTTTGGCTAAAGTTTATGGGGGCCTAAAACATCTCAAAAAGGGCATAGAGATGCAAGCTATTTTGGTAGCGATACAATGTGATGCTTCAAACAAGCACCATGGAATCGACTATGAAATGGCTTTGAGTAAATCATCATCCTAGAGAC
This sequence comes from Juglans nigra, assembly GCA_002916485.2. Classification (NCBI taxonomy): domain Eukaryota; kingdom Viridiplantae; phylum Streptophyta; class Magnoliopsida; order Fagales; family Juglandaceae; genus Juglans; species Juglans nigra. Next base: position 24,151,419 of record CM036140.1, read on the forward strand.
AAAATTAAATGTACAAAAGTGAAAAGATTGTAAACTAGATATAATGTATTCTAGATAGAGCAATAATGTCAACACCAGCAGCTTTTTTTTTTTTTTTTTTTTTTGGTATCAAAAAAGAAAGGGAAAAAAATATAATTCATAGAGAGGAGGAAATTAAATATTACTTGAAAATCAAAGGAACAGGGCGACTTACTTACTTCATCCATTTTTCTTTTTTTATTTGCTCTCATTTCATTCTTGTATACCACTTTGGCTTGCAACTTTTATAAAACCGCACCAGCCCATCGTAATAATGATGGAGATCAAATTGAACTCTCAAATTATCCAAAACCTTTAGTTCAAAAGATTGTAAATTAGAGTGCCCCACCCATACAGTATATCTAGGCGTATTTTCCTTTAATCCGTACCAATCTATATTAACCAACTGTACCCCTTCTTGAATACAGCATAAATGATTTGAGTTGTTACTGGTTATCTTAGCATCACCAATATCTCTCCTCCAGCCTAAAGCATCTTTAAAAAATATTACGAGAAATAATACAATTCCGCTTATCTCCTCCAAATAGTGTGGCCCCTTAATATCTATTACCCACTCTTTTTCTTCCCTCGGTTTGCCATCATCATTATCTTTTAAAAACTCATGAACATAGCTCAACCACTCTGGAATTTGATTTTCTAGAAACAAAGTAGCATCATATTCATAGACTCCCTGTTAAACGTTAAATATCATCATCAATTTTATTTAAGTAATACATGCATACTATTAAAAATGAGATCACACATACATACCTTCCACAATAATGGATTTTGCACTTTATCTTTCCATATATTCACATGCATTTTGTCGCAGCCGTACAAAAAAATATTGCTTAGCGATTTGATGTGACTTCCATTGTATACCAATATTTTTGATACTTCTCCAAATCTGTCTAGTGACTTGCATCCACAAACATTTACCCCTCTTATATTTGGTGGAAGTTCTATTATTTCTTCAAGTTTCTCACAATGGCACAAGGCAAGATTAGTTAGCGTAACAAATTCTTTGATGCTCGTGGGAATGCTAACAATTTCAGTCATCGATAGATCTAAATGAATCAAACTGGCGGAGGAGTTAAACATGGTAAATAAACTAGATGTTGGAAAGAAATTTGTTTCTGATTGGAAACAACTTTGAAGATTCAACAATTGTAATGCAGTGCTCCCATTGCTTGAATTCGTTGGAGGCGCCAATTCATGGAGTCGTTCTTCACCTAATGATATCTCCTCTTCCATTTTTGTATACACAATAGCTAGAAGGGATAGCCCATCATTCCCCATATTTGGGAGACACAGGAGGTTTTTGCAGCCCGATAGATGTAAATACCGGAGTCCAACCAGGTTCTCAATGGATAAAGGTAGTTCTTCTATTGCGGTGCCATGTAAACTCAATAGAATTAAATATTCCATTTTACACTCGATTTCAGGAAGATAACGAAGGCTTAAGCAACCACCAAGAAGAAGTTGGCGTAAAGATCTCGACTTGAGGCTTCTTGGAAGGATTTGGAGTTTAGAGCATCCTTCAAAATCCAACTTAGAAAGTGTAACACCTTGTATTTTAGTGTATTTTTATTGAAAGATTATTTTAATAATTCAAAAATTTATTCTCTTGTTTTAAAATTATCGGATATTTTAAATGGTTTATTTTATGATCTTTAAATTGTGAAAATTAAATTGTTGTGTTTTCTTAATATTTATTTATTGTTGTACATTTAAATTTCTCTTCTTTTCAAATTAATTGATTGTGAGATTTAATTATTTTATTTTCATTGTATCATTACGTTTAATTTATTTTAATGGATTTGCTATTTTAAAATCATTTTCGTTGGATCATTTTCTGTGACCCAAGATGTGAGGATTGTACCTCATTTTTTTCCCTTCATTTTTCTTTTTCCCTTTTTCTTTTCTTTCCTCTTTCTTTTTTTTTTCTTTTTCTTTCCCCCAGCTCTCCCCCGCGCGACAGCCCTTCCCCTTCCCCTTCCCTTTCCCGTTCATCCGCATCATCCTCACTCAACCCACCGCTGTCGTGCCGCCGTGCGTGACACCACCCCTCCCGTTCGCTCCCCCACCGGCCGGCGACACCACCCCAGCAAACTCAGCCTCCCTCGTGCCGCCGATAGCCCCCACGCACCACACCAAGCCGCAGCGCTCTCTTCACTCTAGCGCCGCCGTCGGGCCACTTCCGGCCACCATTCCTTCACCACTTCATCCTCGACCTCCTAGCAACCCAATGGACCCAACCCCAGCTCCGATCCGTCACCAGTGAAGCCTATCTATCTCCATTTTCGATTTGGACATCTTTGGCCTAAAACCATCCTTTGCGCCGCCACCCACGGCAAACCACCACCATCATTGGCTTCACCGACCTCTCTAGGCCCTACTCTATCAATTTCAGGTCTTAGTTTGTCCCCATTCAAAAGTTCGTATTTGAGACCCACGGCCACAGTGTATTTTACACTGTTTCGTTGCTGAGCCACCACCTTTTACACCACCGTGATCCTTCGAAAATTATTATATAGCACTGTAAGTATTTTTCCAAATAACTATCGTGATTTAAATATATTTTTGCACTAACCCATATTATTGTGATTTGGTTGGACATGCCGGACTGAGTTCGAGGAGTTCGGGGGTAGGATGGATTGTTGATGGAGTTGTGTATTTGGTTAGTATTGTGAAATGTTGGTTGTTGGTATAGCATTGTTCATGTACATGGCATATTGCACGCATGATCATGTTTGTAAAGGAAACTAGGTTTTCGTGTACATGCATTCATGTTCATGTGTTTCATGAAAACTAGGTTTTCATGTGTTAAAAGATTTTGGGTGCGTGTATATCACGACCCCAAGCCGAGATGGGGTATTATCTCGGTGGAGCTCCTCTGGTTACTCGGGAGCGAAATATACTGAGTGACGTCCCCTGGGTTGTCGCCCGGCGACAACGGGATCGGACGAGATGGTCTCGTGCTGACTCTGTGATCCCTCTGCTGGCGGGGACTAGAGGATGCTTGGCCACGAACGCACTGGGCGCGGAACTGGGCAGCGCTCGTTGCGTAGTGGGTGCTTGGCCACGAACGCGCTAGGCGCGGAACTGAGCATCGCTACGAAGCCAGGACGTGCGGATGATCCCTAGGGGAGATCATGGTGCATTGGTTAATGGAATAATGGGCTATTTTCTGGAAAAATAGCATGTTGATTAAAAGGATTTTATGTTATTCATTTTCTGGGAAAATGAGATTTTATTGATTTGGGTCATTTTATGGGAAAATGACGGAGTATTCTTTTTGGGCCAAAATGGGATTTTGGCGTGTGTTGAAAATATCTATTTTCGAAGAAAATAGTATTTTTGGATTTAATGCATATTTCATCATATGCATGCATGTTGGTCGCATTAATGTATTTTTATCTCGTAGTTGTTTGGTTTATACTTACCTGCGGTACCATTTTGTGGTAAAGATTTCGATGCAGATGAGGCTGAGGGTGAGCCTGAGGATTTGGCTCCGCCCGAGGAGTGATCTGGGATCACTCATTTTGCTTTGAGACTTGTAAAATATTTATTTTGGATGACTGTATAATTTTTAAACCTTTTCACTGATTGTTTAAATTGTATTAACAATTCTGGTACTTAGTTGAATTAAATATCCGCTGCGTTGTTTTTGTACACTATTGCATGTACACACATTTGACACTATCGTTGGGATGCGTGACCGTGTTGTCATAATCCTGACGTCTCGATTCTCGTGTCTCCTTACATGGAGATTGGGGGTGCCACAGAAAGATTTTCCAAAAATCCAACGGAATCATGCACGTCAACTAATCTTGTACAACATTGGACAGTCAATTCCTTCAAATTTGAGATGCATGAAAGATCCGGAATCTTTTTTAAGAATTCACAATCATAGAAAGTCATTGTCGTCAAATTCTGTAAAAGAAAAAGAGGAAAAATTTAATGGAGTGTACTACATAATTCAAAGAAAAAAAAAGTGATGATTATAATTGTGTAGGTACCTTGGGTTTGAATCCATCCCCTAACTCCTTTACCAGGCTATCACGCATCTTAAAGACAATGAGTTTCTTTCCTTGGAAATTACGTGGCAAAGACTCTACAGGATATTTAGACCAATCACGTACTCTTAACTTGTCTGAGAGATAATTGGGTCCACAAGAAAAACTTGCATTACAATTTATAAAGATTCTAAGTCTTTTCATATGTCGAAATGCTTCTGGATGCAAGCTTATCTCATCATCGCCTTCAGGTTAATTTACTAGTATACCTTCAATTTTGTTTGGCCCCTGATATAAGTGCATGAAGTTGCTTAAGATATTTTACAAAAAATAGTATGGATCTGTACTTATCAATTAATATTACACACTATTTTTCATTAAGATAATTTAAAAATAAGTAGTATTTATCGATTGTTGTCGAAATCTCCAATACTAAATAGCCGCATGCTAAAATATAAAAGATTGTATTTTTACCAACTTCCGTACTCTCCTATAACTTTCAATAAAACAAACGCTAGCTTGAGGAGATTGTAGACATGCAATTAGGAAATGTAGGATATTTGGAACGAAAAAAGGACATCTAAATTTTTTTATTGACTCATTTTAATTATTAATTAACGAATTCTATATATATCTACAAATTCATATTGTTAATTTAAAGCATATATATATAAATATGAGTACTGCTACATCCACAAAAAAATTCTCACAAACTGACGTGTCTTCATCTGATCCAATAGATCTATTTTATAATAAAAGTAATTTTATAATCTGAGGAACCACATCAACCTACGTCAGTTTGTGGGATTACTTTTATGTATTATATTTATTTTGTTATAAATTCATACGATCTATATTTTCTCAAAAAACAAAAAAAAAAAATCTACTAGGTTTCACTTTTGGAAGAGGAAATAAATGTAAAACCCAAGATAATCTTTTTTACTCTCACCGTACTTTCTTCCAACACTTGACGAATATCCTCATGAAACCACAATCTACTA
>CM036140.1:24173535-24204990 GCA_002916485.2 Juglans nigra
CATAATACGTAGTACACTTTCGCCACTAAGAGGAAACACTTGGAGTTTATCAATCTAGAAAAACTTGTGGAGCAATTCTTTAAGCTGAGCTTGAGGTACTTTTCTGCTGTGCATTCTAACACGATCAAAATTAACCCATAACACGAGGCCGTTTCTATCATTCTTACATTTGAAGGTTCACATACAACATGACTTGGTGCAACACTGGCTTTCATGGTTTACCAGATGATAATAAAAAAGGTGAAAGAAATTATGGAAGATTTGGGCATTTTTTTCTATATCTGGGCTTAAAAGATTTGGGTTCGCAAGTTTAACCCAATTAATCAAGTCTTGAAAAGAAGTGGCTGCCTAATTTTCCCTCTGGGATAGCTTAAATTGTCATATGTAGGCCCAAGATTCAGAACCAGATTTTCTAAATTGTGATAACATTAATTTATTAGTGTCTGTATCACCAAAAGAAAAAAAAAAAAAAAAAAAAAAAAAAAAAAAAAAAAAAAAAAAGGCCGTTGAGTTCGCCATAGACAGAATACAATGAGAGGATAATGGGCTTTGAGCTCGCTACCAGAATTTGAATAAAAAAAAAAAAAATTGATTTTATTTAAATTAATGAATCACTCTTTTACATAATGAAAAATACATAAACAAAAATATACAGTGGGATTCCTTATTTTATTTAAATTAAAAACTTTAACATGACCAATTATCAAGTTCCATTAAAAAACAATATTTGTTATAAATTGAAGGAATATGAAATGAAATTGCATCTACGATTTATGGTTTTATAATTATAAACAAACAAGGTGTATAGTATATACATACACATACGTACGCATGCACGTATGCAAGCATGATCATTATACGTATAGATCGATATGACTCCCCCAAAGTCAAATATCTATGGTTTCGCCACTATCTTCCAAGCCAGATGCGTTGAAACCCGTGCCTTGTCTTGGCCTTCTTACTCCTCTTTGACCGTTTTAGCTTGAACCAAAATATTGCTTTTATTTTGTCATTAAGCATTTATTTTTCCAGACTCATGGATATGTTGGCTTTCTGTGTTGGACATGCTGCATGAGGGTAGCACTGCTCAATCTGCTAGAATAACTTTCACAAAGAAAACTGATCAACGTCTATCAACAACAGAGTTTGAGTTAGCATCCAAAGCATCCACCACGCCCGCGTCTTTGGTGAAAATCAACATATATACTTAGCAGAGAATGGTGTGAAAGAATTTTACGATGTCATTCTTGTAGACGGCTTCAACTTGCCAATTGTTATATTTATTATAGATTGTGTTATTAAATATGTGAGTTTATTGAATATGGGTTATTATTTATTTACGTGAATCATTATCTCAAAGAGATACATTGGTTTAGTGGTAATTGTGTGCTGTTTCTAATGAAATGGTAGGAGTTTAAAACTCCACAAGTGCAATTTGATTTATAATTTTGCGAAGTGTTGGACTTGGACAAACACAATGCTTAGGCCGGTCAAGCCTTGCACGTGGGCCAAAGAGTCACAACATTTGAGTGTTTGCACATGGGCCGAATAAGTACTTTGATAGGGTGCAATGTTTCAAAAATCAATTTAATTGAAAAGACACTTCTTAAGACTCGAACCAATGCCCTCCCTTCTCAAGGGAGGCACCTGTTGACCACTAGGCTAGGCAGATACCCTTTTGTCTTTATGTGAAACATCATAACCTTTAAACCAGTAACTGCCAATGAAAAGTCACAAGTTAAGAGTTGTGATCTTTCACATGGTGTCATTTCATTCTCTAAAAATAGGGGATGAGACCCACGAATTTATTCATTCTATTCTCTCATATCTTCAGTCACTTACGCAATTTTGTAGAGATATTTTGAAGGAAAAACTTCAGAATTGTTATCTACAGTTGGTGATTTTGTTGTATCCTAGAGGTGAATTGCTTGTAACCCTGTAGCAAACTCTTTCGAGTGGGGGCAATTATCATCTTAAAGATAGTGTTCTACACGCCTCAAAATCGCATTTACTTTTAAAATTACTGTATCCACACAATTTTCTTCAACAATTTTAAGGTGATAATTGCAATGGGATCAGAATATGATATGACGACTTTTAAGATGATGCATTAAGACTTTGTCAAACTAGATAGGTTTGATGGAACGAATTTTAATCGCTGGAAAGACAAGTTGATGTTCATTCTTACTACATTGAAGATTGCATATGTTTTGGATTTGAACTTGCTAGTACTTCCAGAACCCAAACCTGACGATAATAATCAAATCAAGGCGGAACGCAAGAAGCGCGAAGAAGATGAAGTGGTATGCAGAGGACACATTCTAAATACACTTTTTGATCGTCACTCTGACTTGTTTACATCAATCAAGTCACCAAAAGAGATTGGGGATGCATTGGAATTAAAATATAGAACCGAAAAGTAAGGTACGGATAAATTTCTTATTATGAAATATTTTAAATTTACAATGAATGATAATACTTCTTTGATGGATCAAGTCCATGAATTGCAAGTTTTGGTGAATAAACTTCGAGATCTTAACGTTGAAGTTTCTAAACCTTTGCAAGTTAGGACTATTATTGCCAAACTTCCTCCAAGTTGGAATAATTATATAAAGAAACTTATGCACACAACAGAAGATTTCACTATAGAACAAATTCAAAAACATTTACGAATTGAAGAGGAAACTCGAATTCGTGATAAGAAACTATTTTCTCAAAATGGCTCTAAAGTGAACTTTGTTGATGAAAAAAATAAGTTTCAAGGTAATTTTCGAGGAAACAATAGAAAATTTAATGACTTTTTCAACAATGGTGCCAAGTCCAAAAAAATAAAAACTTGTTACAATTGCGAAAATAGTACTCTTGTGATGGAATGTATAAACTAAGTATTAATAAAATAAATTCTGCTTATATTGTTGAGTCTTCGACTTTGTGGCATAATTGTTTAGCACATTTAAATTTTAAATATTTAAAGTTTATTTCTAAACATAGTTTAGTTCCATATAATCATGGACATGATGCTAAATGTGAAATTTGCATTCAAGCAAAAATGACAAAGAAACATTTTCCTAAAACAGACAAAAATACACAATTATTAGAACTTGTGCAGTCTGATATTTGTGAATTAAATAGTATTTTAACTAGAGGAGGCAATAGATATTTTATTACTTTATTGATGATTTCTTAAGATATACATATGTATATTTAATGAAAAGTAAAGATGAAGCCTTCAATATGTTTAAATCTTATAAGTCTGTTGTTGAAAATCAAAAGGAAAAGTCTTCGCAGTGACAGAGGCGGTGAATATTTTTCCTACTGAATTTTCTTTGTATTGCAAGGAGAATGACATAATAGATCAAACTAGTGCACCCTATACCCCACAACAAAACGGTTGAGCAGAAAGAAAAATAGGACACTAGTTGATATGGTAAATGCTATGATTTTGAATGCAAAATTGTCTTTAATTTGTGGGGAGAAGCGTTGCTCAGGGCATGTTATTTGCATAATAGAATATCTTATATGAAATTTAAAATTTCACCATATGAATTGTGGAAAGGTAAGAAACCAAATCTGGAATACCTAAGGGTATGGGGTTGTTTAGCCTTTTATAGAGTTTCGAACCCAAAAAGAACAAAATTAGGTCCAAGAGCAATCAAGAGTGTTTTTGTAGGATATGCTGAGAATTCAAAAGCATATAGACTTTTGGATTTAGATTCTAACGTTGTAGTAGAATCAAAGGACGTAGAATTTATTGAAGATAAATTCTATAATGACTCTAAAGCAATATTAGATCCTACTCAAACTCTAGAATCTAACTTGAGTCGGAAAAGGAATTGTATAATTCCTGACACATTGACTGAACCGACGACAAGTCAAAGAGTTAGAAAAGAGAAAAGTTTGGATCCAGATTTTGTGTCATCTCAGGCTATTGTTTTCCTTTTAGAAGGAAATAGAGATGATGTTTTAAATAAAATACACATTCCATTAAATATAGAAGGGGATCCAAAAACATTTAAAGAAGCTATGACTTCTAGAGATGTTGCATTTTGGAAAGAGACGATAAATGACGAAATGAACTCAATATTGTCAAACAATACTTGGGTTTTAGTAGACTTGCCTCCTGGATCAAATCCTATTGATTGTAAATGGGTATTTATGAGAAAATACAATACAAATGGGTCTCTTCAAACTTTTAAGGCCAGATTAGTAGCCAAAGGTTTTAAACAAAAAGAGGGCATAGACTATTTTGATACGTATGCCCCAGTGGCTAGATTTACAGCCATTAGAGTGCTTATGGCACTGGCTTCAATATATAACTTATATGTACACCAAATGGATGTTAAAACTGTTTTCCTAAATGGTGAATTGGATGAAGAGGTGTACATGGAACAACCTGAGGGATTTGTTATGCATGGGCAAGAAAAGAAAGTTTGCAAATTAATTAAGTCATTGTATAGATTAAAGCAAGCACCAAAACAATGGCATGAGAAATTTGATTCGGTAATTTTATCTCATGGATTTAGGCATAATAATGCTGATAAGCGTATTTATTCTATATTCACAGATTGTTATGGTGTTATAATATGTCTTTATGTGGATGACTTGCTTATATTTGGAACAAATATGGAAGGAATATTTGAAACTAAGAAGTATTTATCTTCAAAGTTCAAAATGAAGTATCTTAATGAAGTTGACACTATTTTGGGTGTCAAAGTAAAGAAACATAGTCGGAGTTATGCTTTATGTCAATCTCATTATGTTGAGAAAATGCTTCTTAAATTTTAACACTTAGGAATTAAAGAAGCAAATACCCCATACGACTCTTCATTTAAATTAACTGAGAATGCTGGGAGAGCGGTTGCTCAGTTAGAATATGCTAGTGCAATTGGCAGTTTAATGTATGCAATGCATTGCACTAGGCCAGATATTTTCTTTACAGTATGTAAACTTTCTAGATATACGGGTAATCCTAGTACGGAGCATTGGAAAGCAATTGGTAGAGTCCTTGGATACCTTAAAAGAACTAATTCGTTAGGACTGTATTATACCAATTGTGATGATAATAAGGCTACATCTGGTTGGGTTTTCACCCTTGGTATTGGAGCTATTTCATGGGCTTCTAAGAAACAGACATGTATTTCACATTCTACAATGGAATCTGAATTTGTAACCTTGGCGGCAGTGGGCAAAGAGGCAGAATGGCTGAGGAATTTGTTATTTGACATAAAGTTATGGCCACAACAGATGTCAACCATTTCTTTGTACAGTGATAGTGAAGCTACTATGTCTAGGGCTTATAGTAAGGTCTATAATAGAAAATCTAAACATATTAGTTTGAGACATGAATATATCAAACAATTAATAAGTGATTGTATTGTAAATGTTCATGAATGCCAGGATGGAGCACGTGGATTATGCAAATAATTGGTAAGTTATCTTGCTAAAATTGGATAGAATAGTGTGTGTGGTATTTCCGTTCTTAGCGTATAGAGTCTTGGTTTAAGCCTAGGCCACCATTGACTTTGTTAAGAATTTGAAATACTTACACTAATTGAAGGTTTAAGTCGAGAGATACATTCTTGTATGCATGAGAATATCAGTATTTGACTGAAAATTTAATATCACAATCTAAGTGTGGGATTTTTATATTTATTATAGATTGTGATATTAAATATGTGAGTTTATTGAATATAGGTTATTATTTATTTACATGAATCATTATCTCAAAGAGATGTATTGGTTTAGTGGTAATGGTGTGTTGTTTCAAATGAAAGTGTAGGAGTTCAAAACTCCACAAGTACAATTTGATTTATAATTTTGTGAAGTGTTGGACTTGGACAGACACAATGCTTGGACCGGCCAAGCCTTGCACGTGGGCCAAAGAGTCACAACACTTGGGTGTTTGCACATGGGCCGAATAAGCACTTTGATAGGGTGCAATGTTTCAAAAATCAATTTAATTGAAAAGACACTTCTGGGGACTCGAACCAATGACCTCCCTTCTCAAGGGAGGCACTTGTTGACCACTAGGCTAGGCACATACCCTTTAGTCTTTAAGTGAAACATCATAACCTTTAAACCAGTAACTGCTAGTTGAAAAGTCACAAGTTAAGAGCTGTGATCTTTCATATGGTGTCACTTCATTCTCTATAAATAGGAGATAAGACCCACGAATTTATTCATTCTATTCTCCCATATCTTCAGTCACTTACGCAATTTTGTAGAGAAACTTTGAAAGAAAAACTTCAGAATTGCTATCTGCAGTTGGTGAGTTTGTTGTATCCTGGAGGTGAATTACTTGTAACCCAGTAGCAAACTCTTTCGAGTGGGGGCAATTATCACCTTAAAGATAGTGTTCTACACCCCTCAAATTTGCATTTATTTTTTAGATTACTGTATCCGCCAATTTTCTTCAACAATGCCAATTTCGGTGGCCACAGAAGACATACATGACCGATGAATGCTAGACCTCGAGTTGCCTGACATGAACACAACTTGCCCGACAAAGCTACAATTGAAAGTAGTGGATGGGAGAGTGATCTGTTATAGATCAAGTCAGGTGTCTGAGCTAGGCTTCGAGTTAGAGATGTAATTTTGATTAAGATTGGTTGCGGACCGTTGATGGGAGGAATGGTGGTGATCGGAGCAATAGGCAAGTAGTATCTTGCTAACGTGGACGAACTCTTCTAGAAGACTTTATTTTTAGGGTGCGTTTGGTTACCAAACTCACCTCAACTCATCATTACAACTTTTTCAAATCCCAATACAAAATATAATAAACAATTCAACTTTTTCAAATTTCAAAATAATAATAATATTAAAAAATAATATTATAACAATATTTTATTATCACAACTCAACTCAACTCAACTCAACTCACTTCAACATCCACACACACCCTTAAAGTGTTATTTCATAGAGTTTGTTCCAAATACCCTTTATAAAGGAGCAATAGCTACTGATGATTTTAATCCAAAACTCTATTTCTTTTTCATTCTTTTTTTCTTTGGAGGCCCCTCACACTTGAAGTGACACTTGTCTTTTCTTTTCCTAATTTGACTATTATAAATTGGTATCCAGAGACATCAATCCTTCAATTACAACAATGGTTGAAGGCACAGGATCCAACCAATTACAAAAGGTGGATTAAATTCTTTAAAGAAATCAACGGAGTCCCAATTTAAAACTAAAGAAACATAGATTTTGGCTTTAAAACACCAATATGAATCTGGCACCCATCAGATTTTGACTTTCACCTTGGAGGTACAAAAGAAGAGTAGTCATCAGCATTAGGGAGAAATCTCATCAGGCACACTATCTCATTTATTGGGTTGATTAAGAGCTTTAATTATGCTCAATAACTAAATTAAATCTCATTTATTATTTATTGAACGAGTTAGATTCATTTTAGAATTTAAAGATAGGCCATTATAAATTTAATTTAATTTAAAATCATCACTGATTGAAATCTACTACGCGGTCTCAGTTACTGTCAATCCTACATTGAATGAACTACTAGATCATGTTTTTAAATTCAAACTCTCTTCTTGAATGATCGTGACCAAGTCCAACTCGAATTCGAAATCCTTAGCACCCTCTCTCAAGTCTCTCTATAAATATTTCTATTCCGTGTGTTATTTGGAAAAAACCATAAATCTCTGTAAGTACAGCGGCTGAACCCAAGATACCAAGTTCAACACATTGCATGTCCCACATTCACCACGGCAATTATAGCCAACTACCTAATTCCTCTCATAACATCCATCACATTTTCTCTCGCCTTCCAGTTCACATGATCGATTCCATGCTAAAAAAATTGGGTTAACCCTGCGGGGATGTGGGGCTGGTGTACAACCTTGCATGCAGGATTAAGTGTGTAGGCTAGTAAAATAAATATAATAAGTCAGATAATTTAAGACAAGTCATGCACGACATAAGTATACGTATGAATGCTTATGATTTTTAGTTCTCAGCATGAAATATTTTAATAAAATCTTATGTTAATTATATTTACGTTGTGATTAATTTCTTACAGAGCCATCAACTCATTTTAGTTGTTTTATGTTTTTAAACCACTCTTGGTCAAAATATTTATGAGGATAGAGCTACAAGACGAGACTTAGTCCAAGGAGGCGTGATAGTGGTCTAGACTATGTACAGAGATTTTAAGTTATGAATTTTTATGGCACGAACTTTGAAAAATTTTGATAAATGCTTCTGCGCACTTTTTTTAATGATTTCAATATTTTATTTATAGAATCTTTGTACCTGGCAATTCTTTTAGAATAAAAGAAAATATTTTTAAGTCAAGGTTAAGTAGTAGCACTCCAGCTCTCGGGAAATTTCTAAAAGTGATTTTATTCTTAAACTTGGGAAGCAGGGTGTTACAAATTCTCTCAAACCTAGTGAGAATGATGCAAACCCAAATTGATATGGGATATCTAGGTCTAAATTCTACGTTCATTGCATTGAAATACTACCTTACGAAGATGAATTTGTACAAATATGGAAGGAAAAACTTAATATCTTCCTTAGACTAAGGGCAATAACTAGTCCCTTTTTTTAAAAAAAAAAAGTGCTATAAAAATATTTTTTTAAAGTTTAAACAATTCTTTTTTAAAAAAATATTAATAAATCCGGCTATCTAAATCCGAATTAAATCCGGTTACAATCTGGATATCCGGATTAATAGTCAAAAAAGGAAAAAAATCTGGTTATCCTTCTAGATTATTTCCGGATTAATCCAGACAGATAACCGTCCGGTTTTTAGAATCCATCTCCGGTTATGGCCGGATATCCGAATCCGGATCTGGTTGCAAACCCATAATATCTATATATGACTGATGATACTGAGATAACCAATAAGAGGTCAAATATTCATGTATGCAATATCAGACAAAGAATATGACAAATTAATTGGACCAATCGAAGGGTGAATTATCCATCTCATTATTTATTTTTTAAACCTCATTGAAAATTGGACTACTAAAACACATAAAAATAAAACTTACATTTAAAAAACGCATAGAAAGAACCAAATGGCTACGTACAGAGAAGATCAGAAAGTACATTTATTTTATACAATATTAATTTCGTCGATATAACCAGCATGCATGAGCCAAAATTCATAAGTTTCACTAAAGTAAACTCTACCATTCCATATCTCATCAATTTAAATTATATTTCACACAAAATTATCACACACTACTATTAACACCTTTTGTTTTCTATGTAAAACAAAAGTAGTTTTTGTGAGGGGGTGTTATCCCCTAGGCCAAACCAAGAGAAGGAACAGGGGTCCCTGGGCCGGACCATGAGAAGGGCCCGGGTTCGATCCCAGATATGAGGTATGGGCTGGGCCGAGCATACTCAAGAGGCCCAAATAGAAGGGATGGTTAGACATGAAACAATGACAAACATATGGCAGGAGGGACAGTCTGACACCCCACTGGCCGACAGACAGAGACATTCCCTGACCCTAAACATCGGCACCCAGACATGACAGGAAGGTAGGAATGCCTGGCTAGGACCACACCGCATTAATGAGACGAGAAGAGTTATGAAGGAGAAGTACGCCGCATTTAGTGCGACCTGGTCTACAAAATATATGGACCGATGAAATTCGGTCCGATCTCATGGTCTACAAATTTTGGATCGGACCGAAATCCTATATATATTTTTAATAATTTAATATATTATTTTTATATAGTAATTATATAAATTAATGATGTAATTTTAATCAAAGTTATTATCATTGACCATATAAAATATAAAATAATATATGCTATCAATTAATAATAAATCATAAATCATGTGATAATTTATGTATGCAAATAGTTAATACATCATACATTCATAAATATTCTACTATTTACACTTAATTAAAATAATTACGTAATTTTTTTTAAATGCTTAAGTTGCAAGCAAACATGAATAGCTTATGTACAATGAAATTATTTGATATTCATTGACAATATATAAAATGTATGACATTATTAATAATTATGTATACTAAAGAGTAGTGGTGAAAACCGAAGCTATCAGTGCAGTTTTGATCCAAAACCGAAACCGCACCGACACCTTAAAATGGTGTAAATCTCAACCCAAACTAGTCGGTAAAGGGAGAGAAAACCGTCAACATCAGTCTCGACGTAACTCCGGTCGATTTGTCGGCGTCTTTAGTAGCGACGGAGGTGGCTGCGATTTGAGAGAGATGACGCCGCGAGTTGCGAGGTGCGATTTGAGAGAGAGAGAGAGAGAGAGAGATGGTGAGTCGCAACAGAGGTGGAGACGACTGTGTGCGTCGTAAGATACTGAGAGAGAGAGAGAGAGAGAGAGAGAGATTGAGAGAAAGGGGGGGCGGCACTGTGAGTGTGAACTGTGAAGTGAAATAAAAAAGGAGAAAAAAGAAACAAGGAAGAAGAAGGGTGTGCGTGTCTTTAAACCCTAGAGTGAAACGGCGCTGTTTGGCTTAATTTCCTTTATATTTTTTTAACATCAAGTCTCAAAACGACACTGTTTCACTCATTTAAGTGAAAGGATGTCATTTCATATATGTATAATTTAAAAAAAAAACATTTAAAGTATCAGTCGGTTAGCGGTCAGGTCCAAGCTCAAACCGGGTTTGAACCATTGGACATCAGTTTTGACCAAATTCAACTGCCGTCCGACCGGTTGTACACCGATTCCGAGCTCCGGTGGCCGGTCTGAGTCGGTCCCGATCATTTTTTCGGTTTCTTGTACAACTTTACTAAAGAGTAAAGTCTAAGTTAGTAAGTAACAACTATCAACATCATAAATATAATTATAGTAAAATATTTTTTTAATGAGTTAGTTACATAATCCATATTAATAATTCACTTAACTTCAATTTAGTAATTTAAATAATTTTTTTTATTAATTTATTTTAAAAAAAATGAAAAAATATAAAATGATTAGGTCGAACCGAACGAACCGACCGGACTGGATTGGGCCGATAGCTACCGGTCCGGTCCTTATCGATGTTCGGTCCAATCCAATCCGAAAAAAATGGACCAAAAATTACCAGACCTGACCGATTTACACTCTTATATGTATGTGTCTTATTTTCTCTCTCTCATACACTCTAGCTTGTGGGTGCCTTGGTTTATAGTTTACAAGACTTAAAATTGATGATGATATTGGTTTAACAAGAACATAATTGTGATGCCACTTTGGTTTCGGAAAATCAGATTCCATTGTTAAGAGTCCTTAAAAATCTGTGTTTTGATAACTAATGATGATCCTATATATATAAACTATCTTTATCGGTTATTAGAAATTTAATAAAATAAGGTTGACCGATGCGGAATCTTTTGGTTCCATGTAGCTTATTAAAAAAATTTAAAAATATATATTCAAAATAAAATTACGCACAAAAATCTAAAAGGAGGAAGACTAAAATCCTATATTCCCTCTACCATTTTATTTTTGTGTTTTTAATTTTTCTAATAAGTCAAGGAGAAAAGGTGAAAGGTATAAATTAGGAGCCCGACTATACATCAGCCGCATTCTCCGCACACTTTACATGATATTTTTTTTTTTTTTACTCAACACATTAGGTGTACTGCAGCTACAACCAACAGTAGGCTGATGTAAATAATTTTTCATAAATTAGTAGGGATGTAACCGGTCCAGTTTTGGACAAATTTTGGGACCAAATCGGTATACATCGGTTTTACATTTTCAAGAACCGATATCGCACCAATTATCCTCCTAAACCGGTGCTTCCAGTTTTACTGGTTCCAATCCGGTTCGGTCCGATTTTTCAATTTTAGTATTAGTATTACTAATGTATTTATCAAAATAAATATGTTAAGAATTTATTAAGCCATAAAATGTAAGTAATATATACACATTTTATATTTAAAACATATGATCAAACAAATGTTGATATTTAAGATTTAAATTTTATGTTATATATTATAATATAACATGATTTCATATATAAGTATATATATTATAAAAATGATATATAATATAAAAAATATTATATATAATATTAAAATTTAATTAAAAATATATATATACACAAATGAACCAGTCCGGTCTCGTGCCAGAAAACGTAAAATTGGAAACAAATCGATTTTGACCGATTTTTTAAATGGAAGAACGGGTCTCCGATAGAACTAGCCAATCCGGGCCAATTCTCCTGTTTATCTATATAGTTCTATAAATTAGGAATATATTAACATTATTTTTTATATTTAAATGAAAAAAAAAATCCAAATATTTGCAAGTCCGGTGCATGCAAGAATACTGTTTATGTAGAGGTGGGACAGGGGAGCGCTGTGCCACTGTCCACATACGCGGTTCGTAGACTTTGGATTGTCGGAAACAACCCTTTTTTTTTTTTCTTTTAGGATGCGAGTGGTTAGAGTCGTGTTTATTCTTTGTATTATTCTTTCAAGTGACAAAATTATTATTTATATTTTCCATGTGGACTTTGGCTAGAGTCGTGTTTATGGATTATTCTCTATATATTGATTTGCTGGTCATGTGGAAACAGCTCTTTGGGCAGTATATGTGCTTTCATAAGGAAAGGATCACAGCATATTAATTAGCATTAGACATTAGTCATATTTTCTCTTTGGGCAGTTACGTTGAAAGTTGGTAGATAAATTCATCATTAATTTCTTATCCTTTTGTTTGAATTAGTAGAAGACCATACCATCAAGACATCAATGACTTTTCTACCTATTTTCTACCTGTTTGAATTAGAAAAAGAGTTTTGCTACACGACCTCCACCACACTCCACACTCTAAATTTTTTTAAATTTTTAAATTTTTTAATATTTTTTTTTAATTTTTTTTTGAGTTTATTCTTTTTAAATTATTTCAAATTTTCTATTTATTATTCATATAATAAATATTTGATAAAATAATAAAAATAATAAAAATTTAAAAAAATGTAGAGTGTGGAGTGTGAGGAGGTCGTGAAGATTTATTTAAAAAAAAAAGGGTGGGAATTGTTTATTATTTGTGTTATAGCTATAGAAAGAATAAGATTTGGAGTACTGATGACTAAAAAAAAGGGCCTTAAATTTTAAGTAGTACTGGTTTTTAGTTTCATTTTGTTTCTTCATATATTTAAAGACTCACGCATACTCTTAAATGAATATAAGTCTGATCTAAGGGAGGGACACATTCGAGAATGGAACAAAAAAAAAAAAGTTAAAAATTTTATTAATACATACAAATGAATGAAAATGTAAGTCTACCCTTTGACACAGTAATCTAATGCTGTCATTTAGTAGCAGAGAAATAAATAAAAAAAAAAAAAAAAAAAAAAAAAAAAAGCAGAAACAAGATATAATTTCACACATCATGTTATGTACTTGTGAAGAAAGTCTGGCTCTTTAAGGCCTCGTTTGTTTTTAAAAAACATCTCATCTTATCTCATCTAATCATTACAACTTTCTTAACTTCCAATACAAAATAAAATAAACAATTCAACTTTTTCAAATCCCAAATCAAAATGAATATTAAAAAATATATTATAATAATATTTTATTTAACTTTTTAACTTTAATGTCAACTCATCTCATCTCATCTCATATGCGAAAACAAACGAGGCCAATCGTTCTTCTCTTTTTTATTGATAGGGATGATGATTCAAAATTTATCGAAAGGATCATTCAGTGGGTCAACTCAAAAATACTAAACCAAACACCTCTATACGTTGCCACGTATCCAATTGAAATAGAGTATCGTATACGAGACATATATTAGCATTTAAGTCTTGAAAGGAATGATATCAGACGCATGGTGGGGATTTTTGGAGTCTGTGGAATTGGAAAGACAACTTTTTCAAAAGATATTTATAACAAGATATCAGATCAATTTGTTGGACATTGTTTCTTGAGTAATATTAGAGAAAGATCAAAAAGAGAAGGTATGATTGAGCTGCAAAAAATACTTCTTTTCGAGATCTTAGGGAAAAAGATGGGGAAAAAAATGGATATTTATGATGTTGATAAAGGAGTCAATGTGATTCGGAAAAAACTTCACTCTAAAAGGGTTCTACTAGTTCTTGATGATGTGGATGAGTTGGACCAACTAAAAAAATTAGCTGGAGATCGCGCTTGGTTTGGTTTAGAAAGTAGAATCATCGTAACAACAAGAGTTTAACAATTACTAAAATTCTTTAAAGTTGATGATCCAACGTACGAGTTGAAGCTCTGGGATGACAATGAAGCTCTTCGACTCTTTAGCTTGCATGCTTTCAAGAAAGACAAACCACTTGATAAGTATGTGGAACTCTCTAAACAAGTAATAAAATATGCTCAAGGTCTTCCACTAGCTTTAACAGTGCTTGGATCGGATCTAAAAGACCAAAGCATACATCAATAGAAAAGTGCATTGGATAAGTATAAAAGCATTCCCCACAAAGATATTCAGAGTGTACTTCAAATAAGTTACGATGGTTTGGAAGATGATGAGAAGGAAATGTTACTTGATATTGTCTTTTTCTTTAACAGAGAATCTTTAGTAGAGATCAAGAAAATATTTGACAGTTGTGATTTTTTTCCTGATTATGGTATTGATAAGCTTATAAAAAAGTGTCTTATTACTATTGAGGGTGAATGTGTTTGGATGCATGACTTGCTACAAGATATGGGTCGAGAAATTGTTCGACGAGAATCACCCCTTGAACCTGGTGAACGTAGTAGACTCTGGTTTCACAAAGATATCCGTGGAGTGTTGGAAGAAAGCACAGTAAGAGTAAAAAAAAAACTCGAGTTTTACATTTATTTCCATTTTTAAAAGTGAAATCCAGCAGAAAATTTTGGCCTTATGAATTAATATATATATATATATAAATGAAATATGTAAACACATATATATATATATTGATCTGTAAATCAAAATGAATTTGTAGTTATATATTTAGATCATTTTGTAATTAAGATTAGTCAATAAAAGTATCATTTATCATTTCTAATATCCTAACAATTTAGTAATGAGAAAAATATACTAGTTATCTTTAGAAAATTGATGCTTAACTTTATGCAGTAATTTGCTAACAATTATGTGCATTCACTTACGTACCAGGGCACGAACAAAGTCTCAGGCATGATAATTGAAATGCCCAAAGGCGAGGACGCGATAAGTTTGAATTTTGTAGCATTTTCACAGATGAAAAGACTTAGAGTGCTTATCATTCGTTTTACAAGTGGATCTAATTATCTCTCTAACAAGTTAAGAGTACTTGATTGGTTTGAATATCCGCTACAATCTTTGCCACCCAATTTCCTTGGAAAAAAACTCGTTATCTTTAAAATGCGTGGTAGCTTCATTGGGGAGTTAAGCTTCATCAAGTGCTGCATCAAGTATGAGGTACGTACAGTTTTCATAGAAATAAATTCATTATCTTTAACATGCGTGGTAGTTTCGTCAAGGGGTTAAGCTTTATCAAATCCAAGGTGCCTGCAATTATCATCTTCAATAACTTTGTTTCTATAATCTATGTGCTAAACTCCTTTCCATTTGTTTTTTTCTTTTTTAACAGGATATGACAATTATGCGTTTCCAAGACTCTGAGTTCTTAACAAAAGTTCCAGATCTTTCAAGCGTCTCAAATTTGACGCATTTAGATTGTCAAAGGTGTACATGTCTAGTTGAGGTGCACGATTCTGTTGGATCCCTAGAGAATCTTATTCAATTGGGGTTTTTCGAATGCTCTAACCTCAAAATTTTTCCAAGAAGCCTCAAGTTGAGATCTTTAGATGAACTTGATCTTGGATATTGCTCAAGCCTTCGTTGCTTTCCTAAAATTATGTGTGAAATGAAATCTTTATATGGTTTATGGCTAGAGCATAGTGCAGTGGAAGAACTACCTTTGTCCATTAAAAATCTCACTGGACTTCAGGTTTTATTTCTAAGTTACTGCAAAAACCTTAGGCTTGGGATTAGTTGTTCATCGAGTGAAGAACAACTCCAGGATCTATCGGGAAGTAGTGTGTTGAATTGTCAGAATGAATTCCAATCAGAATCAGATTTCTTTCCAATATCAAGTTGTTTTACCAAGTTTAGTTTCTCAGCCACTTTGACTAATTTAGATCTATCGGGAAGTCAAATTGTTAGCCTTCCCAAGTGCATAAAAGGATTTGTTGCAATTACTGAGCTCGACTTGAGAGATTGCAAGAAACTTGAAGAAATCTCAGAACATCCATCAAATTTAAGACTTTTATTTGTTTCTAATTGCCAGTCATTAGAAAGATTTCCAGATCTATCAAGAGCATTGGAATTCAATGGAAGCCACAATAGATCGCTAGTTTTCTTGGCTTGAAGGGCTGTGACAAATTGCATGTGCAGATTTGGAATTATAAAGTGCCAAATCCATTACTGTGGAAGGTATGTATGTATCTTATCCTCTCTCTCAATTCTATATATGATGCATGACTTTAAAATAAATGATGATGATGATATTGTTTTAACAGGGACATTATAATGCCACTATGTTACCGGAAAATGAGATTCCAGAGTGGTTCCAGTATCATAAAGAATTTTTAGAAAATGAAATTGCTAAGAGAGGGGATGATGATGTCCAATTGAAAGGAAATGAAGAATGGGTAATAAATATTGAGGGGCCACACTAGTTGGAAGATATCAGCGGGATTGTAATATATGTCATTACATTTTTCAATGAAGTTCTTTGTGATGAGGATTTTTCATCGAAAGCTGAGGTAATCATTAACAACTCAAAGTGTGTATGCTGTATTGAATTGACTGGTGAGGACGTAACGAATCGTATCAAAGCCTTTGACCAATATGAAGTATGGATGTGGTACTCTAATTTAGAATCATTTGAGCCAAAGGTTTTGGACAATTTGAGGGTACAACTTCGTATTCCTCCCACTCCAAGTGATTCTCTTCGGGAACCTTTTTCGGTATGGTATTATGTAAGTATGGGAGCCAATGTTGTATACAAGCATGAAAGCAGAGCACATAAAAGAAGAAAAATGGATTGAATTAAATGATAGCCCAAGTGGAATTTCAGGTGAGATTTTCGTTTGTTCTCTCTGGTCTTTAAGACTTACTTGATTTGGTATTTGCCATTCATTTATTAGCTCAATGATTTTACCACTCATTTATTTTTACATTTTCAAGAATGGATAAACCTGTCTTTTCTTGATCAAGTAAGAGCTTTGGAGGAAGAATATATTGGGAAATATAGCAATATTTCAATTTAATCTAGAAATATTTGGAAATATATAATTAAGAGTGCTAATTGAAACCTGTTCAAAACTTAATTACCCAGTTTTCAAAAAAAAGTTATCAGTGATTAGTGTATCTCTTTGTCCATCAAGCAAGATATGTATGAACAATATGAAAGATGTGTCATTCACGTTAACTTATGTGTAAAAAGAATCGCCCATGGCAAGTGTGGACACAAACAAGATAGCTTGCATCTATTTCCTTTTTTTGACATTGCCCCCATGAATTTGGTCCGTGAAGTTCAATAAACATATTCCTTCACATATCCACTACTTCTATGACCTCTGCTTAAAGAAATATTGACTTGTTATCTGAGATATATTGTTGCGCCATGTTGATACCAATTTATATTGTGGTATAGTGACTTTATCATAGAACTACACTCTTCAAACTTCAATGAAATATGATATTCATGACTTTATTTCATCTTTTCCACTGAAATTAAGGTTGTCCTTTGGGATTTGATGTTAAAACTCTCCTAATCTACACAGGTTGCATTCTTAGTGATCTTGAGAGGAAAATACTCCTAGTGTGAGAGAAGGGTGAAACCAAGTGTTTGAGAGTGAGTTGATTTGTTGGAGCATCAAAAGCCATGGTTTGGTGAGTATTCCTACTCTATCTTTTTGTTAGGTTTTGAATTATGGCATGCAAATGAAGATTTGATTGAGTTATATGAGGTTTAACTTGAAGAGATGCATTTCGGTTTAGATTTGGATTTTTGATTGAATAAATTGTTTTGGGATGAAATTTTAGCCACGACGTGCCTTGATATGGTCTTATATGTTTTATTAATATCTTGAAATATTTATTGAAGGTTTAAATTTGAGGAAAATAGTATGTCATCATAGGTTTATAAATCAATAACTTGTATTGATCATCCGGAATGTTTCAGTTTCCACTTGTTTGAAGTTTATTTTGTAAAATTTTGGCTAAGTTTAGAAAGTATGAGTGATCAGCATCTAGAAATGCTTTGTTATCAAGATGAGAGTTAGAATGCATGATTTATTTAGGCTTTAAACACATTGACAAAGAGAAGCTAGAAACATCATGCATGCACTCGGTTTTAAGGTTTTATGATGATTTGGTGTTAACCAATGTATAAGTGTTGGGCTAAACTCGTGTGACTTGAACCCAAGTTACAAACATATTTCCAAGATTAGACTTAAGGTTTTTTACTTGATGAAACTTTATCACACATGCATCCAAAGAGGTTATATGCTTGAAATCACAAAAAGGCCCACAAAATGCATGTCATGGGTTGGGTAGATTTTTGTATAGTAGTTGATGGATTCTTGCAATTCTAAGATTATATATGGATTTAGAACATGGAAAATATAAGGTTTGTGAAATTTGGTAAAATTTGGGTCTAAAATGCAAATAGTGAATGTTTAGGGCCTAAGTGGCAATTTTGAGAAATGTCGGAGCAATTTTGTAAATATCATTGTCTAAACCCTTTTGATTTTGAAGATCTTCAATTAACTTTATAATTTCCAACTTAGAATAACACTTATTACAGTCGCACCAAATTACTAAGTACCCGGAAAGAACTTACTATTAGAGAATTTATTTATGATTATTGTATAAATGCCACATTTATTAGTAAATGTCATTTTGAGCATGAAACATCATATTATACATCATTAAGCATTTGATTACTTGCTTACATGACATGTGAAATTCTCACCGTTTTAACATATTGTATATAAATGTCAATTTTCACATGAAGTTCACTACATATGCACATGTCATGAAGCATAGAATCAAAATAAATTTTTTGTCACGACCCTAAAGGCTAAGATGAAGAATTATCATAGTGAAACTCATCTGTCCACTCTAGATTGAGTAAAAATGGAGTGGTAACCCCTAGGTTGACAAAGAACAGTCAACGAGTTTCGAATAGATTCTTTATAAAGAATGTCGGAGCGAAGTTGTATATGGCATCTAATGCAGGCGGCATACGTTATGATGATATGTTATGATAAAATGTTATGATACCAATGCATTAGGTTACAATGTCTGTAGACAAAGACGTAGTTTCAACATGAGTTGTACTACAGTCACCGACAGGTACTCATACCGCATATAAGGGAGTTGTGACGATATCATATGTTATGTTCATAATGGATTTGATAACTATGAAATTATAAGTTTTTGAAAAGATGAAGTAGAAAATGCTTTCTAAGAGCCAATGTGCATTAAAGCTTTTATGAAAGATGTTGAGGAATCTGGATGCATGGGAGACATACAGATTTTTCTGCATGCGCCTCATGTTTATCATAATCATGCATATCTTATCTCTATACAAATTGGTTGTTTAACTTACCGAGATTTCAAGGAATCTCACTATGGTAGTCCCACTATAATTCCTTCTATAATGGTAGAAGTTGTGTCAGAACCGGCATATGACAAACAGGATGAATGACTTTAGATGGTTGAGGAAGAGCTCGATCCTGAGCGGAGGCTGGATTTCATTTTAGCGTATAGAGTAATGGCTCTAAACACCATAGAGCGGATGAGAGAATTGATCTGATTTTGAACTTTGATGTAGTATCTGTATTAAGGAGATTCTATCTCTCACTTTATATCTATACATGCATTACTATGTGGACCTCTTAAGTAAGACAATATCTATTGTTGGTTAATTGATTTACTGGGATATTTAGTTCATTCTGGCATAAAATTTTTTATAAGTCACCCTTATTACGTTGCGATTATTGTATACTAGTAGTTGTATACTAAAATGCATTGCATATTAATATCCCAACGGGAGTTTGAGAGCATCACATCAGGAGGACTGAAACAGCTTCTTACATGAAATTTTAAAACATAACTAAATTATTAAGTCGATGGATTTTATTCGTATGTTAGCTACTGCAGTTGTTTGTGTGAGGAAACAGCCAATGCACCCTTATTCCTAGCTATTTCACTTGGGTTGTAACCCTTCCAATTTAATCTCCTAAATAATTTTCAGGAGCTATATTTGTTGGAAATATTTTCAAAATAATTATATATTATATATGTGTTATTAGTAATATTTTGGTATTGTACACCTGGTTTAGAACAGGTTTAATAGTAGTGTGACAACCTAGAATTGATGCTTTCTCAATATTTTAGAATTATGATTGAGATCCATGATGTTAGTGGTAGTTTAGGAATTGGGATGTATTTTTCTTGGCTTCATCTCATCTGAAATGAACATTATTACTCCACAATTAAGGGCAGCACTGTTCTCATGGATTGATATGCATAACGCATATTTATCGTAATGTCTCTTATAGTAACCTTTCTGGATATTGCACCTATATATATCACTTTTTATTCGATCTATTGGATGTTGAGCTCAAAACTTAGCATAAAAGTGCACCTAGACTTGTAAACTTTGTAAGACTCTGCGTATATAGTATATATGCAGTATATATGCAAAGATTCACAGCCAGGACCAGGCCGGCTTCTTATTTCTTTACAAGCACAAACATATATTATAAGTATGTTTCATAAGCCATCTTGCACCCATTTATGCACGGTTTTGAACTAAAGTCCTTTTGCGTAAAACAAGCATCCAGGCCAGATATCCATTGATTAGCTCTCCCTTATGAACTTTAAGGCTACATTTGAGTAGAAAACGTCGCTTTTCAAAATCCTCTCAAAATCCTTCTCTCAAAACCCTCCCAGACTCAGAGTTAGCGGAAGGGGGTGGGAGCTTCTGCTCCTCCCTCCTCATCTATTTTCCTTCCGCTCCCTTCTCTTATTGTCTTTGTAGTTTTTTTGGTTTAGTTTTTGTGTTTTTCAAGCCTAATAAAGGGAGGATTGCCGTTCAGGTCTTTCCGGCCGTCGCTTTTCAACATGCGCCCCACTAGGACGATGCCCCGCCGCTGATCTTCAAGACCACCGAATCTAGAATCCATCGGAGTGGAGCGTAGACCGCACGTGCGGGAGGAAGTTTCCAGATCTCGTCTGCACGTGTCCATCACGCGCCACCGAGGAGCCTTCTGCCGACGCCACGCTCGGCTTCTCCGGATTCCTCGACTCCGGGACTTCCAAGATTGACTATCGACTTTCCTTCCACAGTGACCAGTGAACTGCACGTGCCATTGCCGAATCTATGTGCACTGTTCATTCGTTTTGTTGTTCAGTTTTTGTTTTCTGTTTTTGTTATTCAGTTTGTTCATTTTGACCCGAGTAGGGTGTTGAGTATTTGGATTGGACGCAATCTGGGGCAAGAGCTATTCGAGAGAGGCGGACGAAGTTACGGTCGGTGCTCGTGCGTAGGTGCTGCCTGCGCAGTGGAGACTGTGTGTAACGCTCGTCCTTGTGGTGGGTCTTTTTATAAAATATTTTGAAAAATGACGAAGAGAATTACTGTCCGATTTAAAACTTTTTGCTTTCTTACCAGGGTGCAAGACTCTACGTTTATAAAATAAAAATGTGCTTTTGCAATAAAAGAGGTTTACAACTGAAAACATCAATTTTAATAATAAAATGCCTCTCTTACATTTGAACCTCATGCCTAGACTTCCGTGCTCTTCCCCATGGGCCCTGTCTGTCCTGACGCGTACTTCATTTCCTTCCCTGTGGGGGGGAGGGACATACATAAAAACTAAAATGAGTCGAAGACTCATAAGCATTACTTCATGCAGTTAAAATATAACAACGTAGGTTTTCATTCATGCATTCATCATTCGTACATACTATACATACATGCACGCGTGCATACGTGCGTTCATTTGAAAACGTCAGTGGACGGGATTTCTCTTTCTTTTCGTAAAATGTTTCACCCGTCAGTGCCTTCATTTTTGCAAGAGTGCAGTGCCTTCATTTCTTAAAGTGCATTCGTGCATCGTACATACGTACATACATACATTCTTTCTTTTCACTTTCATAAGCCGGTACACACTGTTACTCCCCTTGTGTTAGGGTTAGCGGTCTTTTGGACCTGGATCCCGCCCGTGGCCACAGATTAGGAATCCATTTTCTTAGGGGGCAGCACTGGGTGCACTACCCTTTCATTCATTCATATGGCCGTTACGTGTCTTCATACATTTCATGCTTTCATTCATTCTTTTATTCATTCGTTCATACTAGCTCTGAAGAGCTGGAGCTTTCATTCAATTCTTTCTTTCATTTAACAGGAGAAAACATTTCTTTTCATGAGAAAACATCATTTCGTGAGCATGGGCTTGAACGTCCTCTTTCATGACGTCCACGAGCATCACCTCACGGCATTTACAAAAGTATCAGTTCGTACCGTCCATAAAACATAAAGCACGGGCTCAAACTTCGCCTTTCGCAGCATCCGTAAGCATCACCTTGAACGTCGGCCTTCACGGCGTCCAAGAGCATCACCTCGCGGCGCTCACAACAGCGTCGGTCCGTAGGATCCGTGAAGGCGTTGGCTCAAGCTCGCCTTTTGTAAATTTATATCAGTTAGTTTTCTTTGAAAATACATACAATAGATACATCTTATAGTCATCCATTCGCATGCGTACAATTAATAACTTTGGGTCCGTAAAAAGGGGCTTTCATGGAGGGTCGTACGTACATATACGTTTGAAAGCATGGCATCTTCTTTCGTAAACATTTTCTTAAAGAGAAGAGCTTTTCGTTTTCGTTTCGTAATTTCTAGAAAACTCCAGAAGGGCATGAACATAATACTTACCTGGACTCCATGCTACTTTCATACCATGCAGTCCATTCATGCGTGTGTCAGCTGGCAACCTACATGCATACATAACCTTAACGTCATTCTCTATCTAATGCATGAGCAACTTAAACTATAAATAGAACTACACTATACTTGGAACACTCTCCTTCTATCCCTTGCACTTACGTGCCCTTTACTACGTTAAAACCTCATTCCCATCCATACAAGCCACACGGCTCTAAGCCAACTCTAAGGCTTAAGCATCGTGTAACTATGCTTAGGACAGATTACCCATTACATATGGTGAATCCGTCTGGTACACGTGTCTCGCCAGACTACACATGTACCTTACCCCTGTATCACCTAAGATCAACATATAACATGTTGATCACCTGCTCTTAGGGATGAGGGTCATATTCTGATACCAACCTTCTCTTAACCCGGCCAGCATGACTCTTCATGCTAGCCGTCCCTTCTTACAGTTCATCCCAATGCTTAGTGCGACAAGACTCCATTCACAACTACGCCTTATGTCACATCATATAGCTCAAGACTATTCTCAAGCTACACAGTGACCTTGTCACATCACCTGACATACCGCTACGTCATTTCTTACATCAACCCTTAACTCATCACGAGTACGATTCCTCACGTACTCTCGTAACATCGTGACATCTCGTCACGTGCCAGTTACGCCATTCCAAAGCTAACTCCTTATCCATCATAAGCATGACTGTCAATAATCACGTCACTTCGTAACGTTGCCCAGTCATGCTTCCGCTGCGTACTCTTATATTTGTTCTACTACTTCACGCATATTCCTAGCCATAAGTCCATCACGGTGACACTTGTTACCATAGACTACAGGCTATGCCATAACTACTTCGGGACACTGTTCCAAAGTTCCCGACACTACTCATCACGTTCCACGTCCATCAACCACAACCATCCTTATCTCTGCGACACGTCACACGGAGTGTCGCTGCCTCGTGGAGTACACTCCACGTATACTCCCTTTCCACATGCTACAACCTATCGTCAATATGGCATACTCGCCATACGATGCATCACTCTACCACATGGAGTACACTCCTCGTGTACTCCATTCATACACGTTACGCTACATCACCACTACGGCATACCCGCCGTATAGTGCGGCACTCCATTACATGGAGTACATTCCACATGTACTACCTTCATACCCGCTACAACCCATCATCAATATGGCATACCCGCCATACGATGCATCACTCCATCACATAGAGTACACTCTGCGTGTACTCCCTTCATACACGCCATGACCCATCACCGTTATGGCATACTTGCCATATGATGCATCTCTCCACAACATTGAGTACATTCCACAAGTACTCCCTTCATACCCATCACGCCACATCATCATTATGGCATATCCGCCACATGGTGCATTACTCCACCACATGGAGTACACTCCACATGTACTCATCCCGTTCCACAATACGCCAGGAGGGTATATTTTACATATACTCTCCTTATCTCACACTACGCCACACACAGAGTACACTTAGCGTATACTCTTCCCATTTCACATAACGCCACGCCATCCATATAGAACATGCCCCACAACAACACTGCACAGCACAGCACAACCACACCATAATTACGGCACAACTCCACAACTGCATTACACAGCATAGTCCACAAAACTTCATAAATACGCCCAACACTTCACAGTATATCACACCTCCATACTATACAGTCAATCCCCTAATACTAACAGCACAATCCACAACCTAGTTCATTAATCAATATCTAACATAAATAACGAGAGATAGAGGATTATACCATCGACTGGATAACTCGTGCGTTGCTCGCTGATCGTCACAGCCGATGACGTTGGAGAGGTCGTACGTGGCGGCTAACCCACATACGTTGACTGTTTGGGCGTTTGGATAGCTAATTGTGGTCTTGGAAGGGTGAAGGCCCTGTGTTGGTGGCTATGAAGGGCGGTACACAGCGTACCTAACCATGTACAATGGCAGTCAGTCACATGCAATGACTGTCCATCACGTGCAGTGATTACCCACCACGTAAAGTGGTGGTTTGGACCTAGGGCTTGGCTAAGGGAAATGCGGTGGATCTCATGGTGGCGTCGAGGTGGCGCCACGGTGGCTCACGGCAGCGGATCTGGCCGCACAGTGGAGGAAAGGCCGTGGGAGAGTGAGAGAGAGTGTGCGTGCATGGGTGGCAGATCGGGGTCATGGGAGGTTAGGTTGGCTTGGTGGTGGCCTGAGGATGCCGGAGAGGGTGGTTATCTGCTGTGGGTGGCGGCGCATGGCGGTGGGGGACGCACAACCCGTGTGTGCGTGAGGAGGAGACCCGTGCATGGAGGAGAGGCCATGGGCCTCGGGTCCAAGGGAGGAGGTAAGAGGAGGTCCACAGTGGTGCTTGGTGGCCGTGGGAGCTGCGCACGGTGAGGAAATGGGTTAGAGACCCATTTCGGGTTCTTGCCGTGGAAGGAGAGGGAGGGTTGCGCATCAAGGGCTGGCTTCGATGGAGGATGATGGCCGGCAGGAGGAGAAGCTGCCGTGGGAGCGGTGGCGCCGTAGGACGGCGCACGGCGGCGCTACGTGCATCAAGCCCATTCGGGCTTTGCACTTCCAAGGGAGAGGAAGAGAGAGCATGAGAGGGAGAGATCAGTGGGGGTGTGCTCGCCGGAGGAAGGGGGAGCTGATGGTGCCAACGGTGAGGGCTGCCAACGCATGGCGGCGCCGGGCTGAGGCATGGAGCATTCGGCGAGGGAGGTGGACGAGCTACGTGTTGTGCAAGCTGAGAGGGAGGAGAGAGAAAGGGCTGGAGAAAAGTGAGGGAGAAAGAGAGAGGGTCTGGGTTTATAATCCAGTCCCTTCGTCTTGGTGTCCTCAAAATGATCTAACGATGAGATATTAAAACACTGATTTGAAAATACGTAAACGTTAACTTAATTAAAAGCACTTAGAGGAATTAAGGTTAATATTGTTTTAAACTAACTTTAGTTTATAAAATAATACTTCTTCATCATTAATAAATGATGAAGTCTTATTTAATATATTTAAAAGGATGTACCATTTAATTTAATTAAAGCTTTCAACATAATTTAAATCTCATAATATTTTAAGTACCTGGAATCATTTTAATAATTAATATTAAAATGATCTCCGACAATTATAATATTTTGGAGCTTTTCAAAATATTATAATTGTCTCTTTTAAAAACAAGTTTAACTCAACGATACTGGAAACACCTTATATAAATATTTTCAGTACATTTAAATACTGGGCGTACTTTAGAAGTCACCTAATATCTCGAGAGTCACGTCATCATGGTTCGGCACACATGACGATGCTCGTAGTCGCCAGAAAGAATGGCAGACTGTTGCATAATTCTGTCATCGGAATTTGCTTACATCAGAAAGGAGGAACCTTACGTAAGAAAGAGAAAAGCTTATGTAAGAAGAAAGGAACGGGGGTTACACTGTGTGTCCGTGCGTGAGCTGGGTGCTCGTGTTGTCGGGGCTCGATTTGCCAATGCTTGCAGTAGGCGAGACGTCCAGGTTCACGCTAGTGCTTGTGGCTTTGTAGTTGGTTATGTGTTTTTATCTGTAGTTTTTTTTTTTTATTTTAGTTAGTAATATAATTAAAAATAGGCTATTGGATTTAATGTCTATAGCAGTGTTCCGAATTCTTCCTCCCTGAAAGAACAGAGGGGGTCGTGAATTTTGTTTTTACAGAGCGTTTTCTCTATTAGGAGAGAGTTTTTAGAAGTTAAGACAATATATGTCTCAAAAGAATTTGTGTGTGGGGAAGCCCCAGAGCTGATGCGTAGTTTGGCTTATAGTCTAGATTTTTTATGTATAAGTCACATTTGTAAGTTCGGTTTATTAATGAAACGAGTCAGTTTCTTTTTTAAAAAAAAAGTTACATTTGAGTAGTGAGATGATTTTAGATATATTGTAAATAGTAATGAAAAAGTAATTATAAAATATTAAATAATATTAAAAAGTATATAAAATAATAATAATAATAAAATACTGAACAATATACTCTATTATTCCAATCAGCCCTTAGAGCACTCCCAATGGATATTGTATAATATATTTTTCTCTAAAAATATAAAGAAATGCTCTCAAAACACCCTCCATTGGATCTTCTATTTTAAAGCCATTTTTACATTTTGTCACATGACATTGCTAGATGTAGAGGATTATATTCATCAATGTAAACATATTTAATTAATTTCTCACTCCTCCTCCTCTTCCTTAGTACATTAGCATGTTGTAAATATTCATGTCCATCCTTGCATTGGAAATATTCATGTCCACCCTTGCGTTTGAAAGAGATCTCAAGGTTCTCATTTGTGATGTAAGTAACTATAATTATTCAATTGGGTTTGATTACAAAACAAAATAAAATAAGAATATTTTTATTATACAATTTTTTTTTTATTTTTAAATCAATTTATATTTTACTTTAGCTTATAAATTTAGATTAATTTAAAATAGAATATAATTAAATGACATTGTATATAGAGAGATATTGTAAATATCAAAAGATACAAGAATATTATTGATAGTTAGAAAAAATATTTAAAATAAATAAAAAATATTAAAAAATATAATATTTAAATAATATAAAAAAAATAGATAAATTGATGTATGATATATTATAAAAATTAATATATAAAATAAAAAAAATAAATTTTAATAATATATTTTAAAAGATAGGAGGAAGAAGCTTGAAGTGCCCTTAGTCATGATTATATAAGAGTATTTATAACGATTTGCTGTAAACCACCTAAAAGGAAAGGATAAGTACATTTAAAAAACTGATATTGATTGCTCGGTTTGGAACTCATTATGTGATGTTTTCCTACAAGTGGTCAGCCTTTTTTTTTTTTTTTTTTTTTTTTTTTTTTTTTTTTTTTTTTTTAATGGAATGGGCCAGAGGTCAGCTCTTTGATTGCCGTAATGGAGTGATTTGTTGCGGTGATGGTGCGATTGGTGACTTGTCCTGTTTTTCTTTCACACTGGTGGAAAAGTCATCGTCAATTGTATATTTAATATTAAGAAATTTTATTTACAGTTTTTATTTAGGGATTGTATGTATAGATCTTTTATTAAATAAAAATAAATATTATTTTAAAATAAATATTTTTATAATTTTAAAAAATTTTAAAAATAAAATTATTTAAATTTGTATTGCAGTTTCAAACGAAGACTGTATGTAGCGTGCTCTTTAACGATGGACCGTGGACGTACCTACTGAAGATATTACATGGAAAGAGAGGTGTTGTGTCGGTGGAGACCGTCTCATTTCTTTCTTTCTTGGTTTTTAATGCTACTTTACAGCCTACTAAACTTGACTATCCTAGCAACTAGATGGAATCCAGTTTGTGGTTTTCAATGTCTGACACTGGGTGTGTCCCGTGCCATCATCATTGCAATTTGGCTACCCCAAGGGGCAGGTTCGTGAGAAGATTAGCTTTTCCCTGTGAAAAGAAGAGTGCTTTTCACAGGCACTCTTCTTTTCACAGGCTTTTGGTTCGAAGTGACTGGGGGCAGCAGTATCGCCCATGCCAATACTTATAATTTGTTTTGAATTTTCTACAACTGTAATGAATTTTTGGATTTTCTATATCTGTAATGAATCTTGAAACAAGTAACGTACGCGTTTACTCACCTTTCTATAGACATAAAACCATAGGGCAGTGCTCTATCGATCAACGAAAACATAAGTCCATTAAAACACTAAGCGGCACCTATTTAATATCTCATTTTCAGTCTAGATAGATCGAAACACAGTGAAAATACTTTAAAATTATGAGTGAGATTTATGATATTAGAGGCAGTTTGGGAATAGGGATGCATTTTTCTTGAGTTCATCTCTTCTGAAATCAACATTATTACTCCACATTAAGAGAGCGCGTTGTTCTCATGGATTGATATGCATAATGCATATTTCTCGTAATATCTTTGTATTTTTTGTTGTTTTCTACATAAATGCACCTAAACTCCTTTAAACACTCCATATGGTATATATGATAGACACTCAGAACAAGGGCTTCTTATGTCTTTTTGAGAAAGTTCTTTTACAATACCTGAACTTGTTTATATATTCAGCTTCAAGCAGAAACGTAGCATGTTTGACAAGCCAACTTGCACCCATTTTCACGAATTTTAGCTAAAGTGCTGCTTAAAACAACCGTTGATATCGGATATCCACTAAGTTCCGTTTAGATGTTAAATTAAATTGAGATGAGTTAAATTCTTTATAAATATTAATAAGTTGAGATGGTAGAATGAGTTTTATAGAACCAGATGTTGAGTTGAATTGAAATGGATTGAATTCTTTATGAATAATAGTGAGTTGAGATGATGGAGTGAGTTTTATGAGGCCTACCTAAGATGAATTTATATGTTTAGATATTAAAATGAATAGATGTATTTATGAAAAGTTAAAAAAAATTGTGAGTCACACATGTAAAGAGGTATTGAGTTGAAAAATATTATAGATTTCACTTGTAAATAGATTTTGAGTCGAGTGATATTTAGTAATTTGTGACTTATATATTTGGATGTTAGGATATAGATCAAAAACAGAACCCAATTGAGATGAGTTAAACACATTCAAGGATCTAAACGAAATCTTAGGTTATATTTGAGTAGTGAGGTAATTTTAAATATTCTATGTAATAAAAAAGTAATTATAAAATATTAAATAATAATAAATAGTAATAAATAATAAAATACTGAACAGTATATTCTATTATCTAAACTAGCCCTTAATCATATGATTATATAAGAGTATTTATAACGGTTTGCAAGCTGTAAACAACCTAAAAGGAAAGTATAAATTCCTTTGAAAAAATTGATATTGATTGCTCTGTTTGATTGCCGTAATGGAGTTTTTCATATCTGTAAAGTTACCGTTGTCTTCTGCATCGACCCTTTTTTTTTTTTTTTTGGTAGAGATGGAGTGATTTGTTGCGGTAGAGATGCATATTAGAATTTTATAAGACATACTTAAAATGAGTTTATATGTTTGGATATTAAAATAAATAGATGTATTTATAAAAAATTAAAAGAAATTGTAGATCACGCGTATAAAAATATGTTGAGTTAAAAAATATTATAGATTTCACTTGTAAAAAAATTTTGAATCGAGTGATATTTAATGATTTGTGAGTTATATATTTAGATATTAGGATAGATCGAAAATAGAATTCAATTGAGATGAGTTAAGCTCATTCAAGGATCCAAACGAAATCTTAAAATATGTTTAGGTAGTGAGGTGATTTAAGATATTCTGTGAATAGTAATAAAAAGGTAATTATAGAATATTAAATAATAATAAATAGTAGTAAAAAATAAATAATAAAATATTGAACGGTATATTCTATTATTTAATCATGATTATATAAGAGTATTATTTATAATGGATTGCAAGCTGTAAACAACCTAAAAGGAAAGTATAAATACATTTAAAAAGATTGCTCTGTTTGATTGCCGTAATGGAGTTTTTCATATTTGTAAAGTTACCGTTGTCTGCATTAACTTGTCTTGCTTTTTTTTTTTTTTTTTTTTATAGAGGGATGGAGTGATTTGTTGCGGTGATAGTGCATTAGTGCCCTGTTTTTTCTTTTACACGGCTGAAGATATTACTTGGAATGAGAGGCGTTGTGGACCCTTACCATGTGACTGTGAACAAAGGAATCCAACGACAAAAGCGAAGGGTTAATTATATATTTCTTTGTTTGTTTTTAATGTTACTTTACAGCTGTAATGAATTTTTGAATTTTCTTTATCTGTTCGCGCGTAATGAATCTTGCAACAAGTAACGTACGTGTTTACTCAACTTTCTATAGACATAAAACCATAGGGCAGTGCTCTATCGATCAATCAAAACATCAGTCCATTCACAGGTAAATTACATTTTTTATAAATGTAAAATCTTCCTATCCATAATCTTATATTAGATTAGTATTCATCAAAATAATAATATAATATTATTTTTTTAATAATAATTTTTTTAATTTTTTCTTTCATATCTTACAATTTTACTAATCATATATTAAGTAATAATTTAATTTGATATTTAAATTATTATTTTTTAATTAATTTTTTGTCCTCAACTTAATCATCCGGAGGCGAAAGAGGCATTGAAATTTCAGTTTAAAAAGAAGAAACATCAATTAAATCATGTGGAAACAGCTCTTTGGGCAGTATATGTGCTTTCATAAGGAAATGATCATGGCATATTAATTAGCATTTAGAGTCATATGTGTTTCGTGAATTCATCATTACTTTCTTGTCCTTTTGTTTGAATTAGTAGAACACGACCATACCGTCATGGCATCTTTCCCACCTATTTTCTCTGTCCTAAATTAATGCCCCGTAATTTCCTCGTCCTCGTGGGCCATATCTTGCTACGTACACGTGGTCTTGTAAGACAGTTTTTTAAAATTTTTAGACATTTTTTAACTTTTTTCTTAACTTTCACTATTAAAAAAAATATATATTAGAGATAATTTATAAAATAGTCTATTATATCGCCTCCACG